>OY987330.1:19694978-20294978 GCA_963920685.1 Polydrusus tereticollis | reverse complement strand
GCTGAATTTGAATGAAAGTTTAAATACTTTAAAAGGCCAAATATCCAATTTTGCTAACAATGTTTTGGCTGAGGATGAAGAAGGTAGACTAACAGTTAAATAATGTATTATTTAAATTGCTGTTAATATACGTGACCAACTTTTTAACCGCAAATTAATTTTGCTATTACGAAACACTGTTCAATTGCCTAATATTGGCTCATTTCGTTTTTAGGTACGAACTCGACTGGCACTAATTACGAAGAACTGAAAAGTCTTTATATTGAGAAGGAGCGTGAAGTAGGTATAGCTTTAGTCAACTAACAATAATTTCTAAAAGATGTTAATTCAAAGGCACCTAAAAACCTTGAACTTTAACCATGTATTGTTTTAATTGTTTTTTTATGTGTAAATAAGACAGTGTGCAAGTGACATAACTACAGCATATCTAAAAAAATTTATTGGTACATGAGTACAGTGTTTGTATTTAGTTATAATGCAATAAGTGATGTCTAATGCTAGTATGTGTTTTTAGAATGAAAATCTAAAGAAACTTAATGAAGGCTTGCAGAAATGCTTGAGGGTAAGTACTTACAGTAGATAGGAGGTGTAGTTTTAGCGAGATTTACTTATATAATACCGATTTTTAAATTTAAAAGGCACTAAAAATCAGCAATGCTTTAATGTAATTGTATTTGCGTAAAACATATAAGGTACTATTAGTTTTACAGCTTAGTCTATGCACATAGGGTTTCATTATAGCTTATTAATTATATTTTCTCTTTAGTTTTCTGTTGTAAATTCTGATTCACAAAATTCCATTCACTTTTGATGTATTTTCAGTTTTAAAATTGAAACTCTCAATAAGTGAGCATGTAATAAACATTTTGAATACCCCCAAAGGGTTAAGCCATTAAAAAGGGGTCCAAAAACATATCAAATGCATGTACATACCTTAAATTTGTTCCTAATATGTCAATCCCCCATGTTCATTTACCTTCAATCAAATTTTATAGTGATTAGTGAAACAAATCACTTGGGCACTCGTTTACATTACTTTTACTCAAAATTCTACATTACAGTATATAATTACATTAACATTCTTATTGCTGAAACCAAATATTGCAAATGGTGAATTATTCTTTCTTTACCCCTTGTAAGAAATGTTCTAGCTACACCACTGTGCAATTTCTGAACATTTTGCTATTTTCTTTCAAGCACAAAATTTCTTACTTAAAGTTAATTATTGAATTACAAGGTACATATATGAAATTACATTGAAGTCAGACTTTTGACCCAAGTCAAAAGCATAAAATATTTTTATTTACATAATTTTAATAGAAACTATTATTTTAAAATATATTAATTTTATTAGGTATACCTAATGATGCGGATACACTAAGTATTATTCAGATTAGAAATATTGGGCTATTCTGACATAGATGGCGCTAAGAGTGAGTTAAGCTATTATAATCATCACTCATCAGTTCATTATTATGACATAAAATGACAATAAAATTTAGGTACATACCCATGTTCAAATATAAACAGCAACATTTCACAATTTTAAAGAAAAACTTTTAATGAGGTAGTATCAGCAAAAGGATTCATGCTTTACTCTCTTTAAAGATAGAAGATATGAAGCTGGTTATTTATCTTTTGTTCTTCAAAAATGTATACAGGGTGTTACTTAATTATAGGCCGTAATTCCAAGGGCGCATTCCTGAACCAAATTCAAGTTGGAAAAGTTCACATAAAGTCTGGTTTTCAAGATACAGGGTGTCAAAGTTTAAAAAAAATCGTTTTTTTAATAACTCGAAAACTAAAATTTTTAAACAAGTCAGTGGCGTACATTTTTTTGTCAATATTATTCGTGAGACTGTCCACGGGACGCCACTGGAACTCATAATTATCATCTAGTTAGTGCTAACTTAGCGTCAAATATTATTTCGTTAAGATTTTGTATATTTCAATCGACTTAGATATTTAACAATTCAATTCAATGAATGAAATTCAACGGATTGAAGTCAAAACTAAGGTATTTAGGTATGTAGTTAAGCATGCATTTTTATTCGACATAAACCTATTATTATTTATGCAAGGAATACTATTAGACCATATTAAAAATTTCAAAATAAGGTCCAATTGAATTTGACGTATCATTATGCAATAATGTGTAAATTTTGTTACGAAAAGCATACTTGGCTGTTGGCAAACCAACATAAGAGTGCAAATTATGATATTAATCGCTGCATCTTGCATCAATAATTTAGATGTTAACCTCTACTTAAATTCGCTTGTTTTAAACTTATTTAAAAAGTGCTAAATTGTTAGTGTTTTTGTGTACTCCTCGTAGTACTCAATCACGAGATGCCAGTTGCAACTATTATAATATAGATGCCAATAAGTTTCCCGTTTTTTTTTTTTAAATGGGTTATTATACTCTTTATTTGACTTCACATGTGTTTTCTCTATAGATCTCTACAGATTCTGCTAAGAACTCTTCTAAAATCTAAAGAGTTCTTAGCAAAATTTGTTGAGATAGACTGTTTAAGCCCGCGATATTTGCGAGCACTGCGTTGTCAACATTTAACTTAACTATACATACAGGGTGTTTCCTAAATAAGTACAAAAGATTTAAGAGCATATTCTTGGGCCAATTTTATGAAGAAAGTTCATATAAACATGTGATCTAAAATGCTTTGTTTCCAAATGTTCGAAAATCTACAAAACGCATAAAGATAAATTATTTAAATTTAGAATATGTATACATAAAACCTTAAATGCCATCCTATGGTATACCAGATTACTTGTTTATCTTAACAAAGTGGTACGCCACTGCGTTATATCCAGAATTTATTTTTTTTATCAAAGCCTCACGCCTTTTTTTACGAAAACTACCTCTTTTATCATACTCATATTACATATCAAATGAATTGCTGAAAATGAGAACCTTCAGCCATAATACAAGCCGCAGCCCTCTTCTTCATATTTTCTCGCACATGTGCAAGATTACCTAGGGTATTTCGTATTCTGTCATATCCTTGAATTGCTTCTAAGATCGTCCAGATTTTGTGCAGGATTTATATAAATAATTATTTTGAATGACCCTAAAAAAAATCCAATGGATTTAAATCAGGGGATGTTGCAGGCCACGACGGGCTTGGTAAGTCAGCATCTTGGCCAATCCATCGGTTGGCAAATTGTTGGTTTAAAAATTCGCGAGCAGTTAAACTAACATAAAAGATGAAAGAATTTTTCTAAGGATGAAATCAAATTTAATTGAACACGGTTTATTTTCTAAACTTCGGCCTAAAATCTACAACAAAGAAAACTGCGAGACTAATGAAATAAATGTTTTAGCTTCAATTGAAACAAATCCAACTAGTTCTCGCAGAACGGTTGAAGGTTCGGTCGGAGTAGTTAAATCAAGAGTTCAAACAATCCTAAAAGAACACAATTGTAAGCCATATAAATTTCACCTAGTACAAAACTTACATCCTGGTGATGCACAGCGCCGTATAGACAAATACAAAATATCAACAGGGAAAATAATTTTGAAAGAACCGTTAATGGTCCGATGAGGCTCATTTTACCAGTGCTGGTATATTTAATCGGCACAATACGAGGTTTTGGTCTCAGGAAAATCAGCATGTAATATTTCCACTCAAGCGGCAAGCCGGCAAGGCAGGTTTCATGTTTTATACTAGGAAGCAAAATAATTTCTAATATATTTGAAGGCAGCCTTAATGCAAATAATTATTTGGAAATTTTGGAAAACGTTGTGTCGGAAATAATAGAAGAAGTGCCCTTAGCGGGTCTTAATAACTTGCATCTGCAACAAGATGGAGCACCCGCTCACAATGCACTAATTTATCAGGGCCTACTTAAACAATAATTTCCCAGGCCACTGGATTGGAACTAATGAACCTGTAAGATGGCCGCCAAGGTCACCCGAGTTGTCGGTTTTGGATTTCTTCTTGTAGGGTAGAGGTACCTTGAAAATAAAATTTATTCTAATCAATACCAGACAATTGCAGATTTAAGAAATGCCACTGAAAGAGCATTTAGGAAGTTACAAACGCGGCCTTTTATTATTTTAAATTCATTAAGCCGAATAAGAACTATGTGTGAAACATGTCTAAGGCATAATAGAGAACAATCTGATCAATATTTATGAGAAAGTTCTATATACTACTTAGTAACCCCAGCTTGGTGAAAACAACTCGATTTATGCATTGGCATTATTTTTACTGAAATATAACTGCTAATTAGATTAAGGAGTCCAAAATATATTTCTTCTGCAGTAATTATCATACCAGTATTGTTTTTTTTAAATAGCCTTCATGGCCAACTAACAAGAAATGTATATTTTTTAATAAAACGTAAATTTCGTGCTTAATATTAAAAATAAAAATAAGGTATTATATATTTCTGAGAAGCTTGGTATAAACTAAATTATATTATTAAAAAATATATATGTATATATGGTGCCCCATTTAAAAAAAGCAAGTTTTTTTTTCTCGGAAACTATTGAACGTAGAAAAAATCTGAGTACGTCACTGAATTCTACGTAAAAAACTACAAAAAGAACATTTGTTTTCTCTTTGATAAGCTACAGGGTAACTTAAATATGGGGGGTTTCCCAAAATGTAAAATTTTCAAAAACATCCCGTATATCAAAAACAAGGAGGACTAAAAGAAATCTGATTTCGGCATTTTTTCACAAAAAAGGAACACAGTGCTGCGAAGACCGTATCCTTCTATCTTTACTATTAACGGAGATACCCCGTACAACCATCGAAAACTAGACACCCTGTACCCTGTATATGGTATGGATATAAGCCTTGCTGGTGAAGTGTGTTTATTGCTCTTTTTTATGGAATGCCCAAATGAGTACCAATTCTTGGTAAGCTGTTCGATGCATCTTCTTCTACTAAGTACAGAATATTTTCTACTTCTTCTAGACCTTGTCAAGTAGGTAGCTCGTTCAGATGCTATGTTAGCACTGGGAAGCTAACCGGTCTGACACAATTTGTTGAAAACTCTGATAAATACGTTTCTATTAGGATGTCTCTGATGTGGAAACCGTTCTTTAACAGCAGCTATAGCACTTCCATTAGAGAAGCCATAAACCAACATCACATTTGCATGTTCTAAATTTGAATTGGTGTTTGGCATTTTCTAACACTTTATATAATCATTCAAACGTGAAAAATAAACGTTCAATTTCTGTCTTATTGTAGTGTAATCAATGGCTTTTAAGGTCCTATGTATGTATGCATTCTAAATTTAAATCATTTATCTTAATGCGTTTCGTAGATTCTCGAAGAAAACTTTTTTGTTAACTTTGACACTCTCTATACCGGAAATAAAGTAATTTAGCCCCCCTGTTTTAATGAGCTTTTCTTCATAAAATTGGCCCAAGAATATGCTCTTAAATTTTTTGTTCTTACTTAGAAAACACCCTGTATAGGCTCACACACCCCAAATTGTGTATATTAATTTATTATAAGTACAAAACAAGTGTGAAAAGTTTGCCTGCGGAAAAGGGCAACTTTTCGCACACATTTAG
This sequence comes from Polydrusus tereticollis, assembly GCA_963920685.1. NCBI lineage: Eukaryota > Metazoa > Arthropoda > Insecta > Coleoptera > Curculionidae > Polydrusus > Polydrusus tereticollis. The sequence goes on along the minus strand of OY987330.1, from coordinate 20,289,424 downwards.
GTAAAAGTAATAATAACAATTAATATACCCACTTAAAAAAATATATTTATATATATACGGGGGGGGGGGGCATTCCACACAAAATTTTTTTCCCACGAACAATTTTTTTTACGGTTCAGCAGTCAAAAATATTTGACACGTATTTTTTTATTTTAATGTAATGCACTGATTTTTCGAAAAAAATTATTTTGAAATTTCACGTTCGTAAAAAAGCACCTTTTTCCGATCGCTTAAGCTACGTCTACACCGAAAGCAACACATAGGAACATTATGTTTATGTTGCTTGTTCCTGGAACTTGTTTCTGAATGTTGCCAAAAGTTTATTTAAGTTCCTCATTGTTTACAGTTGTAGCAACAATAGTTCCTATAAGTTGCTTGTTTCCATATTTAGCGGCAAAGATCAAAAGAAATATAGAAACATTGGTAAACATTTTTTGTTTCTCAACAGTATTTGTATCAGTGTGGACATGTTGTTGCTTGTTCCCGAAACTCGAAACTTGTGTCGTGAAGCCGTCGCGTCGTTGTCGAAAATTTATTATTATTATTATTATATAAGTTTAGTATACCAAAAACATTATCTAACAGTAAAAACATGCCACAGTAACCATTCCAAATCAGTACTACTCATACGACAAAAATTTTTTACATATCCATTATCAATACATTCTGATATTATATCATCTTTCTTTAGTGAATTTAGAACATGTATGACACCATGTGACTTTCGGTCTAAAAGACTTGGCCTAGTCCAACATTTACGGACTCTTTTTTTTTGTTTTTGTAAAATAATTACAATTGCAGCTGCTGCTGCCTGTAAATCTTCGTCGCACCACATTCTTTAGAAACTAGGAACACACAATGCCCTGGTGTAGACACAACGTTTCCTGTTGCAGCAACACAACGAAACATTCACAAGAATGAGTTACCTTGGTGTAGACAGAATGTTTACGGAACTTTTGCTGTTGTTTCTGTTTCCATAAACAGGTTGCGGCAACCAGCAACAAAATGTTCCTCTGTGTTTCTTTGGTGTGGACATGGCTTTATACAGCAATATCGAATAAAGATATAAAAATGTATCACATACATAAAATATTCGCCTTTTTCTCAGCTTTCGAGTGGAGTATAATAAAACTCAATTTTGTAATTTGTTAAATGACATAAATTGAAAACTTATAAACAAATGCAATTTTTTCGAATTTGGACATGATTTTTTTCCTTTTTTTTTATTAAAAAAATTAACTCAAACCTTTTTTAAAATACTGTTAAAATTTTGGAGTGGAGAGTTGAATAGGTACTTACGAAACCATAAATTTGTCAAGCACAGCCTGCACGCGCAAATAGCATATGCATTTTACTTGCTCTCTGCCTACACGTTGCACACAAAACATTACTCGGTTTAAAAAAAATCAAATTTTTCAAGATGTAAATCAGAAACTCGACGCAAACTTTTTCTTTGACTTCTCCCATTATGATTTTTCAAATCAAACGGATTGCAACAGCGATCTTTGAATTTTGAATACACTTCTGACGACATTTCAACCCTTCTTCATCACCAGAACATAGCAAATACTGCCAAATACTAAACTATTAGTGTTAGCGCCTGATGTCCAGCGCGACAAGTTTAGACAAGTCAAGCTGAGTCCGAGCGAGTCGCGCTGCGGCACGCTTTGCGCGTGCATACCGTGCTTGAAAAATTTATGGTTTCGTAAGTATTCAACTCTCCACTCCAAAATTTTAACAGTATTTTAAAAAAGGTTTGAGTTGATTTTTTTAATAAAAAAAAAGGAAAAAAATCATGTCCAAATTCGAAAAAATTGCATTTGTTCATAAGTTTTCAATTTATGTCATTTAACAAATTACAAAATTGAGTTTTATTATACTCCATTCGAAAGCTGAGAAAAAGGCGAATATTTTCAATAGTTTCAACCAGAGAAACTATTGAACGTTTCTCGGATCTAAACTTTTTTATTTCCCTAAGGTATAGATATCTAATTTTTCTTAATTTTTCGGACTCCATAATAATTTGTCTCTTGTTTATTGTCTTATACTTAAATCCCATCTCTTGCAAAGCGCGGTGAAGACTTGTCCTGCTGCATGATATCGTTGTATCGTCAGTTGTTAACCGTGTTTTTAAAGAATCTAACGAGGGCACAACATTTTCTCGATACATTTGGTATATTTTCCTGCGAATAACATCTTTGTCACAATCATCTACGCACTTCATTTTCCCGGTATCTTTGCGAACTTTTCTTTTAAAATGTCCTTTTAGCATAATATCTCGTACCGTCGATAATGGAACTTTCGTCATTTCGCTGGTATTTTTAATGGCAATTACTTTAGGGTGGCCGCTCTTTAATAACGATTCACATACATTTTTCATGATCACTTTGGCGTCAGAAGATAAATGCGTCCTTGAATGTTTAGGGTAGCTAGAAATCGCATTAGCTAAAGATTCCCAAGGTCTCCACATGCTTTTAATATTAACGTGTTGCACACTGTTTCGAAGTAAAATAGATAGGTACTAATCTATTTGGAATATTATGTTTACTATTTATATAAGCTATATAAACAGGTACCTGTAACTAAAAAATTTGTGAGAAATATCCTAATAATTAAGTTGTTTCTAGAAAACATTCATTAGACAGTTTATTAATTTTGATAACAAATCAAGTAATGTACCTATCTATTGTTATTATTAACTGGCATTAAAAATAAATGTGGGTTAATACGTCTCTGCGAAAGCCAAAGCCGAGTCTATGAGCGGTTTTATTGCAGTCATTAAGCCAAACGAAATATTTGAAGAAGTAGTCCATACTTACAGTGGAGTGTAGTAATAAATTAAAACAACACTTCTGTCTTCCTTCACAAATTATATATATTTTTGAAAAATTTTTAACGATTGTCCCTACATGTTTCGACTATATATACAGTCATCTTCAGGGGAACTAAAAGGAATGTGTGAGAATATAAAGACAATAACAGGCACCATAAGAGACTTACCTATATCGAGTGTAAAATTGTATCCAATAGTTGTCTCAAATTAATGAGTACAACATTTTATATTATAGCAAGTGAAATTTGTGTAGTTGAAGACTAACTTGAGGTAACTCAGAGTTGTGGATATGTAAGTAAGCACATTTTAGTTATTTAAAATTTTTTTTTTTATTGAAAAAGTAGTCCATACTTGCAGTGGAGTTTACGTAATGTAAATAAAACGACAATGTCTTCCTCCACAAATTTAATAAAGGTAAAATTCTTGTTCCCTACATGTTTCGGGCGTCTAGACGTCCATCTTCAGGGGATACTAGAAGGAATTTCATCTTTACAAAGCTAGTTAGAATCATGGTGAACACTGACTTACCCATAATCGAGTTGACTATAAAAACTTTAAATGGTTGCCTCAAATTAATGAGTACAGCCAAAATTGAGTAGGAACCTCAGAAATTGGGTGGACTTGTGAAAAATTATAATTTGTATATTTATAGAATGAAAATTTTTGTGAAAATATAAGAATTGAATAGCAAATATATTATTTTAAAAGGTGCATTTTATTTTTTAATGATGATTTTCTAGAAAATCATCATTAAAAAAAAACAAAAAAAAAAAAAATGCACCTTTTAAAATAATATATTTGCTATTCAATTCTTATATTTTCACAAAAATTTTCATTCTATAAATATACAAATTATAATTTTTCACAAGTCCACCTAATTTCTGAGGTTCCTACTCAATTTTGGCTGTACTCATTAATTTGAGGCAACCATTTAAAGTTTTTATAGTCAACTCGATTATGGGTAAGTCAGTGTTCACCATGATTCTAACTAGCTTTGTAAAGATGAAATTCCTTCTAGTATCCCCTGAAGATGGACGTCTAGACGCCCGAAACATGTAGGGAACAAGAATTTTACCTTTATTAAATTTGTGGAGGAAGACATTGTCGTTTTATTTACATTTTTTTTTTATGTTGATAAAAGTCAGAAAATTTAGTTATATTTAATGAGCATGGTGTGAAAATAAATTTTAATAATTAATATATTTATTTTATAACATGGTTAAAAATTTTTCAAAAATATATATAATTTGTGGAGGAAGACAGAAGTGTTGTTTTAATTCAAACGAAATATGTTGGGAAGTAATTTACCTACGTTTCGTATGCCCATAAAGCCTGCTCTATCTAGGTATTCATTCCTCTTTAAAATTTATTTTTGATAATTCATTTTTTTTCCTTATAAAACTTTGCTCCTTGTAAAAGGAAATCGTTCACAACTTGTAGAAATTGACATAGGCAACTGGGTCGGTTTCTCTTGCGGTTTTACCAATATCTTCTCTAGCCGCCCCTGACTTCCATCTACCTATATATCGCGTTATTGTTGGATGGATATGAAATATAACGCGTTATGATTTACAAACACACGCACGTCTAACTTGTAAAAATATCAAATACTCTTATCGAAAGTAAATAGCCAGATGTTATTTGTGTAAGCACAGGCAACGTAGATAAGACGACCCTAATAAAGCCAAAATTATTTTCTCCCATGTGTACATTTCGGGCTCCGGTATAATCTCTATGCACCAGGTTCATTTATTCCTAGAATGTACATGGCGGTTGGTTTTTTAACGTACTAAAACTTTCAACATTCAAGAATAATATAAACCCAGTATAGGTTGGATTTTTCAAACAAGAAATACGTTATTTCTTTTATTACTAACTTCACTTTTCGGATAAGTACAGCAGTGTTTCTTAACCTTGTGTAGACCTGAGCAACCCCTTAGCATATGCAATACAAATTCAATTTTTAATCCGAACAATAACATCATGCTACTTTTATAGCTGTCAAATTCATAATTATAATAAAATCAAAACAACTTTAAGAACAAAATAATATTATTGATCACTAAGAAAACACACATACATTAGTCATTATACTCTGTTGCTTAATGCGAGAGAGTAATAAAATGTAAATTTGCAATGATAGTTTTTAAATATTTCGTATTTCAGACCTACACACCCCGAATCGGTCCTTCATTAGGGTCACCCTAATTTGCATACAAAAGAAAGACGAGTTTTGTGAATGAAAGTAATGTGACAGCGGCGTTGCTACAGGTAGTTTCATAGAATTATAAGTATAATAATAATTATACTTGATTATAATTATAGAGATATAGGTAGACAACTGAGATATTAGTTATTCTAATATTAAGTAGATGGGTAATTATCAAGAAATTCGGGAAAGTTGATAATATTTTGTGACAGTTGTTAAATATCAAGTTCTATAAAATATTTTTATGTAAATGTATGCACTATTACTAGGCAATCAAAACTGTAAAATGTACCCTCCCATATTTTTGCTATATTTGAAAAAAATAACCAAAAACGGCATGGTAATGAGATTTAGTTACACGGTAATGTCAAGGAGAAATGGAAATGTTAATTAGCTGACATGGTAATGTCAGAAGAGAACAATAAACACCAATTTTTAATATATTTATGGAATAAATTTATTAACAAAACGTGTGTATTAAAAGTTACACAAAAACTCAACGCAACTTAAAGTTCTGTTTATTAAAAAAACAAAAAAAAGTAAAAAAATGTATGGAATCTAGCAAAAAAAAACTTAAACCATCTCATTTATTTTTTTGTATTCCGGAACAGAAAAAAGTCGTGCAGAGCATGGCACAGGTGGCTTTGAAAGTTTTAGTAAAATTTCGGCAGCTGGAATAATCTGGATATCTCGTTCCTCCGGCCAAAAGAAATTTTCACCTTTTCTGTCCATAAACTGGATTTCCAGAGATTTGCGTTTCAGTGATAGAACTACACCTAAAAAATACAACAAGTTGATCCGATAATAGACACTTATTATTTAAACTTTTACCTGGATACCAGAAGTCGTTAAACAGGACTGCTACCCAGTCATCAGGTTTAATCTCGGACCTAGTCTCTGACTGAATGTTAAATTCAAAATCTTCTGCTTTATCAGAGTTATCAGTGGACTTTATAATTTTATTAGTAGGCAGGACTCTAACTTTAAGCTTTCCTTCTGTTTTTCTTTTTAGGTAACGCTCTTTCTCTTTTTGTTTTTGCTTTTCATATTCTTCTGGATTATTTTTTATCTTTTTTCTCCTAGCTCTTTCTCTTTCTCGCTTTTTCTTCAAAACATCTTCTTTATGTCGTTTCAATGATTCTTTTGGTAGCTGACTTTTCTTTCTCGAATGGGGCATCTACAATTATTAAGAATAAACGTAAGAATAGTAACTAAAAACATTTCCGTGTCATAACAACATCACCATGTCACTGAAAAGACATGGTAATGTTGGGAATTTTTGACACGGTAATGAGCAAAACATCAAAAAAAAATGAAACGATTACATGAAAATTAAGTTATGTATTTTTCTTACCTTGGTGTATTATAACACTAAAATATTAAATATAATTTAGTTCTTCCCAAAACATACAACAACACAAATTTTAAGACACGGTAATGTCGTCAAGGTGGTTACACTCTGTGATCTGGGCGATAAACCTACTCACTCCGCGGCTAGGCAAAAACTAATCTCAGATCAGGGACTTGCCAAATTAACTACGTATATAGGGGAGTCCCCCGAATCCAATAGATCTGATAAACGCTTTTCATTGTTGCCAGACTATGCAAGATTACGGAAGACATGGTAATGAGCATTAACTTTACGTTACAGATTTTGGATAAATTTTTCTGAAACACCAAAAGGGTTAATCGATTGCAGAACTCAACAAAAGATAGTCAACCGATCGCAAAAGCAAATCTTACTATCTGTTTATTTAAATAACATTTTATAGTTACAGCGCTTCAACACTTTTCAAGGACATGGTAATGTTTTTTTTCTGTTAATCTTTTCTTTTTTTTTCTATTGTTTTGACTTTTTTCTAAAATCACTATTTGTACATATAGAGTATAGTAAACTACTTATTCTAAAAATTAATACAATTTTGAATACTTAAAAATACTAACGGGGGATCACAGAAAGTAACTTTCCCTCTTTTTTTGATAATGACCCAGATAAAAACTGACACAGAAGTAAGGATAATATAAAAATACATAAATTGGAATAAATATTAATATTTATAAAAAGAATCTACTATGTACAATACACTGTCTTTATTTCCTGTTGCAATGGATTTCCAACGTCTCTCATTTTAAAAGTGGTGTTATGCCTTGGCTACAAACCCTTTTACTTGCGCCCACACCAATTCTATGGGATTTAATTCACAGTGATATGGCAGAAGGCGAAGTACCGTTATATTTCGTTTTGAAGCGATTTCGTCGACATCAAATTTCGTACAAAGAGGTTTATTCAACTTCACGATCTCCAGTAGCTTCGATTTCAGCATATCTTTATGAAATGGCTTCTTATTTACAGTAAGCCAATGAATAATGTCATTTTTTTTTTCCAAGAGGTCATGGGTATTTTTTCGGATTTTATTGAGTGGTAGCTGGCATTATCCATGACTATAACAGACTCAGGAGGAATAAGATCTAGCATTTACTGGAAGTATTCTTCAAAGACATCAGCGTTCATGTCTTCATGATAGTCTCCAGTCCGTTTTGATTTAAATGATGGTAAGCCGCCAACGACAAATCCATTTTTGCTACCAATGTGAGTAATTTATTAATCTTTTACCTTTTCCCGAGGGTGCTTTTACTCCAGTGGATCATCATTCCATGAAAGCTTGCCTCTCGCTTTTTACATGTTAATCCTGCCATATTTTACCAACGGTATATCCTTAATTTAACCAAGTTTCGTCCATATAATAGATATTCCTGTTTTCCCTTCGAAACTGTCTAACTGCCCTCACATATCGTCGTCGCCAGAAAAGTGAGCTTGTCTGGATTGCATGCTGCCATCACGTTATGAAGACTATGCTCTCAGGTATTTTTTTATGTATATTTGGCTCTACTGGTGGTCCAGAGACTGCGCTGTTTAACCGATTTAAGGAACTTTGGCCAACTAATAATCAACCCTAATGCTATCTGTAATCGCAGCAGGAATACAAGTTGCTACTGTTACACCAAATGCTCATGCATTTCGGGAGTGGGTTAGGCGAAATAAAGATCTGCACTGAACAACACAAGATTAGTCTTCAAAGAAATCTTTGGGACCCAAAACAAAAAGAAAAAACCTCGCGAGAGAAAACTTGGTCGATCCGAAAAATGTGATTCTTTCTACACTTCACCTTAAATTGGGGCGGTTAAAACAATACCAGTGATATAAATATCTCTTTCAAAAATGTCTATTACTTATCAGTTGAAGAAGTACTTTTCAGAGAATGTTGGGGACTTCGATGATGAACAGGAGGATATAAAAAGGAGAGCAACTATATCAGGGCAAGAGGCATGATTGCTTACTATTGCTGAATGTTGAACAAAAAAACAGCTTCTAAAGAATGTAAGGATAGTACTATAAGGCCTTTAGGGACTAATGTAAGATGTATGCGCCCAAATAATTTATAAATTTTTGCAGACCTGTGATAATATTGCTATAAGTTTAACGATTTAAGTACCGATTTAGTTGTTTTTTCCCTAATGCAAAATAACGGTTGCTAGACGCCATTGGTTTCCTTATCTCCTATCCTGCATAAAAAGTGTATGCAAATATCTGGGCCCAAAAATTAATAAAACTTTATCTAACCCTAGAGTAAATATTTAAGCGAGAATATGGGAAAGGATAACGCCAATCGATAACTAGTATTTATTTTGATCATATATTTAGCACTAAATAACACTCTTTGTTTTTCATAATTATTAATAATCTAAAAGTTTTCAATATTTAACATATTTGTAAACAATACCTACTATTGAAAAATAATTAGAAGCTACGAGTAGATTTTAAAAATAGCGTATAATTGAAACGTTTTAAAATAGCATATCTAATGTCCCGTCCAAATAATGAAAGTTTTGTAATATTTTGGAAAAATTTTAATATGTGTAAAGATTTTTTAGTTCGTGTGTCCGGTATATGGCATATTCTCGGGAGCGTATAGCTCAAAGTAACTCTTATTTGTCATATAGAAAAGAAATCCTAAAGGGCCCCTTAACGGTGATACACAGCCCCAAAGGGGTGCCTATCAACTTACCTCGGCAATCTGTCGAAAACGGCAAAGAACTTTCCGCTCGAATTACACACTAGATTTTTTCTACGATCACGATATATATGAAAAATAGTATATACTAGTTTAATTTTTTTTTTAAACCTGACATGGGCCAACTTTTTTATTTAAAGAGTTAGGTAGTTATTTAAGCAAAAATAACTTACACTAACAAAAACAGAGAATACAATTATTTTCTTGAAAAAATTAAGTAAAATACTTGTATTATTACCAAGTTTGTCGTAAATTCTTAACAAAACTAAGCAAACAAAACACACAGCTTTATTAAAAAATTGATAAATGTAATACACAATAAAATACCAAAAACCAAGTTTTCCTTATATTATCATTTAAAATTTTTTAATAAATATTTGTAGGTACAGGGTTATCCAACCAAGACTAGACAAGGCGATTTTTTGACTTTTCCTGTACTTTTATAAAAAAACTGAAATAGCCATCTTAAGTCATTTTCTCCCGCGAATTCGAATATCTTCAGCAAAAAACAATTGAACATCAAACAAAAGTACTAGGGGTCACTTTGATATTTTTTTAAATGGGATGCCGTATTTTTAATGAGCTTATCCGATTTCTCATATAAATTTTGATCTAAAATGTTGGATTTTTAATTCAAAAACGCCTTTTTTCTTCAGTTTTAAATTCGGAAAATGTTCGTCTACAAAAAAAAAAAAAAAATAAATAAATCTAAAAATCCAACATTTTAGATCAAAATTTATATGAGAAATCGGATAAGCTCATTAAAAATACGGCATCCCATTTAAAAAAATATCAAAGTGACCCCTAGTACTTTTGTTTGATGTTCAATTGTTTTTTGCTGAAGATATTCGAATTCGCGCGAGAAAATGACTTAAGATGGCTATTTCAGTTTTTTTATAAAAGTACAGGAAAAGTCAAAAAATCGCCTTGTCTAGTCTTGGTTGGATAACCCTGTACCTATATTATGTATTTTTTATTTAACTTTTATTGGAACAGAATACAGAAAGAACATTGAAAATATAAATACAATATTATACTTATTTATAATATACAATAAAATTGACTTATTTTTTATTATTTACTATATTAAAATTAAAAGTGCAGTTTTTACAACTTTTAATGTTTATTCCTGATGTTGATGGATCAGAAGTGTTGCAAATCTCAGGAAATGTTAAATCTGATTTTTTTTGGGTTTGAGATTGGCCAGATATTCTTTGAAAAGTTTGTATTTTGTTGGTCATTGAATCATCAATATACCCTTCGGCAACGTTGCTACTTTTCCAACCTCCATGCTTTTTAAGCTGTATCAAATCACCACCCCCATGTACCAATAACGTAGCAGAAGTACGTCGAAAACAATGCCCAGTATATAAGTTAGGATTCGATAAGTTTAAATATTTGGCAATATCACTGGGTATTTTACCAATGGTATTCATTCCTATAACCTGGTTTGTGCAACGCCCCTTGGAATACCGGAAAAACAAGCGGCGTCCTAAATTATTCTTGCACTGTTCTCTCAAATGGATGTACTTTTTATAATATCCAACGTAATCAATGGCATTTTCTGCGGTGTCATTTATAATTGTAAATTTCCGACTTTGATTCGTTTTTGAATCTGGAATGCACACTATTAAAAGGGATTCTTTACATTCTATATCATCTATTTTCATTTTTACTAACTCGTCTCTTCTACACGCTCCAGCGATGCCCATAATCAAGACAACCTATAAACCAAAAACCAATGTAAATACTGATCGTGATATATTATACATTTTAAATAATATTAAAAAGCATACCTTTTTGCATAAATATTCATCATCAGGTGCATTGCGAATAAAGTTTTCTATATGATCCTTGGATAATGTTAATGATTTTTTTGCTTTGTATCCCACTGACTTCTTCTTCAGAAATGCAATTAATTTCGCATAATGACTAATGTCAATATCATTTTTAATTTTCAAAGTTTGTCTGAGCATTGAATACTTTGACCATAGAGTTGATGACTTTAAAGTTTGTGCTTTTTGTCCAAAATAGGTCAACAGTACATTTTCAGAATATTTCTTGATTTTTTGCGATTGACACCAATTTATGAAAATAATGTATTCATTTTCATACTTTGTTTTGGATTTTTCGGGCACTAGATTTAACGATACGTTTTTTGCAGCTTCGACGATATCCGGAGGTGTATTAGAAAATTCACTATCACTTGATACGACATCCATTATTTAATTTAACGATAAACTAATTAGAGAATACTTAAATAAATGATCAAATATTTAAATTTTACTACAATATTTACCGCTTTGTTTGACATGTGCCTCCTTGATTATAGAAATTAAATAGCCATTAGAACCTCTTGTGTATGTTGTGTTGCCGACTTATCATCACATTTCTCGGCAAGTTTATATAATATTGATGGCTGTAATCGTTTAATTATTTGAAAACTGCTGTTTGGATGGTTTGACATATTTAAAATTTATTAAAATATTTATTCTTAGGCTATAGTTTCTTTTAAAGTAACGACTGCCTTTATTTTATTTGCAAATAAAGTTAGGCGAGCGCCAAAGTTACTTTGGCGCTTTAGAGCGCCAATGATGTCAAAATATGACAAATTGGGGAAAACGCCAACTTTCTGATGACTTTTCGAAGCGCAAAGGCCTACTTTAATCGTAGGAAAAGAGGTTTATTTAACTTTACAATCTCCAGTAGCTTCTTTTTGAGCATATCTTTATGAAATGGCTTCTTATTTACAGTACAGTAAGCCAATGAATGGTGTCATTATTTTTCCAAGAAGACGTTGGTATTTTTTCGTATTTTCTTAAGTGGTAGCATTATCCATGACTATAACAGACCCAGGAGGAATAAAATCTAGCATTTACTGGAAGTATTCTTCAAAGACATCAGCGTTTATGTCTTCATAATAGTCTCCAGTCCGTTTTGATTTCAATGCTAGGAAGCCGCCATCGACAAATCCATTTTTGCTACCAATGTGAGTAATTATTAATCTTTTACCTTTTCCCGAGGGTGCTTTTATTCCAGTGGACCATCCTTCCATTTGCCATTGCCACACGCTTTTTATATGTTTATCCTGCCATATTTTACCAACGGCATATCCTTCATTTAGCCAAGTTTCGTCCATATAATAGATATTCTTGTTTTCCTTCCGAAACTTTCTAACTGCCCCAAATATCGTCGTCGCCAGCAGATGATTTCGTCTTTATTAAAAGTGATTTTCTGTTTTGAATTTTTTCATAACAAAAATTCATTCCCTTCAAAGTTTTCCATAGTTTCTTCTTACCCATGGGTGGAATGGAGGTATTTGTTTTTTGAAGTAAAACGAGTGTATTATTTTTCTGATGGCAGTCTTTTCATCCTCATTTATTATATTTTCTTGTCTTTCTATACTTCTCTTTGGTGACCTGATAGGGCCGCGTTACAGGACACCCTGTATATTGAAAGTCTAAGGAATCCCCTGACAATCTATTCTTATTTACTATTTTGTATAATAAATTAGAAACGTTTCTTCTGTGTGCAAGAGTTGCTAATGAGAATTTGTTTAGAAGTGGTACGTTTATACTGTTACTTAGAATATTCTTTTTTTTTACTAAAAACCTTCTTCAATCCTCTTAGGCCTCCACTGATAACTTTACTATGTGCTTTCTGACAACACTATAGCTAAGAACTCCAATGTCGCCTATTAAGAAACGTGATTTTTTAAGAGTTTATTTAAATTGACAAAGACTACAAGGTATAGTCTTTCAATACATTGTTCGTTATTCATTACAAATACCCTAAAGTTTTAGCTTAATATTCCTATTATTCTATATTCGTTTATCAACTGGTCCAAACTCTATCTTAAGGAATATCTACATTTTTTATTAAACTAATGTTGTTATTACCCTCCTCACATTGAACATTACAATTACCTCTTGCTATTAACTGTCCAAATAGATCCTCCCCTCCATCGACCTTTGAGCTGTGCTAATTGTCCCAATAAGTTTCTTATCTATTGTTTCTATGGAAACCGTTAATATGGTATAAATACCAATTGTAGCCCTTTATTTTATCTTGTTCGGGTGTTAATTGTGCCGGGAATTGCTTTTTTGGGTAAGTGTTACACAATATAATTCGACTTTTTAAGGTGATGTCAAATTGAAGTAAAAGTTTCAGCAGGTTTGTTGGGGTATTTTAAGTTTTAAGGATTAACAACATTTCTTTTTATATGAACAAGTCAGGAATCAAAATTTACACTATATTCATGAGAAAGTTGGAAATAAATTAAACGGGGCTAAAAGAGCGGTCCTGAAAAGACACTTCCTGTGTGCGGTTTCCTATAGATATATCACTACTTTCCTCATATTATAACAGATTTACTAAACATCATAATTTTTACTCATTCGTGAACTTCTCAGTATTTGTGTTTCTCAAGAAAAAAAAGCTTCTGGGAAAATATTATTATTTGTAAGCGTATTTAGTTGTAAGTTGATACAATACGACAGAATGAACTGTGCATGATTTAATTTTGTTTTTTTAAAGGATTTGCATAATTATAATCATTGGTTTTAAAAAAGTGGAATAGTTTTTATACTTATTGTGAAAATGCCTTAGAAAATCTGCCTTCTACAAGCGAACAATTTGAAGAGCATCTACATATTGATTTATTTTATGAAAGGAAAGATCAATTACTATAATAATAATATTTTGAAACCTAATAAGTAGGTACAGATTTTTCGGTCAATAAAAGTTAAGTTTTTACAGTCGTCAACAAAGTACATTAGGTAGGTATATGAAAAAGGTTTTTAAGTTATCATGATTAAAATTTACAATGTTACGATTTAGACTACACACTAATACAATATTAAAATTAAGTTTAAGATTTAAATACAGTACAATGTGTGTACACAGAAAAGTTATACAATAATCAATTGTGACAACTTAATTTTACTTTACTCTAAATTGAGTTTAGTGTCGCTATCATCTAAACTTATTATTAAGCGTTGAACATTAGTAGTCCTACACATATAAGAATTTTTCACGTTAATTACATGTTGTATACAGTTTTTCCAACTATCTGCAGAAATGTTACTTACTATGTTTTTCATTAATTCTACTACAGATGTGCTTAATGTGGAAGAAGTGTTATTTCTTCTAATATTTATTATTATATATTTTACATAAAAGTAATTGGTCCTATGAAAGTCAATGTTAAAGAGGTCCCTCTTACTAATATTGGCTGCCGACAAATGAATGCCAATCTTGTCGAGAAGTTCGGGTGCATCATAAATACTATTTAGAATTTTATAAAAAGTTGAAATATCAAAATATTTTCTTCTACTTTCTAAATAAGTGACATTCAAAAGTTTCATGATCTCAGTGCAATTTATATCCTCATAAGAGATGCATAATTTAAGCCAAATTCTCTTAAGAAACCCATTTTGCACCCTTTCCAGCTTTCCTCTATGAACCTCGTAGTGCGGATGCCATACACATGAGGCTTACTCTAAAACTGAGCGCACCAATACACAGTAAATCTCCTTAAATATAAAAATGTTATTAAATCCCCGTAGCGTCCGAAAGACAAATCCCAGCAATCGCATAGCCCTATTAGTGATTATATCAATGAGTCCAGCCAAATGCCCAGATCTTTTACCAAGATCTGTCTCCCGAGCACCACAGTACAGAATAGGGCTTCTTGACTTAGTGAAAGTAATGACCCTGCATTTATCAGCATTCAGTGACAGGTTGTTATTTTTGCGCCATGTAGTGAATCTACGGAGATCCCCCTGCAATAATTGACAGTCACTCTCCGATTTTATAACGATAAAGAGCTTCAAATCATCAGCAAAAGCTAGGAACTGACAATCGCTAAAAACACTCCCCACATCATTAACAAAGCAATTAAACAGAAGTGCCGAAAGATGTCTACCCTGCGGTACATCCGATGTCACAGAAATCTGCGAGGATATATAACTTTTAATTTTTACTGCCTGCCTTCTTCCAGTTAGATTACAAATAAACCAATCCAAAAAATATCCATGACCCCCATGGCCTGAAGCTTTCTTAAAAGGATGCCATGATCAATCCTGTCGAAAGCCTTCGAGAAATCCGTATATATAACTAACCTGACTAAATAGTGGTGGTATCTTATCCGCAACTACAGCCTCAAAGACTTTAGGAATCAAGGATGTCTTAGCAACCGCACGATAGTTCTCATTATTTGATCTGTCGCCGTCCTTAAAGATTGGTGATCCATAGGACAAATTTCAGTATGATGGAAACTTCCCAAGGCACAAAGATAAATTAAAAATCCTACGCAAAACCTCCGAGAGGACAAACTTACAATCATTCAACAAAACAACAGGTATACCGTCTGGCCCAGGACCTAAAGTCTACTTTAAATCAGTTATTTTATTTAAAATATCAATCATAGACAGTTGCAAGTTACCAATTGCGTAAGACTTATCATAGACAAGAGGAATATTTGACTCCACATACTCTGAGTACACCGATGGGAAATGTCCAATGAACATCTCCGAAATCTCAAGAGGATCACTACTTTCTTTTTTACCTAGATTCATACCCTTCATGTGACATTTCTCTACATTGTGTTCTTAAATCTAAGAAGGCAGTGTAATCATCAATAGACTAAGAATTAATTTATCATAAAATTTTGGATTTCTGTTTTTGTACTGTTAGAACTACAAAACAATTTTACTTGACGACTATGATATAACTAGTATTGTTCATTGCAATAACGCTATTTTTGGGTATATTTTTAGTCGATGTTCAAACCAATTTTCAAAAAGGTGTGTGTCAGTGGCTTGATGGGAACCTAAAGAAGAATCTTCTGGTTTTTTCTCATATAAGTCCTTCCTTTTGCGTACCCATTCAGAAATTCAAAAATAATTTTTAAAATCTTGCAGTTTTTTTTAAACGTAAGAGACCTATGAGAATGTCACATAAGTTACCTGTAACCTCACTATCATAACTAGCGATGTAATTTTGGGAAAAAGTGTTTAAAAATCAGGGTTGAAAGGATTTAAATCAATTGATTTAAATCATGATAAATTAACATTTATCCATACTTACTTAAAAAAAAAAAACGTACACAACGATATAACGATCAGGCAAAGTTTTTTTAGTTTTCTAGAAATTCAGCTTTTTTGATAAAAACCCTTGAATTAGTTCATTGGCGGGAATCTGGGTAAAAGAGTACCTTAATTTTTTAGTTATTTTTCGTATTTTTATCATTATGTTGCGTCAAATGATGTTAGAAACTATTTAGATCAACAATATCCTGCTCGTTGGATAGGTAGAGGAGGACCTCACCCATGGCCACCCCGTTCGCCGGATCTGAATCCATTGGATTTTTATTTCTGGGGTCACCTTAAACAACTCGTTTATACTACTCCTATTGAAACTGAAGAAGACCTTCGACAGCGTATTATTGATGGTTTTAATACGATTCGCGCCAGTCCCGAAATTTTCCAACACGTAAGAGACAATTTAGCACGTCGTGTACATGGGTGTTTACTGGCTCATGGAGGACATTTTCAGCAATTTATTTGACTTTTGTTCATGTGAGTTCAATATTAAAAGTTTTTAAATCAATTATTAAAATGTTTATTATTGCTTTACTAATTTTTTTTTAATTTTGTATTTCGAAAAAGAAGCGACATGCGAAAAACTTTTATACCACATTTTCGTCTTAAAATAAGGTGAGAATTCACCTTCTTCATTTTTTCAGAGAGGTTAGGAAACACCCTGTATATTTATACCTCCTTAAAATGGTATAGCAATTAGGGATGCAGGTAATTTTTACTCCAGCTCTGTCCGAAAAGTTTGGGGCATTTTATGGCCGTAGGGATAATTAGAGCTTTATGGCAGTCAAAGGATCAGTGGTATAATTATTAAAACTTTACTAAACCTCAAATTCTCAAGGGGATTTTTTGATTAACACTTATTGTGTATTTAAATTTCTATCGGCAAAAAGTCCAATTATTTGACTGCAATAATACACAGAAGGTCATTTCATTACGTATACCAAATTTCCGTTACTATATTTTTTTATCCTACTAGTCTACTTACTTAAGTAAGATTATCTTAAAAATTTGATTTTTGATAAGGACCGTTAAAAATCGTTATTTTGTTGACTTTGTGGTTTCTTTATAATGGATTAGTTATGTTATAAGTATGAAAAATATATTTATTTTATCTCTGAAAATAGGGTAACTGGATTGATTGTTGGAATTTGAAATGTTTTCTTAGTTTCAATATGAAATGATGCAATTTTGAACAAATAGTAAATTAAAAATTGGTATGTTTTCAAGCTTTTTTTTCTTAATTTGAATGTGTCTGGAAGGTGATATTAAAATTAAAATTCAAATATCCAAAGAGACATATTGTGACATTAAAATTAGTGCCCCTTTTTGTGCACACAAATAGTGTCTGATAAAGACGTTTATATTGTTATCGTTTTAAAAAATGTACTTTAATGTACAGTAATTTACAAAGACGCCGCCATCAAAATGGCACAACGTTTAGTTTTCAAACGCCGTGAAAAATGTGCTTTATGAATAAAGCTGTTAGAGTTAGAAAGAGAAGAGCATTGACACCCCAACTGCCTTGGTGTAAGAACATCTATATTATTTTCTCTACAGAGCAAAGTTACTTTATAAGCACTTTAAGTTTTTAATTTATTTATAATAGTTCCTATAGGTATTAGGGGATCCAATCCCGTTACATATTCCAATCCCGGGATATCGAGATTGCCATTCTTGTAATCCCGGGATCCCGGGATTGGTCCCGGGATTTAAAATGAAATAAAGTATTTTTTTCAATTTTATTGGTTGAAATCAGATAAAAACAACATAAAATAAAATACATTTACACGTAATCAGGCATTAATTAGCCGTATCAAAAAAGATAAGTTGGGTACATAATTAAAAAAACAAACAAAAAAAAAAAATAACAGTATCCCATGAGCCAGGCAGAGCTGTTGCTTCGGATTTACAAGTTTCCCTATTTTAATCATCGTACTAGAACCATCAGTTACAAAACACACAATGTCTTTATTAAGACGGAGATTATATTCATGTAGCCTATCCTCAAGAACTTTTAAGCAAGCTTCTGCTGTCATAGAGTTTCTTATTCGGACTAATCCTAGGTTCCAAATTTCTTCCTTATGGTGTAAATTTATATTCATGTAATGCTTGTTTGATGCCGAACTCCATTCATCAAAAGTAATGGTAAATTTGTTCTCTTTTTTTTTTCAATGCTGTTATTTTTTCTTTCATTATCGATTTAGCTTTTTCGCAATATTTCATTACCTTTGCTCGAACCGTAGTAGCAGAATTCGGAAGTTCCATACCACTGCTTGCAAACAAATATTTTAAATCGGCCGAAGTCACAAATTTTGAGAATGGAATATTATCCACCGAAACCATACGTGCCAAAAAAGCCTCTAACGATTTGTCATTTTTAAAACCGAAGTAGTCTGATATTTTTGTTTGTTTATTTTCTTTTGGCATTAATAACGCACTTTTACTTGTACATGCCAATGACGATTCCACGCACGGCCCAGATTCCTGTACATTTCTTCTTGCTTTTATATCTATTCCGTGTATTTTTAGTAAATGAGTTAAGAGACCTTTAGTTGAACCACCTTTTGTTTGCAAAATGGCTTGACATTTTTTACATTTCGCAGTATTTCTACTTACTGCCTCCGTTAAAAAATAAAACCAAACGGACTGTTGATCATCACCTTTCCTTTTGTGAGATTTGTATATTGACTCGGATGGCTTGCGTGCACTTTCGGCCATGTCTAAAAATAAAAACAAATTAATTCAATCTTCAATCATAATGCATAATCGTAATTATTTATGAATAATAATAATATCGATTTGTTTTATAATTACTTAAATAATTAAACCTACCTGCATAATAATCGTGATTTTCATACGTAAAACACACTAGCGAACAGACAACAACGAACTTCTTCTGCACGACTCAATAAACTGACACAAAACTTAAACATTATTTCAAAAGTATCGGTTTTATTAAAATAAACCTAATTTTATTAGAGGGCACGGGGAGTCACCGGCATTTATTGTTGCCAGCTGCGTAGAATCACTTTTATCGATCGATAAGTATTTAGTGTGAAAACATTTCTTAATGGGCATGATTTATGGAGCGACTGGACGGTGCTGTTAATTTAAAAAATAATATCGCAATCCCGGGACGGAGATTACAAACCCGGGATTTCCCGAGATTAAAAATCCGTTATTTTTCTACGGGATCCCGGGATCCCGGATTCCCGGGATTGGATCCCCTAATAGGTACTTATGTAACTACAAAACTTTTATAGAGGAAATAAGGAATATTTTTTAACCTTCGTTCTTCATACATATCTTATACAGGGTGTATTTATAATACACAACAAATGTTAATATAAAAGTTGAAGGACAGTAAGTGAGCTATAACGTAAAATTATTTTTGACTATCTATAGGGTGGCTCAACAAAGAGGAACAAGAGTTTTTTTTTGAAATAGAACACCCTGTATATTTTTTCACTTTTAAATTCCTCTCGATATTCCGCGTATCGTGGCAAACATAGTTTTTAATTATTTTGCAATGTTGCCAAGTTATTTAAAAACATTCTTTTTTGGATAAAAAAACTTGGCACCTTAAAATTTGAAGTATAATTGAATTAACTCAAGACATTCGAAACATTCTCAAAGGTATCAAAGATAAAGACTAATTTAGGACTTAGGACCCTCAGAACATTCCATATTTTGTGCAGGGTGTGCCCTACAAACGTGTCAACTTTTCACATTTTAAAATTAATTTAAGATGGAACTCTTTTTTTTTCAAGTGGAACACCCTGTATTTTAATATTTTGTCTTGTACAGTTTTTTGCCCTCTACAACTTTTATTAAAAGGTTCATTAGTTAGTTATTAGTTATTTTTGTTCATTTTGGCGTAATATTTTTTTTTAATAAAAAGCCTGAGAAAAATGTTTTTTTTTTTTTAATTTTACTTATTTAAGGTGCTTTAATCAGTTTATCTAACTGCTTACATAAACTATCTAATCAAATGTTCAAAGTGTCCTCCATTAGCCTCTATATACTTCTGGACACGATCTTCAAAACCTTGGCTTAAATTGCGACATATTTCGGGAGTAATCGCTCGTCGGAGACATTTTATACACCTGATCCTTAACAAATCCCCATATAGAAAAATCCATTTTCGTCATATCCGGCGATCTAGCTGGCCATGATACAAGTCCTCCTCTTCCAATCCATTGCTGACCATAAGTTTCGTCTAAGAATTCCCTAATGAGCCTTGTGGAGTGCACAGGGGCTCCATCTTGAACTATGTTCGGTATATGGGCAATAAGCCGTGCTAAATCATTTTGGAAAAAGTCCAAATAGATCTGTCCCGTTAGAGTTCCCTCGAAAAAATGTGGAGCAACCACGTAGTCTCCTACAGTTCCTCCCCAATCGTTTAGGGGCCATCTGTTTTGTGAGTGAAATCTAACAAAATGACGATTTGTAGTGGCATAACAATGAAAATTATGTCTATTGACGTTGCCATTTTTATGGGACGTAGCTTCGTCACAAAAAAAAACTAAATGTGCAAAATTATGCTGCTCCCTTATTTTATTTTGCGCCCACGCACAAAATTCAAGTCGCCTATCATGGTCCTCATTATTAAGCTCTTGCCGCAACTGGACGTGGTAAGGATGTAATTTGTTTGAGTTGATTATTTTTTGAATCGCCGTTCGTCCAGTTGTTGTGCAAGAGGACACTGACCAATATGACCAGTAATACTTTACAGAACGTTGAATTCATTTTCTTCGGTGCATACCCGTTTTCTTCGGTCATTTTTTTTGTAAGCTACACTTCCTGTGGTTTTAAATATTTCCATTAGTTTTTCGAATATCTTTTTATCAGGGTGACTTCGCTCTAAGTATCGTTCTTTATAAATTCTTGTAGCTAATAAAGCATTTTTATCACTAGCACCCAAAACATAAATCATATCGATCATTTCTACATTTGAATAATTCATTTTTGTCGCAATATAAATTTAACTTGATAAAAAGTAAAAAATAAAATGACAATGACATCTTAATAAAATTTTACTATTACTTTTGCTATTATTTGCTTTTGTCTGTCATGGCTAACTATAAAATAAAATTTAAAAAAATAGTTATTTGTTTTACTAGGCAGCAAAGTAGTAGATTGGATTTAGCGTCAACATATCGCGCGACAATACATCGAACGACAATTCACCGCCGACAATTTATCGCAGAGACAATTCATCGCAGAGACAATTCATCGCTACGACAATTTATCGTGCGACAATTTATCGCCGTATTGTTATATATATATATTGTAACAATTAAAACAGAAGATATATAGACTTATATTGGTTTGACTGCCGCGGCTAATAGTTCATAGCCGAGCGTAGCGAGGCTAGGAATTCAGCTGAGGCAGTCAATCTACTTTGCTGCCGAGTTGAACATATAATTTTTTCTCCGAGTTTATCTGAGGAAAGAAAAGGTGGCCTATTTATTCAAAATTGTAGTAATTTTACTATTAATGTTAATTAATAACAAATAAATATTGTTTTTAAATTCTTGTTAAAAGTATTATGTAATTGTTAATAAATGTTTTTTTTGTCAAAAAATGTCAAATGTTTTATTCCCATTGAGAATAATCATTTTGCTGCCTAAGCAGGAAAAACCTTACTTTGCTGCCTAGGCAAGAAAAGTAATACTTTGCTGATTGATGTGTCGGCAAAATTAATATTTGCTGTCAATCGGAGAAAGACATTTTTTTCATACTTTTTTTTAAAAAGAAATATTACGCCAAAATGAGCAAAAATAACTAATGAACCTTTTAACAAAAGTTGTAGAGGGCAAAAATCTGTGCAATATAAAATATTAAAATACAGGGTGTTCCATTTGAAAAAAAAGAGTAAATTAATTTTAAAATGTGAAAAGTTGACTTGTTTGTAGAGCACACCCTGTACAAAATATTGAATGTTCTGAGGGTCTTAAGTCTTAAATTAGTCTTTATCTTTGATATCCTTGAGAATGTTTCGAACGTCTTTAGTTAATTCAATTATATTTCAAATCTTAAGGTGCCAAGTTTTTTCTTCCAAAAAAGAATATTTTTAAATAACTTGGTAACATTGCAAAATAATGAAAAACTATGTTTGCCACGTGATACGTGGAATATCGAGGAGAATTTAAAAGTGCAAATATATACAGGGTATTCTATTAAAAAAAATTATTGTTCCTCTTTGTTGAGCCACCCTATAGAGTCAAAAATAATCTTACGTTATAACTCACTTACTGTCCTTCAACTGTTATATTAACATTTTTTGTGTATTATAAATACAAGCGGAGCTATTCTACTTTGCCACATTAAACGGCCACCCTGTATACCAAATCTCCCTCACAGACTAACCTTTATAAAGCAGTTTTATTTATGTGTTCACAATTCAAAATTGGGTTGGGGAAGCTTGACATAACATGTGCTGAAACAAAGATATTTCCCTAAAGTAGTACTTTTAAGTGGCATCGCCCTGTACAATTAGCTTTCATAGATTAACGAAATGTTTGCCTAGGGAGCGTTATCTGAAGGAAACGGTTGTTTGACGGTAATGAAACCTGGTTTCCGTGCTCTCCGAAAAAATTAAACCGCATTTTAATACTTTAAAACGCCGATTTTCTGTATTGTAGGTGTGTTTTGTACAAATTAATTTGGCCCAGAGGAATATTTAATTAGCATGCGATTATCTGGAACGGAAGTGGTTTTTCTGGCTCCAGTATTGTTGAGATTACTATTTTCTTTTAACTGAGTGGGCGTATTACGTCTTTTTTGTACGTAGAAAGTCTAGAAACTGTACTAATTTTATTATAATTTTTAGTAAGTATTAAATATCTAAATATGCCATTGTTTTATCATTTCAATTTCCAATGAACTTCTTCTCTCCGACAGAAACGCGCATGGAACATACATGAATATGAATATGCCAAATTATATGACTAGTTTTAAGCAAAAATGATTCTTTTCATTGCTTCATTGCTTGGCCACCGCGAACTCCGGATCTGAACCCACTAGACTTTTTCATGTGGGGACGTGTGAAGACACGTACCTAATCAATGGGAAATCCTAATAACAGGGACCATTCAGACTCGTCCAGAATATTCATGCAGAGTTTTATGAGGTAATAAACATGTTAAAGAAACGGTGAGTGAGAATGGTAAAATCGTGTGTACCTTAACTTCATTACACAAGGGGAGTGGGTGGAGAAATTTTACTTCTCATTAGAGAAATGGAGTAAATCTTGGCGATTTCTCAAGTTAGTAGTAGAAAATCGTACCTAGGTTCAGAAGTGAGCTATTATATATTCTGCGGCACCGAAGGATATAATATGCGAGGTATATAATAGCTTTCACAACTGAGATATATATAAATTATTTTCTAGTACTAATACTAAAACATTACATACTTAGTTCATTTAGATCTTTATATTGTCAATTTCTGCCCAATTTTTAAAATAAGTAGCCTGAGAAAAATAAAACTATAGAAGTGTGCTTTTTAATGTGTATTTGTAAAAAATTTGTTGTTCTGTTGACATTTTAGAATATTATGACAGTTTCCTTTTGAAATATCTTCCAATTTATGATCAAAATTCCTGTTTTATTAAAAATTTGTAATTATCTTGCGGAATTTCTTCATTTAAAATGGTCAAGCGTCAAAACCAATAAATAACACATTAAAGAAACGGTGAGTAAAAAGGCTAAAATCGTGTGTAACTTAACTACACAAAAAGTTTTATTTACCTAGGTTATTATTTATTATCGTTATTTCCCTGGGTAGAGAAATTTCACTTCACACAATTTCACACATTAGAAGTAAATAATGACGACTTCTCAAGTTAGTAATAGAAAGAAAAATTATAATCACCTCCCCAATCTTTGAGAATTATTTAATCATTAAAGACATTTAAAGAAAGAGTTAAAGGCCTACTAGTCGATAAAGCCTACTAGAACCTACAGGAATACTCCAATAATAGTTTAATTATTAAGGTTTTTGTAATATTTGTTTTGCTTACTAATCTGGTCCGTCCTCAGACGACCGTCCAATTCCAATTTTATTCTGTGATGAGTGAATGCTTTGATTTGTGTAAGTATATGTACTTACATTGTGCAAGTTATTTTATGTCTGTGGATTTTTAAATTGTAGTCTAATAGTCTATAGGTTTACTTTGTTAATGAGAATGTAGCATTCTTTCCACAATAAAGTATAGTTGATTGATTGAATAGTATTTGTAGATAACACAATTTTTTAGCATGTTCTACGCACGTCCCATAATGACAACACCTTCGTTTCATTATGTTTTGTTCTGTTCGAAATTTTCTATGACCTCTTGCCTTTCGGCATCCAGCCAATTTTTGTTTTGGGTTCTTGGTTGTTTCGTCTGAAGATAGGCGCCCACTTGCATGTGCGTCGAGACTTGATCTCTGCCTATCTCCCTTGCACTTATTCTTCTTATCTGGTGAATAATCAGAGGTTATATTTTAATGCCGATTTTGTCTATAATTCTCATCATGGAGAGGGCAGCTTCACCCGTGGGATTTCCTAGAATGTTTGATATATGGATAGGGGTTTTTATTTTACGAGCGAGATAAGTGTATAGGTTCTTGGTGTTTTGGTCGTTATCACAGCCCAGGAGTATGTGATTCAGGTCTCCATATTCTCCACATGCGCAGTTTGGTTCGTCCTTCAGGTTTAGTTTATGTAAGTGGGCCGGTGTGCAGCAGTGTGAGGATCTCATTCTGCACATTGTGGAGATTAACTTCCTCTTAGTGTACTGGTATTTGTTGAACCATGGTTTCTTCAGTGGGAGTTGTTGGATTTTTACATATGATATCCCTTTTCTTCTACCTATTCTTTTATAAATGTTACCCCAGTTTTCCCATAGAAGCTCTTTAACTTTTTTCATTACATCCGTAAAATGTAGCTTATTGTCTATTTGGGTGCCCTCGTTTCTTTCAGTTAGAGCTAATTCGTCTGCTTTCTCATTTCCTTTTATCCCACTGTGACTTGGAATCCACATAATTTTGAGATTGGTTCCATTTCTGATTGCTCCTACAATTTCATTTCTAGTTTGCAGCGTGATATGATCATTTCTACCTTGGATTCCTATTCTTTGGAATTTTTGTAGTCCACTCTTTGAGTCCGATATTATTAGAATATTATTTGCTAGGTTTTTACTTGGCTGTATAGCGGCTTTGATGGCCAGGATCTCTGCTGTACAGATATTAGTATGGGTTGCAAGCTGGTTGAACTTTTCTATTTCCAGATCTGAACTATAGACCCCGACTCCTACCCTATCACTCTCCGGGTCCACCGAGGCATCCGTATACACTGTAGAGTCAACTGCTATATCATATTATGTGGTCTGGGAAAATGTATTATACATTAGTATGCGTTTTTAAACAAACTGATTATGGAAGAATTACAAATTGGAATTGAAATGGTTTGAATTTTAAAGAATGGACACTAAAATTAGATTAATTCGCCAGCCTAAGCCATTACTGTATACTTCTATGGTAAGAATGCCTCCCCCCCTCCAGCTACGTTACAACACAGGTTGCATGGTAGCTTCCCTACATACCGTCAATCTCCTCGAATTAGGGTGTAACCCAAATTAGGTTTCGCCCGGAAACAAAATACTGTTAAGATTTAAGAAGTAGTCCATGTTCTGTGGCGAGATTGTAAATAGAAATAAAGGTCTGTCTTTACCACCAAATAACTTTATTTGCCCCTCTAGGGTAGAAAACAAGGGTTATAGAAAATACATAAAATGATGAAGAATTAAAATAAATTTCTTAACGTTGTACTAGTTTCGACTTTAGGGAAAGTCATCTTCAGCAACTAATCATTTAAGAAATTTTGTTATGAAAAGTAGTTAAAACAGTTGGGAGAACAATTGGTGATTCAACAATAAAATATAATGAAATGCAGATTATGCAACCATTGGAATAGACAGCAGCTTATTATAAGAGCGATGTATCTCTATGCAATGGTAGGAGATGATTTAAACGCAAGTAGGATTAAAGGCCTTAATCATAATATAGTGACTAGTGAAGAATGTAGAAGTTAGAACATGTTGAAAAAGAGGAAATTTTAATATGTCAATTCATTCTTAGTTTAAAATAAAACTGACTTAGTGAGGGGACTTGTTTATTGTTGTGGTGGATTAGATTATATGTAAATTAAATTAAATGAAATTGCTTCTATTTAAAATTGTCAAAACGAAACTATGTCATTTCTTGTACAAAATTGGGAATACATCTGAAAGGAGAAAATTTCAAATTTTAGAAAATCTTGGAAAACAATAAGATATATCTAATCTCATAACTTAACAGTTTGTTATATATGTTATAATATTATTATTATTAATTATGTACTCACCAAGTGGTCATTATACACATGTTATATTATTAAAATAAAATAAAAATTTTTGTAACTTAAATCATTATTATTACTAAGGGAAATTCCCGGTTTTAATTTTCTTCCTGTTACCAGGTGAAGAAATTTATTATACATTTTATGTATTTTCTATAACCCTTGTTTTCTACCCTAGAGGGGCAAATAAAGTTATTTGGTGGTAAAGACAGACCTTTATTTCTATCCAAAATACTGTTAATTTGTCCAGCTCTCATTGTTAACCCAGACCGCAATTTCCTGTATAATAAACGGAATCACCTGATTGGAAGTCCCTTGCCCTTGTATCCGAAATCTTTGGGTTTCCATTATTTCTGGTAGCCTAAGCTGGCCAATGTATCGTGTCATTCTGTCTTCTGTCTTCTGACAACTGCTGTACTGCGTGGGAGATTCATTATGTTCACAAATTGTCCTGCCATATTGATCAGCATTCCCAACGCTTCAATAGCGTGGTTCTGGATCTGTCATAAATATTTGTCACTATTAAGTTACTCTGTATGAAAAATCGTCCAAGTATTCCTACAATTTCATCTTAAACGTGTTTTTTTCTGTCTTGTCTGGATCTGCTTTTTCAAAATTATGTAGAGATTTTCTCAAGCCCATATTGTTGTATTTTGTTTGTTGATTATTGTGCCATTTGGAACAACACTTGCTTTATTTTCCATTAGAGGTGCTGGGCCCTGAGGGGGGTAACACTCCCCTTGATCAAGCCCTTGTGACTATAGCCACTACATAAAATTTAAAAAAATTCCACCTCCTCTCCTTTTCAAACGATAAACGAACGTTGAGAATATACATACCTTACACGTTAGTTCCTGGAACTTCACACGGGCTAAATCTAACGCGCACGCGTGAGGTGGTACCGCGAACGCGCTCACCGAACTTTTTTATGCATTTTTAAGTTACGTTTAGAACAAGCCGCGTCCGTCACCGCACTACGACTTTTAAAAGTGTCGCTTTTCGAAAAGTGTTTTTTTTTAATGCCGTGCAAACTGTTATGAAAATAAAGAACATTTAACGAGTTTTTACAAGAAGGTAAGCTAACTTAAAATGATTCGTTATTTTTATACGTCTTACCTTATCGCGCAACAAGGTAGACAAAAATATAAACATAAGCCGATGTTTGTTAACATACAAGTAATTAAAATTGGGCTTGTATATCATTGTAGGTAATTTACATCGTCTTAAGAAAATAACTTATCTTTTTCATTTGGAAGGCGTTACGCTGATATATACAGGGTGTTCCCGCAATAATTGACCTAGTTTTAACCAAGTATTTAGCTAATTAGGTACAAAATGCAAAGCTAAGAAACTTTTAAAGAAGTTTATTAGCGGGGAATTATTGGTTTTGTTATGGTTAAGTTATACAGTATGGGGATCTTAAATACTATAGAAGATGGAGAACGGGTTAAATAGGAAAAATTCTAGACGAATGTATTCGCAACTTAACGCCGCTTAGTATGCGATTCTATCTTTTTCTGTTCTTGAGATATTTTAAAAAAAAAACAGAAAGTTGCATTTTCGAAAATATGCTGTAGCTTTTTATTTTTCACTATTTTGGCAATCTGTAAAAATATTTTTAAAGCAATTTTTTAGGTAGATTTTAGTTTAGGATTTGGATTTTAAACACGACGTTTCAGGTTATACCATCATCAAGTTCATTTTTCTTATTGACGCCATTTATGATGTCAGCTTTACAATGATGTGTAACTTATTGTAAATAATTCAAGTCGACTTTCAAAAAATGAAAAACTAATTTTCGCAACAAGTCAAACATGACAATATTAGGCCAAGATTAATTAGATTTTAAATTTGTTTAAAACGTCACAATATAACACATTATTTTATTTTTTCTCATATTAACGTATCAAATAATAAAATAAAAAATTAAAGAAAGCTAAAAAAACAATATGAATATTAATTATTGTTTTAATAATACATTTCTGGCACTTTTTTAAAACAGTATTGGTGACTCTACGAAGAGTGTTGTCATTTATGCTGGTAAACACATACCTCACATACCTCACTCTTTCTTCACATTTTGAGGGTGTTCAAACTCATAGACTTCATTTTGTACAGGGTCTTCCAACGAGGACTGAACAGGGGCTCATTTTTGAGCTTCCTTGTATTTAAAGAAAAATCCAAAATAGCCAATCGATGTACTTTTTCCTGCAGAATTCAAAAATGAAACCAAAAATTTATTTGAACCAGAAACAAAAGAGTTACGCTATGGATAAGGTGTTTTTTAAATGGAACATAGCTTTTTTTATACGATTTTTGGAACGAGTGATTTTTTTTTTGTCCGTTCTGATTAAAATATTTAATATTGTGACAGCTATTTTTATTAAATTTTAATGTTTTATCCAGTATAATTTAACTTTAACCTGTTTGAAACATACACTAGGTAATAAAGGTATAATCACCTTTGAATCCTTCAAAGTCAAAAAATGTGACAAATTTACTATAATATGTTTTTTTTTAAGATTAGTATACAGTTGGATTTCTTTTTCTGTCATGTAATGTTTTATTTTCCTCAAATAGGTTCTTCATCCGTAGAATAGTATTGACGGATATATTTCTGTGAAAATTTGCAATAAATCTTCTCCTTGCTTCTCTTGCATTTTCTTGGCATTTGTAGAACAAGATAACAATCTGCAATCTCTCATCTAATGAATATTTCATTTCGGCAATATTATAATATTATAGTAAATTTGTCAAATTTTTTGACTTTGAAGGATTCAAAGGTGATTATACCTTTATTACCTAGTGTATGTTTCAAACAGGTTAAAGTTAAATTATACTGGATAAAACATTAAAATTTAATAAAAATAGCTGTCACAATATTAAATATTTTAATCAGAACGGACAAAAAAAAATCACTCGTTCCAAAAATCGTATAAAAAAAGCTATGTTCCATTTAAAAAACACCTTATCCATAGCGTAACTCTTTTGTTTCTGGTTCAAATCAATTTTTGGTTTCATTTTTGAATTCTGCAGGAAAAAGTACATCGATTGGCTATTTTGGATTTTTCTTTAAATACAAGGAAGCTCGAAAATGAGCCCCTGTTCAGTCCTCGTTGGAAGACCCTGTACATACCCCCCTAAATAAAAATCTAGAGGGGTTATATCGGGGGATCTAACAGGCCAATTAACTGGTCCGCCGTTTGAAATTACTTTATTATCAAATGTGTATCTTAAGAGAGTTTGAACTTCCCGAACATTATGTGCAAGACAACCGTCTTGTTGAAACCAAATATTATGTAGTTGATCCTGAGGAACTCTTGCTCCAATTGCCGGTAATATTCGACCTTCTAACAGCTCCAAGTATCTACTAAATTGATCTAAAAATGTTTTTACATATTGCCAAAATAGTAAAATAGTGAAAAATAACAAAGCTACAGCATGTTTTCGAAAATGCAACTTTTTGGTTTTTTTAAATATTTCAAAAACAAAGAAATCACATTCTAAGCGTCTAACTAACCTGAACATAGGAAATCCCGTGTTAATTTTGAGGTGGCTAAATATTGGCTCCCCTGTACATTTTAGAGTAAAATTGTATGTTAGTTTTTTGAAGAGGCCGATATGATAAACCCATGTGCCAAGTTTGAATGGATTTTAATAAGCCAATCCTAACTTATTCAATTAAATGTGGTGGCCAAATTACGAAATTTTCATAGTTAAGGTAATACAGCAAAAAACCAGCAAATAATTTCTATGACGCCATTGTCAAAAATTGACGTAAAGCTGGACATAACAAATACAGATTATTTCGCATTAAAACACATTTCTGAGTTGATATTGAGAAATTCTGTCACATTCTAACGAAATACAGGTTTCTAGCTGGTCTAGTTTTTCATATTTTACATCGTTATAAATATTAAGTTACTCCACAGAAAGAAGTCGTATAGCGAAAGGTCAGGAGACCTGGCTGGCCAAAGGATTAGATGCCTTGTGCCAATAATATTTCGGTTAAAAATATTTCGCAAGTATTCCCTAACCATGAGAGAATTAGAGGCAGGACAACCATTCATTTGATACCAAATCTCCTGATTTTCTTCTTCTAGTGCGGGTTCAATTCGATTTTCTAGTAAGTTCAAATAGGTTACTGTTGTAAGGTTACCTTCCATAAAATTTGATCCAATGATGTGATGTCCTACAATTCCTGCCCAAACATTTATTTTTTGTGGTTATTGCGTCCGAGTATGAACAAGACGATGTTCACTTTCTTGGCTCCAATACCGGCAGCTTTGAACATTTGGTTCGTTGTTGAGGGTGAATGTACATCAATCGGTAAAACAAATATTTCTCAAAAACTCCTAACTATTATTTACCCTTGCTATTACCTCGGAACAAATTACCATTCTCCGTTCTTCATCACCTTGCCGTAGCTCTTGATGTTTTTCATACTTGTAAGGAAAATATTTATGTTTTTTTAAAGTGCGCAACACTGTGGTTTGATGTTTCCCTACGGCTTGCCCATGAATCCTGGTGCTAATCATTTTATTTTCCTCCACGTGCAGTAAAGTATCAATAACTGTATTATCCCTTTCTTCAGCTCTATTAACATTATGAGTTGAGCATTTACAGTTATTTATTACAGTTACAGTGCGGAATCAAATTTACTAATGATAAGTAGGGTTCAACCGATACAGTGATTTTTTGCCGATACCGATATATCGGTATCGGCCGATATAAAATGCCGATACCGATATATATCGGCAAAATTTTTATGTTCTCTTCAACGTATTTCTATAAATTGTGTTTTCAGTATTACCAAAATCAGAAAATATCGGCACTTAAAACATATTTTACGTTAAAAATCGCACATCTTCTGAAAGGGTTCAAAGGATTATTTTCTGCTAAAACTCCCTAATTTCCAGTTGTTAGTGCACATAAAGTATTTTGGGAATCATATAAAGAGTATGCCGGTGTGGGATCTAGCTCAGGAAATAGTACACAAATGCAGGAATCGCCCTCAACCATGTTTGATAACGAAATAAAGAGGTACAACTTATTGCCAGTTATTCCCCGAACTGATAACCCTTTTGTTTGGTGGAGTAAACATAAGCTCCAATTTCCTTTGTTGCATGGTCAAGCTGTAAATTACTTGTCAGCGCCATCAGCTAGTGTCTTCAGTGAACAGATATTTTCAGAGGCAGGGAACATATGTCAACCAAGTAGAAATCGACTTGGGCCACAAGGGACTGAAACACTTATATTTCTGCATCACAATCTTAGAAAACTCAATTTCAATTACTAGACATTTGTGGTCAAAATTATTGTTTCCTAAACTTTTAGACAAAGAATACCTTTTTTATTATTTTTATTGTACATATGGACATACACATTGTATGATTTGAAAGTTCTGTTTTTTACTTTTGCCTCATTATGCAGGAAATTTTTGTACTTTTGATAATGTTTTGAAGCCTTAATAACAAAAATAAAATAGTTTATCTTGTTTTTTTAATTAAAAAACCATATCGGCATTTATATCGGCACTTTTTTGCCGATACGATATATCGCCATAGATGCCGATATTGCCGATAACCGATATATATATCGGTATCGGTCGATCCCTAAATTGATAAGTTTAATTAATGAAATGGAAGGCATAGGCTTATCAGGGAATTGAACTGAAAACATTTCAGACATTGCTCTTAAACTGTTTCCTGTATAATACCACTTAATCATAGCTACTTTTTCCTTAATGGAACAGCTCATTTAGCTATAATTAAAGCGCATTCAATGAAAATGTTGTCACTTGCGCTACTTTTCGTTTTGTCAATGCTAAATAATAGTTTGCTGTATTACCTAAACTATGAAAATTTCGTAATTTTGCTATCAGATTTAATTGAATAAGTTGGGATTGGCCCTTTAAAATTTATTCAAACTTGACACATGGCTTTATTTTATCGGCTCTTCAAAAAACTATAATACAATTTTTCTCTAAATGTTCAGGTGATCCAATATTTATCCACCTCAAAATGTACATGGGATTTCATATGTTTAACTAAGCCATGCATCACCCAGTATAGTGTATAGGAGTTTCCATTGTATGTCTATTTGGATTTCAGTTGAATATCTCAAGAACTGCCAAAAAGCTAAACTATGACACCACCCTGTTTACTCATATAAACTTTTAGTTCTAAGACAAGCCAAGCAATTACGTACTGTCGTTATATTTTTTTGAGCCTCTTGGTTACTAGTGTACCACAGTACCTGCCTTTTTGTACTTTAAAAAAAGAATCCACTCACCATAAACGGGACTGAGGTTGTTAAACAGCACGCCATAAAATCAGTCCTTTACAAACAAAAATGCTTAGTCAAACAGTATAAATTTGTCGCTAATAAGACCCGCATTTATTATTGTTCTAGACTAAAACGTATTTACATTGAAACACCAATCCGACATATAAAGTCATTTACATCGAATTACAAATGAAAGTAGGTAATTGACAGTACCTATATTACCTTCAAAGATTGTAGTAGCATCTTTCAATCCAGCTACGGGGTAAATTGTCTTATTTTTAGAGAATTTACGTGTTGAGCATCAGCGGAAATAACGATTAAAAATAAGTGTTTTAATATTAGATTACTAAATTGATAGAGCTTTATTTTTTAAATTGCGGGATTGATTTGCTTATCTACTAATGTTTATTAAAGATCTTTTCGGGTTTCCAGAAAAACTATGATATCAAATAATGTAGGTAAAGTCTGTTCAAAGATATAAGAAAGTGACTAACTGATCCCTATTAGGAAAGACCCGGGTCAGCTGTAAAACTGGAATATGGCCGAACAGGTCCGTATTTTGCTTAGAATTTAATCATGGCTTGTAATAAAAATAAGTAAGACATTAAATAATATTTTATTTATGTTTAAATGTGAAACTAAAAGTTGTTTTATTATTAAAAATTATATTTATGATTACAAAAATATACAAATCATTCGGTACTTATAATAATTATTCACTTAATATATCAATATCACTATCGCTATCATCATCTGTTCTAATTATTATTTGTGCTATATTGTTTATATGGATATAGGATTTTTCCACTTTTTCAACATGTGTAACAGAATTTGCCCCACTTTGTGAAGGGATGTTAAAAACTTCAGTTTCTATAAGCTCAAGTACACTGGAGTTAATAGTAGGGCAAATATTGTTACGTCGAATGGCAGATTTCAGTTGGTGCCAAACAGGGCCGCCGCTAAGGTGTTGGCCGCCCGTGTGCAACTCAATATTTGCCGCCCCCTTCCCATCTAGATACTAATATTAAACGAAATGTATAAAAGTTGCATAGTTACTTTTTTACATATGTATCAATTAATAGTAATCAGTAAATAGTTAAATACTTACTCAAAATTTTAAAGTAATATCCAACATCCAACACAGTCAAATCTAGGAAGTCTCCAAATTTAAATACAAACGTCTATTAAAATAAAATATAACTAAATAAAATAAAAAGTAATTAAAAACAAACTTTTCGGGTTTTCGTTTCGGAAAACTTTTTGACAATGTCTTTAGTATCCAATGTCGCACACACTTCATGTTCGATAGATAACATAGCTAAAGCAGAAAGGTTTTGAGAACAACCGCTCACCCGTAGCTACAGTAACCGGTAGCGTTAGGAATATACGTACGATTATAGTTAAGTGTGGAAATGTTGATAGAAGATTATTTTCATACATGTATATAAGAACATCACTAGGACTTTTTTCTGTGGTAAAAAATGGTTCAATAGCTTTAATTTCTTCATATAAATCGGTTGCACTAATGTCACTCTCTGAGCTGTTCATGTCTGTAAGGGATTGATGCATTTTCTCACAATTGATTTTAAGTTCGTCATCATTCTTAATTTTGGTTATACCATATATTACATTAAAACTATCTGTTGTTGTTGTAGTAATTGGAATCGTTCTTCAATTGCCGTTATGGCAGCATCCAAAATCTTAAAATTTACTTTAAATGACAATTCAAGAGATGATATAGGTTCATCAGTTCCTTTAACTCAAAATGCCTTTTTTTTTTCTTCTAATTAGTTGGGCAGGTAAGCTGGGGAATGCTTCTTCAATGTTAGCTTTTGTAGCTATCTTTCACGATTCGTTTAAAAAAATTTGAAAATGTTCATCAGAACGTTTGGTTATAAAATAATTTTTTAAATGATTAAGTGCATCAAGTGAAGATTTTATGTCAAATTTTGGACTCTGAAGGATTTTGCTAACCACATTTATTTTACTTAAAATATCTTGCAACATCACAACAGAGCACATGAATTTAAATTTAAAAATTTTATTTTTAAGTGATTTTGCTATGGTTCTAGTGTTCATATCCCTTTTGTTATCATTTTCCAACGCATCGTATATTTCACCTATCTGAGTTTTTAGTGGTGTGATTGCATCGATCCGACTTTCCCATCGCGTTTCCGACAATGCTTTTAATGTCAACTTTGGAAGGTGCTTTAATAAAACATTCCATCTAATATTTGACGAAGAGAAAAAGACGTATAGTTCCTGAACAGCATTAAAAAATTCCACCGACTCAAAACTTATTTTTACTGTATTATTCACAACCAAATTCAAACTGTGCGCAGAACAAGGAATAAAAATTGCTCCAGGATATTTCTCTAAGATTTTTTTTTGCAATCCAATGTGTTTACCACGCATATTTGCTCCATTATCGTAACCCTGTCCATGCAAATTATCTATATTTAAATTTAATTCTTTCAGTTTATTTTCTATAAATTCAAAAATACCTTGTCCAGTGACGTCAATAATTTAATTAATAAATTAATAAATTTTTATCAGTGGGGTCTGCTTTGGCCGCCCCTATTTTTGGCCGCCCGTGTGCGGTGCACACTTTGCACACATGGTAGCGGCGGCCGTGGTGCCAAACATGTTCGATGGGATTGAATATACAATGGTATGGTGGAAGCCTTAAAACTATATGCCCTAGATTTTTTGCATAATTATTACTGAAGTATTCCTTTTGTAGTTATAAAATTTGTAAAACCTCAATTTTTGGTGTAATCTTCCTGAAAATAAATGTCATTATCATACATGTAGTTTTGGATTGTTGCTTTTGTGTCATTTGAGGAGGGAGTCTTGGTCAACTGCCTACTATGGTAGCTTGCATTGTCCATTACAATTAGGCTATTCGGAGGTATATTTGGACTTAGCTTGTTTTTAAACCAATCTTCAAATAAATCAGCAGTGGTGTCCTCATGGTAATCCAGAGAAGAATCTTGAATGTTTTTTGCAGACAGAGAAAGTCCATTTGGAATCCATCCTCTTTTTGATGGCGCGCTTGTTTTTCACTGAGTCAACCCAACCCTTTTCCGGGGTATCATACGTGTCGAACCAGGTTTCATCCAAGTAAATAATCGGCCTTTGCTGATCTCTGTAAATCCTAATTTTTTGTAGATATTCGGATCGCCATTCCCGAATTCTACTGGATTTTATTAAAACTCGTCTTTTGTTAATTTTTTTAAATCTAAAACCCATGTGTTGGATACACTTCCATAACGTTGTTCTGTCACATTTAACGCCGGTTTTATCTTTTTTAAGCCTCTTGATTAAATTATCTTATGTAAGCACGCTTTGTTCCTCGTATAACTTTTGTAAATTTTACGTCGTATTATATCTTGATCACTTCCATCTACCTTCGAGAAAATGCCAGTATCGGTTCCTTTTTCCTCGCTAAAATGGGATTATTCACAATTTTCCGTACAGTTGATATTGGAATTTTTGTTAATGTGGCCGTTTCTTCTAACGCTGCTTGCTTGCTGACCGCACGTTCAATGGGAGTTGAATAAACATTTTTTATAACTTCCTTAGTTTTCACAGAAAGTGTTTTCTGCTTTTCGATGGGGTTATCTCCTGAGGTACATTGGGCTCGCACATATTTTTCATGACTCACATACGATTAAACAAACGCTGTATTACACACGAAGTAAGAATAATTACTAAGCTTAAAACTAACTAGAGTGTCTGTATATACAGTCTTTAGAACATAATTTGTTTTATGGGATTAACCCTCTCATTTTGAATCGGGTAAAAATCGGTTTAAAATCACCACAACTATTAATTTAATAATAAAATTACGTCTTCCGGATTTGCAGTTTAGTTTAAGACATTTTTAAGTACGGATCATAATTTACCTGCATTTATTTATTCATCCATTGTTTGTTTATGGCCACCCTTGGATAATCCCATTCAAAGGCAAAGTGTAACTTTCTTATATCTCTGGACAGGCTTTACTCACTTCTCTAGAAAAAAATCATCATTTTTTTGTGTCTCTTTTCGATGAACGGTTAATCCCAAGGTAAACCCCTGACAAATAAAGATGTCATCTCAGGAAACAATAGGCTAAGCTGGAAATTTTAGATAACATATGACTAAACGATATAACATATTGTTAAACAATCTAAAATTGAAAATGTGACGCGATATTATCGACTACGTGTGCCATAACAAATTTCTTAATTTTATCTTGGACATATTTACTATTTGGTGTGGTTTCCTTTTTTATAACGTACCTATTGCTATATCATCAGAGTAAGTCCTATTTGTTATACCGTTCGAGCGCAAATTATTTTCATCCAAGAGAACTTGGGCTGAAAAACTTAGGGCTTAGTTTATATATCTAACCTAGGTTAAAATTGTGTCAAATTCATATTATGGCATATGGCATCTTGGATAATCCTCTCTTGTAACTGTTCTAAATTTTCAATTGGTGTTTTAAAAATATTGTTCTTCAAATGAGGAAAAATGAAGTAATCTATAACTGTCAAACAAGGTGATCTGGGCGGAAATTCAATATCTGTTCAAAAACTGATCAATCAGTCGTCGAAGAAATTGCGTAAGTACAGTGAAACTTCCCTAACTCAAATCTCCAAGGGACAGGAAGTCGAATTCGAGTTACGGAAAATTCGAAATACGGAAAAATACACAAAATTGAGGATTTTTAAATTTATATTATGTATGTATGTATTATAAAAAAGGAGTTGCATATACATTATGTAATAGTATGCACAAACACCTACAAATAAAACAAGATATATTTAGTCATAATATGCCTACAATGTAGATCCTTATTTGAAAAATTCGGTAATTTTTTTTTTTTGTTTAAATACGGACCATTTAATCTTTTTCTATAAAATCCTCCACTACATTTAACGACGCCTGTACTACATTGGGAACATTTTCTCTTGACGAAGCAAAATTTCTTAGGGTCTGGATAGCAGAATACGCTTGGTTAAATCTAGGTATGGTATCAGCAGTTGTTTCAACCTCGCTTTCACTAGAGTCTTCCTTCCCCTATAAGTCTGAAACAATAAATAGTATTTGTGTTTAGCAATGCTACATTTTACCTTAAACTGACCTTTTTCAGAAAAAACTAGATTTTCTACAACGCTATCTAAAATGTCTTCGTCTGTTAGAAATCCAGTTGTTTGTACACCGTCGTCAATATGGATGTAATTATTATTTTCAAAAGAAACATCATCGTTGTCCACTGCCGTTCTGTACGTGGTACAAATTTGTTTCAATTCAGACAATGGAAGATCGTCTTCTTCGTCCCAGTCATCTGTAGTAGCATTCTGCATTAATTCACCTTTAGCAAAACCTGCCTTCCTGAAACAGTTGCTGATTATTTGTTGTTTTATGTACATGGAAATTCCAGGTTTTATTTAGATCCCTCATTGCGTCAAGTAACGACACAGTCATAGGAGTTGATTCTTTCATATGGGCCAAGACTTTCTTTACGATTCGTTTTCTATATTGCTGCTTAAGATTTTGAATAATTGGTTGTAGAACAGACTATAGATTAGGAGGAAAATATTTCAGTTTAATGTTTTTTAGGTTTGCTTCTACATTCTTAGGATGTGCGACATTGTGGATTGTCAACAAACAGTAGAATCTTCCTATTTTGAGAAGCAAAAATTTTATCTAGCTTTTTGAGCCACTTATCATCCACGCTTTTCTGTTGTGCTCATAATCCACATCAAGTGATTGTATGCCCTTAAAACAACGTGGATTTTTCGACATGCCGATAACGAACAATTTCAACTTTTTTGATCCACTAATATTGCTTGCAACCATAACTGTAATTCTCTCCTTGCTGTTTTTGCCACCAAAGCATTCTTGACCTTTAAACGCTAATGTTTTGTTGGGTAAACATTTTTAAAAAAATGCCCGTTTCATCTGCGTATTGTCTGATTAAATCTGGCCCAACATTTTTTTTCCAATCCTCACTAGATTGTAAATCTGCACCAGCACTTTCACCACAAACCAACATTTGGACGATATTATGCCTTTTTTTTTATTTATCTAGCCATCCTACACTAGCTGAAAAATCTTCGCGACCAAAATCGGAATATATACACAACAGAATGATTATTTTCAAACACCCTGTATCTTTCCAGTGGGTAAAATGCGTCATATTCAGCATTTAATGAGCTGAAGGTGTCAGGTTTCGCCTGTGCGGTTTTTTATTGCCTAAGAAGCGAAGGGCTGTAGCGAGAAATGTCAACGTATGTGGGTATAATTTTGTATTTTTTTACTACAGGATGGTGCAGTAGTTAAGGTTAAAAAATATGTTTAAAAATGTTAACCAGCCTGATTATAGGATATCCCATGAAAATTTTGCTACCCTCAAATATTGGCTATTAATTTTACATCAAAATTGTATTGGACTTTTGTATGATGGACTCGCGCATCAAATTTAATTATTTTCTAATAAGTCAATTAAAAGTTATTAAAAAAAAACTATTCGTAAAATTCATAAAAATTATATACGGCTTTGATACATACCTACCTCAATGAAACCACCGGTAATAATTAAGATAATGTCAAATGTTATTAGACGTTTTGTTCTTTATTAGCATCAACATATTTTACAGTATTAAAGAAAGAATAATGTTTCTACTGATTTTTAAAACGAAGTAAATAAATAAGTTTCAATTGGCTATACCTATACAGGGTGTTTATTAAAGCTACGGCAAAAATCAAAGTCAAAACCCTACCGGGGGAGACAACTACCCCCAAAATTTTTAATGGAATAGGGGGTCTAGTTATACCGTGTTTTAAAGGTATTGTTATGTAGAGTATAACCCCGCAGTTTAACATCGCTACTATCTACCTAGCCTGTACAGTGTAGCTCACCAAAAATACAAAAACAGGTTGTTTTTACCTTTTTTATTACAAAAAAAATTCTTACAAGTCAGTCCAGTAACTGCTGGAAATGCTGCCCCTGGGCCTCCATGCAATAGTAGAGATTTGGTTCACAACGCTCTCGTACATTTTGAAGCATCTGTGGGGTGATTTGACGACATTCATCAATCATCCGTTGTTGTAGGTGTTCCAAAGATGTTGGCTGGGTGGCATAAATTTTAATTTTTAAGTGGCACCATAAAAAAATCTGACGGGCGTAGATCCGGAGAACGTGGGGGTCACTCAATACTTCTTCTCCTTCCAATCCATTTTCCCGGAAACGTTTGGTCCAAATAGTGACGAACATCCAGTGCAAAGTGGGGTGGCGCACCGTTACATTCTCAATCATTTCTACTAACACTGGATAAATGGCGTTTTGTAATAATTCCAGATACATTTCGCCTGTTAAATTGCCAGGCAAAAAATAGGGGTCCATTATACGGTTACCAAAAATGCCAGCCTAAACATTCAGTTTTTCCGGATGTTGAGTATGCACCTCACGAAATATTCTGGGATTTGAATCAGACCAATAACGACAGTTGTTCACCGCACCGTTTAGGAAAAAAGAGCATTCGTCAGAGAAACATACACGATTGATGAGGCCTTTACTTGATGAAAATCCATGTTCAAAACACTTAAGGAAAACAATAATTTTCGATTTTCACTATATTTTAATAAATAAACACATAACAGCTGTTTCGGTACACTGTACCTTCTTCAGATGTGAGTACTTTAATACTAAAATTACCAATATTAGGGTAATGAGAATAAAGCTTAAACTACCTGCTAAATTATTATGGGAAAATACGTGTATACAAATTCAATAATGGTGATCTATTTAAATCTAATTGATCGTTCAGTAATATGTTGGAATTTTTAAGTTTATTTATTTCTAATGTCTCTAGGGTATTTAATTTTCGACCTTTGTTTTCTACATGTAAAATTGTATATTTATCATCAAAATTATGTGATTCTTCTAATAAATGATTGGCGTAATTAGAATCCCTTTTATTTTTCAAAAAACATCTTTTATGTTCCTGTATACGTTTTTTAAACATATATATATATATATATATACACCTTATCACAAGAACCACATTTTAATTTATATACGCCAGATTTATCCTGTTTTTTAACTTTACTTTTATTGTTTTTTATTAATTTACCTAAAGTATTCCTAGTTTTAAACGCTAATTTTGAACCACGCTTCCTTAGATGTCTTGATATTGTCTCCGTCGGTTTACCGATATAAGTAAGGGTTTGGAAATTATTTGTGTCATTTACTTTATCCGGGTAAACAGCTTTCATTGCCATTTTATATTCCTTTTTTTTAATTATTTTATCAATTAAGCAGGGTTGAAAACCATTGTTTACAGCCATTTGTTTAATGATATTTAGTTCTTTATCATAATTCTCTTTGGATAAAGGAATATTTAACAATCTATGTATATAACTATTGTATGCGGCTAATTTATGTGTATAGGGATGTGTAGAAGTGTTATGTATTGTAATATCAGTATGTGATGGTTTATGAAAAATGCTAAAATCCAATTTATTATTAATTTTATTAATAGTTAGATCAAGAAAATTTATAGAATTATTTTGTTCTGTTTCTAATGTGAATTTGATTCTATTATGTAAGCTGTTTATATGATTGAAGAAAATATTTAGTTGTCTTGCATTCCCAGTAAAACAAGCAAAAATATCATCGACATACCTAAACCAGAATAAAAATTGTTTACTTAGTTTATGATTATGAATTTTAGATTCAAAATCATCCATAAAAATTTCCGCTAACAGAGGGCTTAGAGGGTTACCCATAATTAATCCTTCTTTTGCAATATAAATATTGTCGTTGAATTCAAAATAATTTTGGTCCAAGCAAACAACCAGCGTATTAATTATATCTTGTTTAATGATTATGTTAGTATTTTGTTTTGTTAACTTTTTATTAATTATATCTATAACTTCTATGGGTGGAACACTAGGAAAGAGATTTTTTACGTCAAATGATATTAATTTTGAATTATTTGGGATATGCAAGTCTTTGATACTTTGAACAAGTTCAAAGGAATTTTTAATGCTGTATTTCGCGGAAAATGTACAGTGGGTCTTAATAATGTCTATCATTTTATTAGAAACCTTCACTGAGGGGGCAGTTATAAAAGAAACTACTGGTCTGATTGGGGAGTTTTCTTTATGTAATTTAATTAGAGAGTAAAGTTTAGGAGGTTGTGGATTCATTAACGTTAAAAAGAATTTATCTTTTTCGTTGAAGATACTACTATCTTGTACCGAAACAGCTGTTATGTGTTTATTTATTAAAATATAGTGAAAATCGAAAATTATTGTTTTCCTTAAGTGTAGAGAAACATACGTTGAAAAGAAAGTTCTGCTCATTTATTGCCCGTTCACTCATAATTTCACAAAATTGCAATCGCCTATCAAGATCGCCTTCGTTAAGATGTATTTTGTAAGGATGAAACTTGTGTTTATTAATATCGTTTGAATGCTGCTTCTGTTAACCTCTGTAGCTTCATTTACTACTGGATTTTCCACTTCACGTCTTTTGTTAGCTTCTGACCCCGTCTCCCGAAGTTTTTGCACCAATCCCAAAATGTACTTTCGATGCACTTGTCGATTTTGATGTTGATGCGGTTAAGCACTTGGGCAGTTCTATTATTAGCACATTCATTGTTCGCAAAAAATAATGAAATGATTTGCACCCTTTTAGCAAGAGTAAACCATTATCACTTTTATGCCAATTCTGTAACGAAACTAACTAAACCTTACTACTTTACCGCGACCGAAGGATATGATTTGCAACAATAATGGAAGGCCACGGGAATAAAACTAGAATTGTCAAAAAAGCAAAGTTCTACACCAGCAAATGCTATTTAACATTGTCATTTTTGGTAATATATAAGGTAAAAACAACCTGTTTTTGTACTTTTGGTGAGCCACTGTACACTACTGTACAGGCTAGGCAGATTGTAGCGATGTTAAACTCTGGGGTTATACTCTACATAAA
This sequence comes from Polydrusus tereticollis, assembly GCA_963920685.1. Taxonomy (NCBI): domain Eukaryota; kingdom Metazoa; phylum Arthropoda; class Insecta; order Coleoptera; family Curculionidae; genus Polydrusus; species Polydrusus tereticollis. The sequence continues at coordinate 20,246,541 of OY987330.1, read as the reverse complement.
AATACTTTTAAAACAACACTCGATCCCTTATTTCGTTTAAAATTTTGGGGGTAGTTGTCGCGCCCGCTAGGAGTTTGACTTTCAGGGGGCGAAAATGCCAAAAAAAATGTTTCCCCCTATAATCAACAACGGGTCCGAGGGTTTTTTTTTTAATAACCTGGGGTGCCCAAAATTGACTTTGTTTCGTTTTCAAATGACCACCCTGTATAATTAATTAATTAATAACTATTAATAAACGGTAAGACTAACATGTTGTTTAAGTTTTAAACATTTGCTGCAGCCAGTACACTCGAAATCTTAAATTTCTAAACCCTTCGTGTTCAGCTTAAGCTAAATTTTGACTATACTTCTTAAAATCTTGTTAGGAATGCCAAAGAGCCTCAGTCTAAATTTAAATGTAATTGCGCTTATGGCTAAAAATGTTGATTGCTATCATCAAAATTAAAAATCACCTTGTGAAGAAAGAGTAGTTGCAGCCAACCTTTATAAATTAAACATAATTTTAGTCTTATCTTTTTTTAACAGTTTAGTTTTGAATTTAAAGAAAGTACTCCTATTCATGCAGCAACATGTTTTTAAAGGTTTTTACATAATAACATCTTCGATGTTTTAACATTGAAAATGTTTATAATATCGCACGGGCACGTTAGTATGGGTACGGAATTCAACGAAATTCTTATGTTGCATTTGTCCCATACGTCATACAGTCTAACGACACCGAATTAAAATGATCCACAAGCGGAACTACGCGAACCGCCGCCGCCGAGCCGGTGGCCCGATGATGACGGAGAAGGGACGAAGGACGACGGGATCAGACCAAGTCGAAAGCTAGAGGCGCGTTAGAGTTTATAACCTTTATTTTACTATTTTTTATATTATGAATCAATAAAACTTATATAAACTACCTAAATATTACATTCAAAACTATGTGATTTCGCAGATCTCAAATCTCACAATAATAGTCACAAGCGTTGCACTCTGCTTCGGCATTTTCAATGTCCTCCCCGGTTGCATCTTTGTAAAGAACTGTAAATTTTCTTTTGTGAATGTCGGTATTACTAGCATTTGCTTGAGTGGAATTAATTTAGATCACTGTGTATAAACATCTGCAAAATACACCAATTTAATATGGAACACAGGTTACTTGTACATGTATACGGGTACTAGAACCTGATCCCCCAACTGTTAACTTTTATTGACTCAAACTGCTTTTAATTATGCATATAGTATAATACTGTCCTACAAGTAAAAGAAAATAGTCATTCGTAAAAATGCATCAATTTACGTAAACAAATGACTTAATTCCATTAAATAACAAGTTAAACGACTAGGTAAGGCTAATTCCTTATGAAAAAAGATGTAAATGACGATATTTGCATTATGCCTCTACTACGTCATCACGATACAAGTGCTCATTTTACAATCATATCGCGAGGCTTCGCTCGCAGTCACCTCTTATGAAATGACAAAATGAAAATTCAACATGTTATACGTGTCCCGAATAAAAAGTTGTCTATGTTACCTACTTATAAAAATTAAAGCCACGACCTAAACATCCCTAAGGGGTGACTTTTTACAATTTTAGATTTATCCCTTTGTTAAGACCTTATGACATACAATTATGCCAAATTTCAACTTTCTACGTCGTGTGTAGTGTTCAGGATAATTAAACCTCCGTATCCTACAAGCACATTCAATTATTTTATTATATTAATATACATATATTCACGACGTTTCATTTGAAAAAAATTTCAAGCAACCACAATATCTCTTTTTAGACCACCCTGTATAAAAAGTATGTATGTATAAGTATCTCAGAGTTCAAAAATATAAGCATTTACTGCAAGCCATGTTTTCCAAAACAAAAAAATGAAAGTTAGTTAATACCTACCTCGAAAACGCCAGATAAACAGATATATGGAAATAATAAGGAAAATTGTTAAGAAACTACAATTGATAGTAAAAAAGGTTAATAATGTATGTAAAAAGGTTTTCGGAATTTTTTTCTTGTAACACAAATTAAATTGGCATCATATTCTGGACGGTTATGTTGCCTATTTGGCGATTTTTTTTTTAAATAATCTGCATCGTAGCACTCGTTCCGTTTTGGCAACCACTGTCGCAAACCTTTCTGCTCATTATTGCCCTAAAATCTTCAATAGGTCTTGCCTGAGGAACATTTGGGATATTGTCATTTTTTGGTACGAATGGGATATTATGAGCAGCTAACCAATTTCTCTACGGATTTTATTCAATAAACTTGCACTAAGTACAAAATTAAAGAAATTCTTTCTTAACCAATTTCTGGTTGTTCTAGCGTAGTGACAGGAGGCTAGATCAGACCAAAAATCTCATCATTGTTGTGATGCGCATTAATGAACTCGATAAATTTCAGAAACACCTCTGTGTATAGTGATTTAACACACCATTCACCTTAAAACGCCCTGTAGATTTAGATGTCTTATTGTTACACCTGTGATTTTAAACCACCAATTGCAATATCAATTTACCATCAGGTGAGTGACCCTATTCTAATGCGAACATTTTCAATGTTAGATGGAAATTCTATGTGAGTTAATGCTCGAATATGTACTTACGCTTTGAACTTTCATAAATTATCGGCAAACTGCCTATTGTTTTCGCGAGAATCGATTATAATACTTTACGCAAAAGTAAAAAAATATTTTAGTTCATAAAAGCAAAACATGTTAAGCTGTGGGCAAGGGCATTGATATTTTTTTCCTGGGGGGTTAATGGTTAAATAGTGCGTAAAGGCCAGAGTTCGTAAATTAGCTCAGCTCAAACTCTAAAAATTTTAATATTTAGGTCTACAGAGTTACTAAATCTAAATGAAACATCCCGTGTATTTTTTGATTCTGAAATGGAAGTAACTATTTTTTTTGTTCCTCTTGAGCTACGATCAACCCTTTCAAAAGTTCTTCGGTGCGGTACACTTCGATTTAGAAATGTATCATAATAAATTATTCTCGCCTACACACAATTACCGAGAGTTGTCCATAAATTAAATGCATGTCAGCATATTCACTAAAGGAACACCTCCAATACTTAAGTCTTATGTACTCATCAATCAGACAACTTAGAGAAGTGTTGTCAATAACACGTTGTTAACGACATAAAAACTACTGCTGTTTTATTGTAGTATTTTGATTTATTATTTCAATGTGTAAAACAAAAAAATTATTTTCTTCGAAAACGGCCAATTTTATCGAAACAAATGTAGAGTACCTTTTTTAAGAGTATTGTGTAAAATTACACCTTTTTAATGATTATTTTTTTGAAAAGTTGTAACCTAATTTATTTAAACAAGAAAATCAGCGTGCAACCTTCCAAAGAATTTAAAATTGTGTAGGTGAAGAAACAATGCCCACTGTTTATACCTATAAACCGATAAACTTTAGTAGCCATATACGTACGTAAATTTTATCATCCATTTTATTGCCTTGATATCGCGTGGTACCATTAATCTTTATCACGTTTTCCATAATACACTTTGTTCTAAACTTTTGATAGAGCCATGTTACACCTAAAGGAAATTGGGCGGGTGTATTTTCCTCACCAGAAATCTTGTTTTACCTGCGTAAATAAAAGGGTCCGATAATCCGATAGGTATTTTGCTCACTAAATGCAAATATTAGTAGATTAGGGGTGGTCAATTAAGTTTTATGGCCCAAGAAAGAATTAGGGTTTTACCGGGTTTATGGTATTGTATACGGAACTTTCGGCCCCATATTGGGTAAGGTACCTGCTAGAAATTTTAGGTCAAGTAATCTTGCAAGAAATTTCGGCCCCAAACATTGCAGGTAATGCGAATTGAACCAAAAAGGTGGATTAGATGCCTTGTTAGCGCTGTTTAACCAATATAAGTCTATAAAAGGGGCAAACAATTAATAATAATATTCTCCGGTGAACTTGAAAAAGGCGAATTGGAACCAAAAAGGTGGATTAGATGCCGTGTTAGCGCTGTTTAACCAATATAAGTCTATTAAACCGCATTAGCCGAGTTGCAGGTCAAAAATTGAGTTAGTTCAGGTTAGTTGCATTTTCATTTTATAAATGATTCAAAACACAAAAGATCATAAAAAAATTAAAATGTTATAACGTTAGACCATTGGGGCCGAAAATGCCTGTAATAAAAACATGACCCTTCCATATTATACATAGTACATAGTACATAGTACAACTTAGAAACTGCCTGTATTTTATCGTATGATTATAGAATTGATTGTAAAATATGTGTTTCAGTGTTTCATATTATAAATTGCTTGTATTTTAATAAACAAACTACCTAAGTATCATAGTTTATTATTAACGAGTGAGGAAAATACCTATAGGACAAATACGCCTTCATATTTCTGGTGAGGAATATACCTATCCAATTTTATGGCCTTTGCGGTTGGTGAGGAATTTACCTCCGCCCAGGAAATTGCTTGGTGATTTATTTCGTACCTGGGGGGAGTTATTCTTCAATATCTTAGGCATGCATAATAGTACACCTCCGAAGAAGTTGGACCTAAATTTTAAACACCCTGTAAAGAAATTGGGCAGTGAAATATTGTTCTGGTTGTATCTTATTTTGAAGCCCCATAATCTTTTTTTGGAAGTACATATTTTTCAAGCAATATTGGAAGCTTTCGCATATTGCTACAGTGGTCAGCGAATATATAAATGATTTAAATATTGGATTCTATCGAGCATATGTAAGGTATGTTAGAGAGATGAGCCTCCAATACTAGATCTTTGGACAGCCTTTCTTGAAAAGTGGGAATATTCGCCAAGAAGCAAATAACATGTATCTCTTCTTTGACCGGTGATGTCGAGATAGTATTACATATTCTGATATCCTCTGCGATATAATAAGTAATAAAACTTCGCAAAAATATTTCCATTTACATTCGATGTACAGTGTGTAATTGATGGAATAACATTAAAACAGCAAAATATATTCTTAAAATAAGAGTACTTTATTATTAGAACATTCTTCAAGTTTCAACAACCCCAATATCAACCATTCAATTTCTATAATTACTTAAGCAGGTAGGCCCTTTGGTCTTGCACTGAAGTTTAAGCAATTATTACAATTTAAATGCTTATAAATTACAAACGAATAAAGATGTTTACTTATAAAATAAATTACAAATACCAGAATTTTGACAACATGCGTCATGGGCCTTTTAAACTAAATGGTAAATTTCATGTCAAACTAGATATCAAGAGAAACTTGCAGAATTATCTTTTATTAATGACTCTACGAGATACCGAATGGATAATACTTATAAAAGGTATTTACAAGATGCGAAAAAAATAATTCGTTACAAACTATGATCTTGAATGGTGGTCGGTATTCTTTGCCCCAAGACCTTTTCTTCGATGAATGTTTTTAGCTCTCTGTACGCTTTGTCCAAGTCATCGTTTACTATGATTTTGTCAAAATTTTTAGGCGTTAGCCCAAAATTAATTTCCTCCCTTGCTTTGGCCAGTCTTCTCTCCAAACTTTCTTCACTTTCAGTTTTCCGTTTAAGCAATCGTTTTCTTAGGTCTTGTAGGGATGGAGGCTGGATGAAGATACACCATGGATTCAGGGAAGCCCTTTTCACTTGCCTTACGCCCTGCATATCTATGTCCATCATCACAACTTTACCTTTTCCAGCAATGTCTTCTACTGCTTGGAAGCTTGTTCCGTACATATTCTCACTAAATACTGCATATTCGATAAATTCTCCATTATCTATCGCTTTCCTCATTGCGTTTTCATCAGTAAAGTAGTAATGTTGACCATGGACTTCCCCAGGACGTGGGGATCTTGTGGTGTGACTGACTGTGAACCCAAATCTCTCTGGAAAGTCATCCATAAGCCTTTTGACCAGGGTGCTTTTACCGGACCCAGATGGACCGCAGAATATTAAAGGGCGTGGAATTTGAGGGTGCATCGTTGAAAAATCTGTAAATAAAAACCAAAGTTAGATACAATACATAAGCACCAATCAGTTTAAACTGACTTAAATACTGCACAAATAGAATTAGCCTAGAATGGAAACTGCCCTAACCTAGGTTTAACCCTATCATGTGGATGAAGAGCTGGTTAAACCCATATATGTATTAGTACTATATTGCTATTACCCTGAATATCTTGAAGCAACAACAGAGATAGAAGATCCAGGGCCATTTCGACTTGTACGCATGCGCCGTAAGGGTATTGCCAAATGTACTTTTATTTCTTTCAAACAGGGCAGAAGAGTGAGCCTTAGAAAATTATAGCAATGATAAAATTACCAAAAATCTTGCTAAAAAATTGTAAACTAAGCATTAAGTCTGTACTTCCAAGTGCTTTCAAATTATTTGTTTCCATTTCTAAACTAAAACGCGTTAAATAACAATTTCATATAACTGGAAGGTGACAACGTGACAACGTCTCATTTTTATTCGCCATAACCTCGAAATATTTAGCAAACGTTAATTTGTTTGACAGTTCGCTTCATCGAGTTGATTTGTTATTATTAACGGCTTTTGTGTACTGTTTATCTTTACTTTTCTGCAAATTTTGATTGTGTGTGTGAAGTGTGATAATTTTGTGACGATGCCGAGGCAAAACAGAATATTTTACAATATTTTAAACAGGCGTAAAAACTTAAACAAAGATTTATCGTTCTACAGGTATGTACCTAGACCGGATGTTTCTTCCTTTTAACTTTTACCTACGTTAATTTCGTGAGGGAACAATAACTAGGTAGTTCATTTCCTAAAGATTATTTTCTTTTGCTGCTGTTGATATACTTAGGTACCTACCTATTTTTACCGAAAATTGCATGTAGGTACTTCAAAGAATCCTACAAAAAACCTATTATTTTACTTGTTAAACTCTAAGAATAATTGTAAAATATCTAATAAAGTTTTATCAATATGTTTACCTGCGTTCTTTTTCTTTTCTTAATCGAAATAATATACGAAATCTTAAACAAATCAAGAACTTTAATGTTCGTTTACAAATTTCGGTCCAGTTGTCAAAGTCAAATGTGAAAACCTCATTTCTTTTTCGTTAATACAAACGTCTATTTTCTTTTTCTCGCGCACGCGCACTGCGCGAAATGACCCTGACGGAACAAGGAACCTCGGCTTCACTACGTTTACATTGGTTAAATAGGCAAGGCGCCATATAGTACTAATACATATATGGTTAAACCACTGTATCTGGTTTTGAAAATTGGCGTACTTCATAACCTTATAATAGTAGATATTCCTGCAAAGTTTCAAAATTTTTTAACAGTTTCTTTGGCCGGAATAAAAAATTAATTAATCAATTCCAAAAACCCCATGTTAATCAAATATACCTGATACTTGAAAAATATTTCTTTAAATTTATTTCGAACCCTATAAGCCCCTGGGTTGCCATACTGCATATTTTTTACAAGGATTTAGACAATGTTATGAATCGTGTTATTCATCTTAATACTTTTAACAACGTAAATTTGGCAATCCAAGTGGAGCGGTGCAACTTGCATCTGTTGATTTACTTTAGATTGGAAATGTTGATGTCAATATCTTTATTTGTTATTGTTGTATCTATAGGTAGTAGATCATTGATCATAACCCCTGGTTTAAGCCAAAAAATAATTTACAAATTAACTACATGTCTTGAGTCATTTAAAATGCTGCATGTATGTTTAAACTTTTTTTATAATATGTTCAAAGTGTTTCACAGTTTAATCATCGCTTACAAGAGATTATTTTTATCTTTGATATTTGTATTTCTCATCGAGTCGGCATGTCTGTAATCTCGCGAATCGTTTGCTTTATTTCCTTTTTCTTTGGGACAGATAAAAATGAGATCTTTAAATATTAGGTAGTATTTGTAACATGCAAACGGCACGTAATAGTATATCATACTAGAGTGTTAATTAAGTATGTGTTCCAACTCAAGGGTGATATTTCTTACTAAATTTTAAGACAATGTTCATATAAACAGGTCAGCAACCGTTGTATTTTTTAGAGACAGCGTGTTACAAATTTTAAGTGGAATAGAAAATATGTACGCCACTGCATATAGCACAGTGCAATGTCTAGTGCAAAGTTCCTTTTGATATTTTTTTATTTCGGCAAGAAGAAGATTTAGTGCACATTTTCATAGAAATGTATCCGTAAGTACCATTTTAAGAATAAAAAACCTATTTGAAACAAGTAAGTATTTACATGACAGAAAAAGGAATTCACAAATACTAATAATAATAACAATACACTAATAAAACAAAACTAACTAATAGTTTAATATGAATTTCTTGGTTAAGTCGATTTATTTCAGTAACAATTATTTCCATGATCTCTTCAATATTTTGGTTTCTTTGTTGGCATGTCATGTTCTTTAGATGACCCAAAGAAAAAATGTGTCTGAAGGGGAGAGGTCAGGGCTATTGGATGGCCAAGGAATGGTTTCATTCATTATAGCGTTGGTTTAAAATTTCAACTACATCACGCACGACATGCGGAGGAGCCCCATTTTGTTGCCAAATTAAGTTCTGATATCCTTCTAAGAGTAATTCATCTAAAAAGTTTTCAATTTCGTTTTGAAGAATCATGATATCGTTCCCCGGCTGGGATTCACACTAAAATAATTTAAAGTAAATTGGTCTCGATCTCTGCTTCTTTGTGAATTTCTTTTTTTGTCATGTATTTTATTCTATTTATTTTATTCAAATAGGTTTTTTGTCCTTAAAATGGTATTTACTGGATATAGTTCTATGAAAATGCGTTTTATTTTCAGCGGGACGTAAGTATGATTTACCATGTCGTTAAAAGTGAAATGTGAAACAACTCTCTAATATAGAGATTATAATACAACACGAAGTATACGGTATACAACTAGCTGAACCGAAAATAAACATACCGTTTTTCTAAACAGTATACAACACTTATGGTTAAATATTTGCTTTTGGGTTATATAGCCATAAAAAGACGATTTCTCCAAAGTAGATTATCGGGGAACAACGTTCGTTTTAGTCGAGCAACGGCGGAATTTATTAAAATAACACCATACAGGGTGTTCAGAATACTTGCAAAGGTATTTTAAAAGTGCAACGGAATTGTTTAACGTATCGTTTAACGGTGGCGGGTAATCTTTTTGAATTTTGGGCAAAAAAAAAATTCTGAAATTATTTTTTGTTGCGCAATTTAAAATGGAAATCATCGGACAAGATATTTTCTTAATTTATTAGCTTATCTATAGTGCTTAGCCAAAGCTTCTCAAAAAACAATTTAAAGAAAATGACTGTCACTGCAAGTAAAATTTATATGATTTAAGAAAAAAACGCGCACGTGTGTCCTTTGAAACGTAAAAAAAGGGTCGCAGACAGCGCCATCTACAATCTACTTCAAAATTTTTAAGAAATTTGAATTTCTCATCCTAGAAAACCCCCAAATACCAAATTTTGGTCAAAACCGTTTGTTTTTTCCAAAGTTATTTAAAAAGCAAACGAAAAATAATTTCAAACTTTGACACCCCGTGAATTATTTACCTAATTTTAAAATTTGTGTACCGAGTATATCGTTTTTTGTTGTCATTATCCACTTACTTAAAAGTTCAATTAATTTTTACGGAGTATCCGACCAAAACCTTGTCAACAACCAGCCAAGTATAAAAAGTGCCGTCATTATCATATTTTTAAAACAATTTAACATATTTTTTTACTTATTGTTAGAAGGAAATACAAACGACCTAGGTCAGAGCACGTGCATATTTTAAACACGTGTTACTCGGGTAGCACTAACATTTGAAACAACTGAATAATTGTGTGAAATGTTCAAGTCTGCCAATACCAACATAATTTATGTTGCGGTTTTTTTTTACAGGCAGTGGTGGAGGTGTGTCGATTTTTAAAAGGGCGAGATTAAAATTATGTAAGGAATAATACCCTGTAGTTTGGCAACATACTTAATTAATACAGTCGTATATACCCCCGGATGGGATTCATTTACAAGGTGTCAAATGGACTATAAATTTAATTTTGAGAAAAAGTAGATCTTTTAAAAGTAAAAATGAGATTTAAAGCCAAAAATTAAGAGTAGCCCCTATCTTCAATTTTGAAAAAGAGGTAATTGAAAAAAGTTCTTTGTAATAGAGTAAGCTATCAAAATCAAAAAATTATTGATATAGAGAAATAGTCTTTAAACATGGAAAAAAAAATCAAAAAGGCTTTACAGATGCTTTATGAGTTAAATAATCTTCTTCTCCAAGAATAAACAAATTTCCAATTCAAAATGGTTTACAAGGTCTAGTAGACCCTCTCACCTGAATTATCTTTATGGTATTAATATTTTCTTCTACCCCCGAACTTATTGAACAAATCTGAATTTTCCTTCTATACATCCGTATGCTGACAATCGTTGCTTAATTTTTCATATATTAAAACATTTCACTTTTTCCAAAGCTCTACTAAGGGTTTTTTTTCACCACCAAAAAAAAATTTCTCTTGCTAATAGCAACAGCAACTTAATTTTTGGTTTTTCGTCTCCTGATGATGAACGTTTCTGCGTTCGAAACATGTAGACCTCTGATTAGCATTTTATTAAACTTAAGGACCTTTTGATTTTCTTTTTTCCCATGAAAAAATATTGATTGAAATTTGATTTATTTATTCCTTTTTGAAAATAAAAAATAAGTATGTATTTATAATTTTCCCAATTACTCAGCATGCAAGATGTATTATTACTCAATAAAGTAAACCAAAAGTTTAAAAACTTCCCAAATAATAGCAGTTTTCAAGGCGACCTCGAAGTTCATGGTAATTATGACGGCTATAATGGTATAGCAATTTTTATTAATTTTTTTCCAATTCTTCTCAAAAATTAAATTCAAATAAGCTTTATTGTCAAAAGATTCAAAGACTTTTTAACAAAGCAATACAATACAATATATACAGAGTGACAAAAAAGTCGCGCATAATGCCTGTAACTTTTGAATTACCTCGTATACGAGAAAGTGACCTTTATGACAGTTATTCAGTAAATTATTCCCCACATTTCTACCTGCATGAATTTTTTCTGTCATGTCTGGTTTGGTTGCCATAGAGACCAACTTACTTTTTTTAAATGGAATTTGGATTCTACTGGGAAAACTCTGAATTTTTTGTATTTCAAATTTTTATTTATTTAAAATTGTAACAAATTTTATAATAACAAAATAAATAGCCTAGAAAATTGAACAACTTAACATCGGAATAATAAACAAGTGAAACCTTTTTAGTGGATCAGGTGTTCAAGATGACCACCATTTTCTACTAAGCAGAGCGCCAGTCGATTCCTGAACCCGTCTACAACGTTTAAAAGGAAGTCCTCTGGAATGGTCCGAATTTCAGCACTAATTCTGACTTTTAAAGATTCTAAGTCATTTGGAATTTGGACGGTTACCGTAGACTTTGTTCTTAAAGTGTCCGCACAAAAAGAAGTCGAGCGGGGATAAGTCCGGGGATCGCGCTGGCCAGTCAATAGCACCTCTTCTGCCTATCCAACGTCCTAGAAATTGTTCGCTTATGTATTGTCTAACATTTGCCGCATAATGCGCAGGTGCTCAATCTTGCTGGAACCATACCTGTTCGTTTATGCCTTTATTTACACCATTCTGAAACAAGGATTTATGTGATTCCTGAGGATGTCCAGATATTTTTCGCCATTTAAATTACCATCTATAAGAAAAGGTCCCACAATATGTCTACCAACTATGTCCGCCCAAACATTAACTTTTTTGGACCTCTGAGTAGCTGATTTGGGTCGATCTGATCTAGCGGCTTCCCTAACACTGCCTATTTCTCGAAATTTCTTTACCACTCGACACACCGTTGACTGATTTATTGGAGGCCTATTTGGATTTCATTGAAAAGTTGACAAACCTGATCTTGCGATCTCTTCATATTTCCGTAACCGCTTATTATTAGAATTTCAACTCGTTGTTTCTCATTCAGATGAACCATAGTGTAAACAAATTAGAAATCAGACAACAGAAAATTAAACAGGAACTCAAAATTGACACCTCTTAGGTAAAAACACCTTGACTCAACTGGTGGGTATTAGCAAAGAAACTTAGTTTCTTTGGTATTAAGGTAGTAATAATTATAATTAGGAAGTTTTTCATTTTCGAGCTGTCATTATCTCGGAAACGCTTGCAGATAGGTGAAAATTTGAAATACAAATAATTTAGAGTGTTCCCAGTAGAATCCAAATATGCAATCATATATGCAGGGTGTTCCATTTAAAAAAAGTAAGTTAGTCTTTATGGCAACCAAACCAGAAATGACAGAAAAAATTCATGCAGGTAGAAATGTTACTATGTATTCGAACTTAAGGGGGTGATTTCAGTATTTTAGTAAGTAACCCCCCCTCTTCTGCAAGGCGCACACAAACACAAATATTTAACCTTTATTAACGCTTGGCCGTCGAATTTCCTGTGACCCGTATGAAGGATCGTTCTGTTTCAGTTTTAGTGTTATATTATGGTAAAGTGTATTGCTCTCGACGGGTGTGATGTTAACCCGTTCTTGAAGCATTTTGTTTGCATAGTGGTTTATTGGATATTTGAAGACCGTTTTTTAGGTGAGATATGCTTTACTAAATCACAACAATGTAGTTTGGGGGAATCTTGCAATACTGTAAAATTATACACAAGTTTTAGCCATACCTGAACAATATGCCGGGTACCTAAGGCTTAAACTTACCATTGAAGTTTTACCATTAGTTTTAAAAGAGACCCGTAACAACGCTAGTAGCAATAATGCCAAACGTCACTAACTGACAGATACGGCGCTACCTTGAATTTTTGTTTTTTGTTGTTTTACAGCCAATAAGTTGTAATAAGGCTTGTTTAAAAAATTTGGACACCCTATAAGTGTAACGTATTTTATGAACTTGGTGTACGAATGAAATAACTAACGTCGAATCCAATTACTCGACTGAAAGTAAAAACCGCGATAAGACGCTGGTTTATCGGAGGTTTTGCCGGTCATATTAACATTATAATCAGCATTTTATGATATTCGCAGTACCTACAGAAAAGAAAACTTTGTTATGTATTATGTTACTTTTAAAGCAAGAGATAAAAATTCACCTCGTGGTCATTTTTACGCGTTCTACACAGCGATAAAACGAAACATTATAAAATTTTGTTTAATACATATATTTATATACAACTGTCCATGTCCATAATATAATGGCTATGAGTTGACACTCTATGAAATGTCATAATAACCTTTATTACCGCACTAGTACTTTTTTAAATTTATTACCACACTAGTGTGTTAATATCATCTTAAATGAAACTAAAGTACGTATTTCTTGATGTCAACATTCTTCAAGTAATACAAATTCTTATTACCTGTAATCTGTAGTCAGGTTAGCATACTATATTATTAAAGCACTTATGTGATTAGACACAAATTTTCACATGCGTTAATAATATACATATCCTGCTTGTTAAGTAAATAACTATCACCACCACGAAAGCATATTACTAAAATAAAACAACCCTTACGCGAAAAGTTATACCAAATGGGAAAATAATTGCGATTCTTTTACGATTAATTCGAGATTTACAATCTAACCCGAACATTTGACAGACGCCTTTAAAAATATAAACACTCACATACATCAAATTATCCATAAAATTTTTCCAAACTGCACAGGAAAAATGTTTAAAGTTGCCGCAATGTTTCTTGTACTTTTACCTGGTTCGTTCTCTACAGCAGTCAGGACTGCTGCTTCAATTTCGACAGTTCTTACAATGCAATGTGCCCCTGCCAAATTATGTTGTAGTTGTATAGTGTGTTCACAAATATAGGAAACCGACCTAAATGACTGCTATTATTAGGGTATTCAAAATATAATAAACAACAATAAACCAGTTCTGTGAAATGATATGGGCGTAATAAATTTTAAGTACCAAAGTACCATACTCAGATAAATAAAAATGCGGATAAACCAGGGTCCTTTTTGATTTTAGTCTGTCAACGTACACTGTTGAGTTTAGTTTGTTTTTTAAAAGTGTTTCGTTCTTGGTGAGATTTGTGAAAGCAATGAAACTAAAGTAAATAACACAGTGCATTTATCAACAGATGCCAAACAAATTATAAAGAATGTGTTTTTGACATTAATGTCGCGCGGAAATTTGTGCCCTAAGGAAGTTGTAAAGGAAACGGCTTTACTTACAAAAAAATCCTTTCGACAGTTTGGAAAATTACACAAGGGTCAATTTTGGAACGCAGAAAAAGAAGACAACAGATGAAACAGAAATTAAATGCTCAAGAACGACATTGTGGAAGCGCCTTCAACAGATGGGAATTAAATTCAAAAGGAAGGAAAATTCAAGAATATATGCTAGATAATGATATATATTTTCATAAAAACTATATGCTTAGAAGTATGTCTATTCAAAAAGAATATTACTGCGATGAACTTGCGAAAGGCATAGGGCACATAGTATTGCGGCTACCGCCTTACCACTGTATATTTAACCCTATTGAACAAATATGGCACCAACTTAAAGTTGGAATTCGTCGCAATAATATTTTACCCACACTTAATTCTAGTGTATTAACTCTAATTCATGATGAAACTAAAAAAAATTCTGAGGTGAGCTGGAAAAACTGCGTACAACATGTAAAGAAAGTAGAAGATAACTTATTATATTAATTAATAAATTACCCAACTAAATCTACTTCACTATCGCTATCATCATCTAAAGTAATAAGAAACCTTTCTGTTGCATTCCTAATACAAATGTAACTTTCTTCTACTTTCTTTACATATTGTACGCAGTTTTTCCAGCTCACCTCAGAATTTTTTTTAGTTTCATCATGAATTAGAGTTAATACACTAGAATTAAGTGTGGGTGAAATATAATTGCGACGAATTCCAACTTTAAGTATTTATACAGGATATCCCAAAAAAAGTTCAGGTGAGTAAAATTGTTGGTAGCTCAATTAGACATTTTATTGTACATATTACGATTATTGTATTAATAAAAAATTGTATTTGTTTATAATAGCATTTATGCTAAAATAAAAAACATTTTCATTTCATTTCATTTTCATATTCCAAAAACTAATAAGCGTACCAAATTTGGAATAATTATCTCGGAAAATATGAGAGAAAAACGAAAAAAGAAATTAAAGCTTTGACGCCCTGTATATTAAATTTCTTAGTAAGTTCACACAATTCTTTTGAAAAAATAGGTTTCAAGAACATGGATTGATTGTTACCTGCAATTTGACAGTTATTTAAAGACCTATTCAACTTTTCCAACATTTTAGGAATTATTGACAGTAAATAATGGATATATTCATTAGGAATGTCTTCAACATTACCGTCAATAGCCACATCAGAATCTTCCATTACCTGTGATTTTTCTACAAATATTCCACATACTTTTTGTTTTATTATCTGATAATCTTTAACATTTTTCATATTTTTCTGATTTCACTGTTTTTAATCACTTGTTATATTCTTTTTTTTTTTGTATTTTTATACTGATCTTTGAATGTATTATTTGCTCTAGACAATGTCAAAGGAATATCTAATCTATTCTTACATTCATTTGTGTAACTATTACCAATAAATATCTATCTATCTATACCTTCTCATATTTTTTTGATTTCGGCGACGTAGAAATTAAATGCAATATTACGCTGTATGTTTAAGCAACCGCATTTGTTTTTTAAATACTTCTCTCTGCTGCATAAATTCTATTGATTTTTGGCCACCATTTTAAAATGCCTGTGGCTAGAAAATTTCTAAATCGGTTTAGATACGGTTTTCAAATTTTAAAAGCTTATCTTTTTTGAAGTCGATGACTGGCACAAATTTTAATCCACTAAGCTCCGAATTATCATGTTAACAGTAACTACAAGATAACTTCCAAGGATACCATGGCTGGAACAATTGTGATCGTGGAATTTATGTGGATGTGGCAGGACATTGAGAATTTAGGCTTAAAGGATATTATACATTATGGCACAGGAAGTGATGCAAAAAATCAATGAAGTGTATTTTTGTCAATATATCGGGAAGTTTTTTGCCAGTTTCTTGTTTATTGTCGTTTACAGGCATCCTACATATACATACTACCAAATTTTTACCGGTGTATTGTGGACTTTTCTTAAAGGTTGAAGTGGCAAGATTTGCTATTTTTTAATTTATTATAACTAAATGATTCACCTGCAATACAGCACAAAAACTCGTGTATCGACATTTTAGCAAGTAATTTACCCACGCACAATTACAAACAACTTTTGACTTGTCGCACGCTAGACTAAACACAAGAATGGTCTTTGGAGCGTCGTGAGATTAACTGAAATATTTTAACCAATAAATAATTATTAAATGCAGCTGTTTGAATCACAATCATATTTAAATAGTAAATAGGTATTGAACTGGTATTGTCCAGTTTTCTGTTCCACTTATCACAAAATGTCTTCTAAATGTTATCATGACTAAGTAAACAATATTCCCAGAACAGTTAGTGTTAATTTAAGAGAACGAAATGTTTATACAATTTTTTATCTCTTACAGATACCGGACAGTAAAAATGGTGAAACTAACGATGCTAACTGGAATTGGACGACCCCTGAACTTATGGTTGAGGAGAGCTTTCCTAAAGAAAATATTTCCGACTTAAAAATCGTGATAAATGAACTTGAAAGTGAAAAGAGGGATCTTATTAGCCAGTTAGAACAACTAGATTCCGAAAATCAACAGAATCTAAGCGAGTTGGTAGGGATAAGGAAACATCTGCAAGAAGAAAATGGGGAACTCAAGGATAAATGCGATCAGCTGGTACAACAAAATAAACTATTGGTATCGAAGGAAGAAAAATTCAAAAAGGAGGTGACAGAGCTCCAAAAGAGGTTAGAAAAATCCCATAATTCATCAACAAGTTCTAATAACCAGGGGCTGCATTTAACTTTGGAGGAGACATCAAACGAACTCACTGTTCTCAAAAGTACGCAGGCAACTTTGGAAAAAATCCTAAGCGATACAAAGAGAAACGCAGAGGAAGAACTTAGGGAACTGGGGGAACAGCTGAAGAAAACTGAAATGGAAAATAAAGCTATTTACAGTGAATTACAAAAGACCAAGGAGCTTGTTAAAGTATCAGAGCAGAAAATTCAAGAAGATGGGGATAATTGCGAGAAACTGGCATTTATTTTGGAGACTTACGAGAAGCAAGTGAGTTCTTTGAAAGAAGAACTTGACAGTATTAAAAATAAAAGGAATAAAGATGAGGCATTTTTCAAAAACGTTGATGTTTTGGAAGAATCCAACCAAGAACTGCAATTGGAACTGAACAAGGCACTTGAGAGAGTAAAATTCTTGGAAAATAACAACAACAAATTTAACAGTGACTTTGAGGAAACCATATCTAACCTAAAACAAGAACTCGAAGAAAAAACTCAGAAAGTAGCTATTTTAAAACAAGAAAATGAAACCTTCTATACTAATGTTAAAGATACTGACAATCAACTAAAAGTAATAGAACAGTTACATAAAAAAATAAAACAAATGTCTTTGGAGAAGGAAAGTTTCCATAAAATGTATGTAAATATAATAACCGATAATGTTAAAAGATATATTGATTCCGCTCTTGTTCCCAGTGTTCAGTACGAATCATCAGAGGATCCACATGTATTAGAATTTAGCAAGCAAGTTGAAGATATATTTAAAATTTTATTGGACTACAAGCAAAAATGCGAACTTTTCGAAAAAGAAGTAATTTTGGTTTCCAGAGAGAAGACTCAACTTTTAAATGAAAAAAATAGCGAAATTGAAAAGCTGATTCAAAACTCTGAAGTTCTTAGCCAAGATGTGATTAACAAAGCGGAAACAATTAAAGAATTAGAAACGGAAATCACCAACTTAATGACTAGTAATGATGTATTGATGTCTGAACTTGACTCGTACAAAAATTCTGGACTGCAGACTATTTCAGAATCAAACGAAGACAACATGGTGCTTCTTGAAACCGATTTGGACAATGCCAATAAAAGAATTAAAGAACTGGAAAATATTATTGCCAGCGGCGGTCAAATGATTTTATCTAATGAGCCTAGTAGCATTTCACTTGAGGGTAAAGTCAGTGAAAAGCTGGAAGACTACCAGGAACTACTTAATAGCTTTGATGAATTAAAAATTGATTATGATGGTGTAAGAAGTGATCTATCCGAAACATGTAACACGTTAAGTCAGACAGAAACCGAAAATGACGAACTGAAATCACAATTAGAAAAAATGAAGGCAGATTTTGAAAACACAGATTATCAACTTTCAGAAGCTAATTTCTCAATAGATGGTTTATCGGAGGAGTTAGAAACGGTCAAGTCAAAACTGGAAGAATTTTTGAAGGAAAATAAAGAACTTAAGCTGCAAACGATGAGCGACATTGACATGAAAAGCGAACTTAATGAAATTCGAGAAAAGTGGCTTACTGAAGAAAACCTTAGGCGACAATTTGAATCGGAAATAAGAGGCTTGACCGAGAAATTGCAAAATTCAAAAATGACGGAAACAACTTTAAAGTTGCAGTATGATACGTTGAACAAAGAACACTCTGCTCTGACTGAGGATAAAAATAATGTAGAACAAACATTAGGGAGTGCCAAAAATAGCATTTCTGAGTACGAGAATAATTATACAGAACTATTGCAAAGATACGACGATATGTTGCTAAAATGTGAAGATTTAAACACTAAACTACACGAAAAAGAAATTGAAGTCTTAAAACTACAAAATGATTTTAAAGAAATTGAGGGACAAAAGCAAGAACTGCAAAAACTGCTCGAGGAGAAAACTGTGCAATTACAGCAATCTCTTCATCAGCAGAAAATAATAAACGAAGATATCTCCAATGTTGATGACCTACGCCTACAATTTCAAGAGCAGAAACATGACATTGATAAGCTTTGTACAGTGTTAAAAGAAGAACAGTTAAAGAATACGGAGCTAGAAAAACACACGAGAAAACAAGCTCAAGAAATTCAAGAGTTGGTTAAGAAGGAAGTTTCAGGCAAGGCTAATCTAAGTTCCCTTGAAACTCAGTTACTCCTTACACAAGAAGAAGTTCTCAGTCTTAAAAACGCGTTAAAAGAAAGTCAGGAGCAATGTAAAACATTACACGAGACAAACGTCAAAGAAGTTGCTCAGCAGACAGAGAGAACAGATACTGATGCATCAATAAGGGATCCAACCCCTGCGGTTACAAATAATGAATTATTACCGCAAGAAAACGCACGGTTACAAGAAGTAATCCATAACCTCCAAACTGAATTAAACCAAAACCAGGAAAGTATCATAGTATTACAGCAACAACTACAAGAACTCGCCAATTCCAGAAATGAACTTATAAACATGGTAACTATTAAGCATCAAGAGAGCCTTAATTATCATAACGAAATTCAAAGACTGTCGCACGTTCAAAAAGACGAGTCTGAAAAATTCTTACAACTAGAAGCTCAACTAATTCAAGCAAGCAACGCTAGCCAAGAAATTGCAAAAAAGAATGAAGAAAATGATAGACTTGTCGATGAAAACAGCTTCTTAAAGGAGAAGTGTGAAGTTTTAGCAAAAAATTTATTAGACGAACAGGCTAAACTTCAACAATACTTGACCGAAAAAGCAGGCCCTTCAGAAAAAGAACTGTCTTTATCAAAACAACTAGAGAGGCTTCAGTCTCATTTAATGGAATTGGAGGAGCATTATACGCAAGAACTGTTTCAGGCCGAGCAAAAGAATACAGAGTTGCAGACCAAAGTAACAGGGTTAGAACAGCGAGAAAAAAATTCTAGTACCATGTACACTTCAGTGAGTATAAGAGCCAACCAACAAGTGGAGACATTGCAAAGTCAATTACAATTGGTGACCAATCAGAGGGACGAATTGAGAAGGAAGATTTCCGATGCAGAAGATGCAAATAGTAAGCAAGTGGCTGCTTTAACCAATCTTCAGTTCGTTTTGGAACAATTTCAAAAAGGTAAGCTAACCGAACATTTATCATTCTTTGAGTTGTTTAAATTTGTTAGGGTACTGGTTTGTTTTAGTTCTGGCACTATTTATTAACGCTTGTATGACAAAGTAATATACAGGGTGTTGTTTAAGTACGTGACCAAACTTCAAGGGGTGATTCTTTGAGTGATTTTAAGACGAAAAGTTTATATAAACATAGGTGCGGCAATGTTTCGTTTTTAAGATAGAGGGTGTCAAACTTTAAAAAAAAATGATTTTTTTCGTAAATATACCACCCTGTATGTTTTGTTTTGTCTAAAGCAGATGTTTGATTACTATTGCATAGAAAGTATGTATTAATAGAAAAAAATACAAACATAATTTTGCCTTATAATTTAAGGTCACAAAACATATTTAGGATATTGCTTAACAATTAAAGCATAGTCTAAACACCGCTAGAAATATTTTAAGAATTGTTTTTTGTGCAAATAATAATATATTGCATTAAAGTTCCAGCAAATTAGTAAAAATACAGATAATTAATTTCATTTAGTGAAAACAATCAGGAATTAAATAGTGATTGCATTAAATTTGCAATTATTGTTTGTGTTTGCCGAATTCTGATGAACACAATTAATTTTTTGAGTAAATATTTTGATTGGTTTTAACCATTGGTTATTTAAACCTCAGGCACATAACACCATGAAACACGTAGGCTGGACAAAAAAACAAGACAAATAATTCACGACAATAAAATATGTTCAATATTTCCTAATTAAAGTAAAATTATTTAGCAGTCCTGATTTTAAATATCTTGTAGTAAAAAACGTTAAGAGTATGCTTTAAATTTAATTTTGTCGTGTAAAATAATCTTAATGCATATTATTACACAATACAAATATATTCAGCAGTTATGCGTAGCAGAAACCTTTAACATAACAAATAAAAAAAAACCCTTATCTCTGTATTGGAAATAAATTTCGACTGATATTCACATACATATTTATAGTCATTAGATTATGTGGTGGTTTCCATTAATGCTGCGTATTTGTGCATAAAAGGCATTAAAGTTTTTGGTTTAACTACCACCCACCCATCATCATATTAGTCCAGAATATCGCAAATTGAGAGGCTTTTTCGCCCGTAAACAGGTTAGGTTCACGCGTATAGTCCGTCACACAAGGCTAACACAACGGCGTATGAAGAGAAATAAAAGCCATAAACATGGAGTTTTAAGCAGCGTGTCATAGACGTACGTATAACTTTACTGAATATGATTTTTTTTATTATAAATTTAGTTTTATGGAAGTAGTCCATCTCACAGTGGAGTAATATTTTATTTATGGAATAAAACACAAAGTCTGCTCCACTAATTCAATAAAATAAGTTCAAAGTATATGCCCATACATGTTTCGAAGGCATAAACCTTCATCTTTAGTGGGTTATTATTAAGATGTAATTAATTTATGAAGAGACCAATGACATTGTTAAATTGTTAAACTTATGTTGCAGAAATTTTTTTTTTATTTTTTATAAGAAAACATATGTAACGTTAATTAAATAACTAATACATTATAACTAATAGTAGTAAAAGATTTATAAATAAATATGAGTTTGAATTAAATTTTATTTTTATTTTATTTTGAACTTATTAAAAAACCCAACTTTGACTGGGAAATTAAAATCAAAGGAGAAATAGGGTACGACCATCATGGTGGAGTCGTACCAAATGTACCATTTTTATTTATAAATCTTTTACTACTATTAGTTATAATGTATTAGTTATTTAATTAACGTTACATATGTTTTCTTATAAAAATTAAAAAAAAATTTCTGCAACATAAGTTTAACAATTTAACAATGTCATTGGTCTCTTCATAAATTAATTACATCTTAATAATAACCCACTGAAGATGAAGGTGTATGCCTTCGAAACATGTATGGGCATATAATTTGAACTTATTTTATTAAATTAGTGGAGCAGACTTTGTGTTTTATTCCATTTATAAATTTAGGTTTTATTAAAAGAAAATACAGAATTATATAAAAGTCTCTAAATTTATAAAGATGAAAACCATTACAACGCGTGACGCGTGTACACATTCATCTTAAAAATCTTATGACGAACAATCAGCACACGTCTGACGCTCCTCAGATACACAGTAAATATTTTTTAGTTATGTGGAGTCTGAGTCAATGAAATTACTTTTTCTGGTTCACTGCCTTAAGCTCGTCGTTGCCAGATTTGGATAATTAGATTAAATTATAATTTATTAAGATTTTCCACGACCGAAATCATAATTATTTCTTCATTAAATAATGGATTGATCTGATAAAAATTTTAATAATTTTGTAATAAAATTATAAACAGATTTTTTTTTATTTCTAGGCATGCTTTTTTGCTTTTTTTTTTGTGATGAGTGTAATTTCATACATCTATGCTTTTGTTAAAAAGGATCATTTTAAAATGACCTATTAGTAAATTGGTAGTTATTACATAATATAGTATATCTGTAAATAATGCGAAGTAGTAAATGCAAGTATTAAATTAATTAAAAAAACTAAAATTAAAATTATTATTAATTAAATATGCAAAACTCATACCGGGAATCAATAACAATTTGAACACCATCCCTTAAAATCTAATGTGTTTACATTGAAGGACCGAAATAATGGCCATTCTTTTGGTAGGTTCACCCTAATTTATCGCGAGTTATTGTTATTTTCGAGGATTTACCATTGTTATTATGAAAATCCTTTAGCGAAGAATTGAGGGAATTTTTAAATTAAAAATCTCAAACATTTTCTCCTAAAATTGTATTTATTATAATAGGTATTTTTCAGATATAAATAAACATTTAAAGAGATCATAGTAAATCATACGTAACAATAGGTAGTGGTAATATAAGTAGGTATATATAAAATGTTGTTATTAAAAACAATAATTTTTTTTGTTTAGGCGATTCTTGAAAATCCTCCATTCTAAATTAAAAAAAAAACACTCGACACTTCAGTTTCACTGAGAAACAAAGACTCAGGGTAGGTGTGTATGGATATAAATAGGTTTATTGTTCGGATAAAGGCCCATAAAGACATAATAACCGCATAATTAGCAAACAGGTGAACAGGATTAGGCACAAAAAGTAATAAAAGGATTAGAGCAAAAACGGAATAAGTACACGCTAATAAGTTGTGAGAAAATTGCTTTTATAAATCCCAAGTAATTTTATTCTTAGAATAAATGAATTTGAAAACAAAACTTGAATTTAATGTACTTGTACCATTTCTGCAGAAATTTAAAAATTTAGGCCTAGTTATATCTAAACATTTCGAAAAATCTTGCACGCCAATGGAGCAGTCGATTTTGATTGATTTATTACTTCGCATCTTTTACAGATAGACTATAGTAAATTATTGTAGATTTATATATTATCTCAAAAATTTCATAACAGAGTCATATAATATAGTTCAAGCAATGGCATAAATTGAAATTAAAATAATTTGAATTTATTTTGCTTTTTTCGTAATTTGGTATTAAAATAGTACCGAATATCAATAAAATTTGGGTTAGAAAAGATCAATGGAAGAGATACACATACTTCACGATTAACTTATATAGCCAAATACAATAAGTTGACCTTAACCTCTACATTGTTTATAAATAAACTCGTATATGCTCGTATTTAATGCTTCCGATTCGAAATCTTGGATGGGCGCGATCAAAGGTCGCGAACCAAATTATTCTAGTACTTTTAATGTGTCCAGGACCTATGTATATTTGCTTTTGGAATACTTATAATTGGTTATTCCTATTTAGATGTTTAAATTTTGAATTTTGTATTGGTACACTTCAAAATTAAAATTTTTAAAATATATCCACCACTTCTACTATGCCGTAAAAGTTAAAAAGATACTTGGGTCTGTTTTGCTTCAAGCGGAAAAAACGATATATTTGATCGCCTTTTAAAAATTAATTAAAACAGCTTTTTTAATACACCCTATTATGTTATTATTATCTTTAATATTAAAACTGTGTTTCTAAATTTAGTTACCAAAAATTTAATCCTCTTGGTAGTTTTTTAAAATTTTCTTTGCGATTATAATCAAGATGTAAAAATATAACTTGAGGCTCGGTCCAAATTTTCCCCAAAAAGTGACTTGAGTATTTTTTTACGGCATTACTATTGTTGCCATGTTAATTTTTTACGTAACCCTCAAATCTTATTGCTGAACGCAACATTTAATAATAGTAACATGTGTTTACTGCATGGCATGATTATTTGTTGTGACTTTTCATATAAGCACTAAAATAATCCCGATTACTTAATCTCTGTTCACTTTCTTTGAAATACATATATGTCAGAATTATTATCTAAATAAAAAAATAAACAAAAATTGCTTCTTCCTGCTGGTCAAACCCTAGCCTCACTGACGACCCTTGACACGGCGAAACAGGTCTGGAAATGGATCTGGAAGAAGGAAGAAGCAATCATTGTACTTTGTTACTTGTTTTCCGTCGTTGATTAGCAGTTGTGACGATTGTCTTTGCTGGTGATTTCCTCTGATATTGGCGACTTTCTAAAATAACAAAGTTCTATCTACGCTCCAGAAAGGACATGTCTAACTAAATTAAAACTAAATGCGAATCCTTCAGTTGACAGACATAGTCAAGGTCTCGGGTTTCTATTAAATTAAATAAGTAACCCATTATTTTGTTTTTAGATAAGGACAAGGATGTAATGAAAGAAACGGAACGAATTAGACGCCAAATAAAAGTAGAAAAGCAGGTGCAGGACAATTTGAAGAAGGACATAGATAATCTGAAGGAGCAATTGGAAGAAAGCAAAATTGGTCTTCAAGCAGCTTCAAGATTGTCCGATCAGCTGGAGATTGTAAAAAAACATAATTCCGGGCTAAAAGAGGAAGGTAAAGTATTGCAGTCATTTGTGTTGTTATTTTTAAACATAGTTTGTGTTCTTGTTTTGTCTACAGCTCGCGGCACGTTAAACAAATGATGAATTGCATTGTTTTTAAATGCTTGCGTAAGTATTCGTTCAGATAATATGAAAATGAATGAACTTATTTTGAACTAAGAACAAAGGCAAATACATAATATTGTAGTACCGGGTGGTGGCATCAGAGTAGGACTCAATCATTGCAAGTGTGTCGTTATTAACGCCTGAGAAGCCCCCGAGGCAGGGGAGGAAACAGCGATTTCTTCATTTAAAAGTAGGGGGTTTTATAATTGAATGCTCATCCTTGAGGGTCTTAATACGTGGATGTTTTTAACCCTAATGAATGATCTTACACCTGAAATGGAAATCTTTAAGCATTCATGCTCTCGATGTAAACCTGTGGGTTTTAGAGAAACAGAATTGGACCACTCCCTGAATTGGGAATTCTAAAAACAAAGATATATTCCATTTAAAATTCTATAGTTAGGCATTTTTAAAAATCGAATAATACTTTGTCGTTATGGCTTATTCATAGTCCGATTCGGAAGATGAATAAGATTATATCTACCTGCCACATTTTGGCTTCTTCTTCTATCATATGATCGATACACTTTTCCGCACTGATTTTACCCATAGCTTTATTAAAGAGTCTTTTAATCCACCATTTTATAAGTCGTGTTTTTTTCTGGCGACATCTGTCTTTATTTGAGCCCATATAAGTTCGATCGGGTTTAGTCTGAGCATAGATATTCCTCGTAACTTTGCCATTTCATCGACTAAATATGTTTTGAACGCATTTTTATGTAAATTGGCTAATACCAAGAGTTCTTTTTTTAAACAATCTAATGGAAATTCTATTTGTCTTAAACTTAGCCATTCTGTTATTTCACTTTTACTTCACGCACTTGTCTGTAATGTTTCGGTCAGCCTAGAGTGATAACTTGCATTATCCAATACAATTATTGCATCTTTTGGTATAAGGTCCAACATTTGCTCGAACCATTCTTCAAAGACATCGGCATTCATATCTTCATGATAGTCTCCTGTATTTTTAGATGGGAACATCAGTAGACCACCTTTAACGAAGCTTTCAGAACTTCCAATATGGGTTATGATAAGTCGATGTCCTTTTCCAAATGGCGGTCTTAATCCTGTGGACAATCCTTCCAAGAAAGCTTGCCTTGAACTTTTAATATTTAATTTCATTTTTTAAAAGGAAAACTATGAACTTTTCGCCTTATTCTGTACATTAAAACGTCATCCAGCTCAAGTTTTAGTCGTCTTGGAGAAGGTTTTGGAGGTTTCACGCCAACACTTTTCTCTTCTTTTAAAAGTTTATATATTGTTGTTTTCCCAACGTTAAGCATATCTGCTGTAAATGGTACTGCATTGTCAACACTGAAATCCGCATTCTTACTTTTAATAGAATCGTAAGAATTAATTTTTTTTTTTTCATTTAGTGTACAGGGTTATCCAACCAAGACTAGACAAGGCGATTTTTTGACTTTTCCTGTACTTTTATAAAAAAAAAACTGAAATAGCCATCTTAAGTCATTTTCTCCCGCGAATTCGAATATCTTCAGCAAAAAACAATGGAACCTCAAACAAAAGTACTAGGGGTCACTTTGATATTTTTTTAAATGGGATGCCGTATTTTTAATGAGCTTATCCGATTTCTCATATAAATTTTGATCTAAAATGTTGGATTTTTAATTCAAAAACGCCTTTTTTCTTCAGTTTTAAATTCGGAAAATGTTCGTCTACCGTAAGATTAATACCTGATAGATGGATACCCGTTTCACCTGTTCACCCTTTAACCTGCTTTAAAGCGTCCGTCAGTTAGACAAAATAATCAAGTTTCAAATTTCTATATATTTTTCACGAATTAATTACAAATAATGAAATATTCTTTAGAAGAACGGCTAAATGTAATAAAATTATATTACAAAAGTGGAGAGAATGCTCGACAAACACAAAGAACATTTTTTGAGAGTTTCCAGAGACACATTTCAGTGGATACAATTCTCAGAATTAAGACCCTATTTGAAGAAAGTATGACATTGAAAGATAAGCCAAGAAAGATGAAAAGACGGAATATAAGGGATCGAGCTATTGTTCAATATTTTACTATAAATCCGAAGAGTTCTATTCCGCAAGCGGTACGAGAAGTAAGGTATGGTCCAGGGCTCCGGAGAGTAAGCTATGGAACAGTTCACAGAACTTTAAAAAAATGTGGTCTAAAACCATATTGCATCCTTCCCGTTCAATACTTAACACAGCTTCAAAAAGAACTGCGATTTCGATTGGTTGCTTCAATGCTGATGAGAGAGCAAGACGAAGATTATAATTTATATAATAAAATTCTATGGAGTGACGAAGCGTCATTTACAACATCGGGGGTATACAATCGGAAAAATACAAGATACTGGGCAGCAGTTAACCCTCATAGATATGAAATGATAAAGTTTCAAGGTTGGAGCTCACTTAATGTTTGGTGTGGGATGTTAGAAAATCGAATTATTGGACCACTATTTTATCGTGGCTCTTTAACAGGCCAAAGATACCTCCATTTTCTTCATAACGATATCGAGGATTTCTTGGAAAGGTTGCCATTGCAAGCCTACAACAATATCATTTGGCAGCAGGATGGTGCTCCGCCTCATGCAGTTCGAGAAGTGGTAACATACCTAAACGAGCGTTACAATCAGTGGATTGGCCGTAACGGAACAATTCATTGGCCACCAAATAGTCTCGATATCACGCCAATGGATACATTTTTATGGGGTCATTTAAAAAATGTAGTTTATCAACGACCCAACAGAAGTCTGGAGGACATTCAGCAAAAAATTATAAATGAAATTAATAGACTTAACCAGGACCAAAATATTGTAAGAGATTCTTTGGAGAGATTGAAAAGGGGGCATCGGTCATGTTTTGAAAATAATGGAGGACACATAGAACAATTATATTATTGAGATTAAAGTTATTCACTTTAGTTTATAGTTTTTTCTAATATGTCATACTTTTTTTATACGTAAGCAATAATAGATTTGCAAAAACTACTAAATTTGTAATTAATTCGTGAAAAACATATAGAAATTTGAAACTTGATTATTTTGTCTAACTGACGGACGCTTTAAAGCAGGTTAAAGGGTGAACAGGTGAAACGGGTATCCATCTATCAGGTATTAATCTTACGGTAGACGAACATTTTCCGAATTTAAAACTGAAGAAAAAAGGCGTTTTTGAATTAAAAATCCAACATTTTAGATCAAAATTTATATGAGAAATCGGATAAGCTCATTAAAAATACGGCATCCCATTTAAAAAAATATCAAAGTGACCCCTAGTACTTTTGTTTGATGTTCAATTGTTTTTTGCTGAAGATATTCGAATTCGCGGGAGAAAATGACTTAAGATGGCTATTTCAGTTTTTTTATAAAAGTACAGGAAAAGTCAAAAAATCGCCTTGTCCAGTCTTGGTTGGATAACCCTGTACATGGACCGACTCTAGGGCGTTTAGGCCATTGTTGAAAATTCTCCATATTTAATTAAAAAAACACTGACATCTCACACACATAGAGAAATCGAATTGTTAGTCCACTCCGTAACACAAATAAAAATTAGAATAAAATCAGCCCTCTTTGATGATGATGAAATTACATACCAAAATAGCTCGAAATTTTGATTTTCTTCCTGAATTTCTGTAGCGCCTAGTAAACGAGTCCCAGCCAAGGTGAATGGAACTTGTTCGCTGGCATTTGCAGTAGGTAAACATTAACCTGAACAAATTCGTTTCTCATTGTTCGTTTGATGCATATGTACGCGTCTTAATATTAAACAAAAAAAAAACAACAAACAAGCACAAGATAAAAAAAAAATAATGGCTAAAGCTAAAAAAGATAGGATGTTTGGGCGATATTTCGTAAATGTCACTTTTTTACACCTAAACTGCTTTTAAAATGTATGCCTTGAATTTTAATATTGCTACATCATATCATATGGAAATATTACGTACAGCCAGCTGTAATTCAAAATTTCGTAATAAATCTATTAAGTAGTATTATAATATATAAATATATAATATTGTAACAGTTGAATGCATATTATTGTATATACATATGGGCTATGTGCAAGTCTCCATGTGGCGCTGCCTGGTGGCAATATTTGAAAATTCTGACAGCCGTATTAACATGTCATATTAAAATTATTTATGCGATAAATTGTTAATGGTTCTATTGTTAATCAATCCTTTTGATATTATTGTAAGATAAGTTTTTATAAATTGCTTAATTCAAATTTCATTTTTGTAATAGATAGGAAAACAGCTGATTGACATGGTCAACCTGACAATTTTACAGTGACAGCATCTAATTAGGCAATCCAAACCACGTGTATATGCTCTCCATGCCATATTGGAATCACGACGTGCTTCCAATATGGCCGTCGAAGGCAACCATCAAAAAACTAACCTTTATTTTTCTGCAAACGCCAGTTTCGTGCATTTAGTAAAAATCCAACACTTTCCGATAAAAACAGCTTTAAACGGACACATAAAAGCCGCTAGAAAGCAGACCAAATGGGAACTAACCAACAATTTGGTGCCTAATCGATTTTTAGGATCGTGAAGCGCACAGAACTTGACTGTAAACTGAGCATTTGGATTCCGTGTCGATTTGCCTTCCACGGCCATTTTGAATTGTTCGTTGAATGTTTTAAGCTCTGTGGAACGAATTCAATATGGCCGTGGGGGGCAAATTGAAATTTGACACATCGTTGGATTGCCTATTAGGCCGTTGAAGGCAAATATGTGGCAAATATACACGGATTCAATGCTTAGTTTACAGTCGAGTCATGTGCTGTGTAATATACACTTGCCATCGTTAACATCTCCAATAACATCATCAACTTTAAGTGTTATTAAATATAAATAACAGAAAGAAACACATTGCACAACAATAACTTAATAAAATACACAAAACCCAAATCGCGGATTACACGTCAAACTGACATACACACAAAAATTAAGGTTAATTTTTCTGACGTTTGCCGTCGACGGCCATATTGGAAGCACTTTGTGACGCCAATATGACCGTGGTGGGCAAACATAACCTGGTTTGGATTGCCTAATAGTAAAGATTTTTTGACGTTGTTGACACTGCAATGACACTTTTAGCTTATCAGGTTATGGTGCCTGTCAGGCGGCGAATTTGCGGGAAAACTTTTATGAAAAAAATAAAAGTTGGACTTAATGCCATTGTTAGGAATATTTGAACTGTTTTTAGCATACGACAAAGAGCTGTACAAATTTCCTTGTTTCATCACCGTAGGCGTTGCAGTCGGAAACTGTTTAGCTCCGCCCACTTGCACATAGTCTACCAGGTGGTGCACCATCAGACTGGCCATAGGAAATCCCATGTAAATTTTTCTACCCTCAAATATTGGCTTCCGTGTTAATTCTACATCAAATTTGTATTAGACTTTTTTGAACGTCCTTGTATAATGGACTCGCACACCAAATTTTATTACTTTCTAATAAGCCAATTTAAAGTTATTTATTTATTTCCGTTTATTAAATTTTGAAACTAATAAAAAATAAAACGTCTAGTAACGTTTGACATTATAATAATTATTACTGGTGGTTTCATTGAGTTATCAGAGCCGTAGTTAATTTTTAAAAATTTTACGAAGATTAATTAATTTTTCTAATTAACTTTTAAGTGGCTTATTAAAAATTAATATAATTTGGTGTGCGAGTCCATCATGCAAGGACCTTTAAAAAAGTCTGATACAGTTTTGATGTAAAATTAATAGGAGAGCCAATATTTAAGGGTAGCAAAATTTAGATAGGATTTCCTGCCAGTCTAGCGGTGCATCCACCACCCGGTATAAGTACCTATATATGAACTATCTTAGAATATTAGAGTGAATGCACTTTTATAGTGTTGTTTTTTTTTAGCTTAACTAGTAGGTCACTATTTTTGTCATTTACTGGCTTTTTACAAATCTGACACATTTTCGATAATAGATCTGTCAAAGGCAAACTGATAAATTAATTTCTTGAGTGTCCGACCAGTTTACTATTTGATAATAATTAATGAAATGTCAAAAATATGACAGAAAATAGTGACCTAAGCGTTTGTTCCAACAAAAAATGCATATTTTTCTTTTTAGATTTTAATATTCCCATTTTCAGTAATACGATTCATTTTGGGCAGCTGTTCTTGAAATATCAGCTGGTAATTCTGGGTAAATGAGATCCCAGAATATCGACTGATATTTTCATGAATGGCTGTAAAGACATCGTCTATTAACATCACATTCTAATCACATATTTTTAGTTTTTACAGTGCTATTTGGCATAGTCAAATTATTGTATTATTTTAGGAGTTACTTTAGAATATTTTATTTAATTGTAATTGATGTATTGTATAATTTTGGTAAGGATATTATTCACAACTAAAACTTCACAATTAATCTGAACTAATCCACAGAAAATTCCCAACAGACCAAAAGAATTTACATTCAAAACAGGCAATAAAATTCTTTGTCTTGTTACTACTATATAGTCATGCTGAAAGTTTCTAGATACAAGAAAACGACAGTTCATTTTATCGATGTCGATGAAGAGTACCTTTTTTTAGTTTAAGGTTTAAGCTATCCAAAAATATTATTGTTGTGCCTTTATCGTACAGGGTGTAAAATAATAGCATTACTGTGTTAGAGCTAGTCCAACCCTGGCAAACTAAATAAGCTGAATGTGATTAAAAAGGCCCATTTTAAGGAGACTTACCTAGTAACCATCATATTAAAAAAATTATTAAATTACACCTAGTACTTCAAAAGTTATTTAAAAACAAACGACTTCCAGGGGGGGGGGGGGCCGTTGGAAAAAAATTTATAGAAACTTGTCAAATTATTTTTATGTTTTACCTCAATCCAAGAGATTGCCTACATATTCTGGGACACCCTGTATCTATTTAATAACTGTTTATAAAATAGTATTTTTGGTACATACAGCTGTTACATCAGCTAGGTGCAAAAAAAAACATTTTAACAGTTGCATTGTTTTTCAAAAATTCAGCGGCAATGGTATATTTGTTTTAAGATGCGTGGATACAGTGTGTGTCTACAAATTTTCAGCATGCCCTCCTATCATTTTCTGCAAGTTCTTTAGTACCCATGCAAACTTTTGGGAATTTTTTAGGAATGCCTGAAAAGGTTTTGGGGGTTTTTCATGCTTTGTCCGTCGATTTTATTCTAATTTGGCACAAGCTGGGGGGCAAAATTGCTTCCTCTACCATATTTATTTGTAACAAAATACAAAAATATGTCACTAGTTTGTGTAGGAAATTAAAAATTAGGCACCTCTGTAAATACTAAAAAGGTTTGGATTTAGATCATATATCATACAAACACCATTTTGGAAGATTCCCTATTATATTGTATAACATAAAAAAAAATAGAAATTTCAAACCACTAGGTCAGTGATTCTTAACCTTTTGTAGAGGAAGGAATCCTGGAGCAATTCTATTTTTGTCTGAGGAACCCCTTAGCACCAAAATATGAGATATTCAATTTTTCATTAGAACATCATGCTACGTTTATAGCTTCCAAATACATAATTATAATAAAATCAAAAACAACTGTAAGAACAAAATAATATATTAATAACTAAAACAAATACATACATTAGTCATTCACTAATTATTTAATTAAAGTAAATTTTCGATTGTGAGTGAGAATGGATTGCAAAGCTAGCTTAGATCCTCTTCTCGTATTGAGAAATATTCTTTGAATATTGAAATAATATCGTAATTTCTGCTGTAAGTTACAAAGTCATGGATCATCTCAGGTATACCTCTGTTTATACAGGATTCCCAAAACTGTATTTTTTTAATTTGGCTCCAGTTTTGTCACAGATAGTCCGTGAAGTGAAATGTTGCATTCATTGAGACTCGAAAATATATCTGCAAGATAGGCCAAGCGTTGTAACCACTGAGCTTCAGTTAATCTTGGTAACAATTCAACCAAGGAGTCACTAAGAAACACCAAGACCTAGACCCAGACTAAAGAGGAGTACCAAACCTTTTCCGCGAGATACCCACCGCACTTCTGTATGTAGCAAGAGCATAGTAAACCGAGCTCCCATATCTTCACAGAAAATTCGCGAATTTAAAGGCCTGAACTTTATGAAATTTACAATTTCTACTGCTTCATCCAAAACGTTTTTAAGACTGAGTGGATTTTTTTACTGCTAATGCTTCTCTATAAATGACACACATTTTTAACACCGTCGCTACAGATATTAATGCATTTGTTCCAATTAAGCTCCTTTTCAGTGATATAAGAATCGAAATTGAAAGTTTCCTCTCCGGTTGTATGAGTCTTCAGAGGCTTGCAAAATAACATTTCTTCTTTTGCAGAGTTGTTGTGTATATACCGAACGATAACCAGCAGTACTGCAAACCCTGCCATGTCTCTTGATTCATCAAGTTGTAATGCGTACCAACCAACTACTACCTTTTATCCTTTGAATAAATGTATTTTCTATTTCGTCACTTATTTCATGAATTCTCCTACGTACGGTATCATTTGAAAGTGGCACCATATTGATTATTATTAAACTTTTCGCCAATCATGGTTTCAATCACATCTATTAAGCATGGTTTTATACGAGTTTCGGCAATAATATGCGATTTTCCTGTCTTTGCTATATGGTAACTTACTTCAAACACATTAACGTCGCTACCCACTAGAGACGATAATTTCTTTTTATTCTTATTCATTTTCACTAAGCGACGTTGAAAAAATTCCACAGGTTTGTCTTTGTAGTCACTATGGTTTGTTTGTAAGTGTTTTAGCAGTTTCGCTGGAACTAATGAGCTGTTGTTAAAAATTTTAAAACAGATTACACACTGGCAATTGTTCTTGCTTCTATTTTTCTAGTTTTTATTTTCTTATTTGCGATATAGGCTCATTGCTGACGGGTTGACTCTATCAATTGCCTCGTTTTCAAACTATCAGTTTTAAGCAATTTATCCATAATAAATTCACTACTACAATAAAATTGACATTTGCATTTTTATCACTTTGACATCGATAAAAAAGGTGCATCCTTTTTTATCGCGATAAAACCCTCTCAAAATCGACTAGCTTTTCTTTTTCATTGCTCGGCAACCTGACATATTGTTACAAATTATTTTGATGCTGTCAAACTTTTTTTTTTGTGAAGTATTATTTTTTTTAGTATCTATTCATGCCAAAATTCGTGAATTTCTCTAGCTAAAAATCACTCGATTTTTTTTAAGATTGGATAAATTTTTATTTTTTAAACTCAAACTAGTTCACTTTTTAGCAATTTAAACTCGAACAAACGGTAATATTCGGTATCATTTCGTTTGTTCTCGTTAAATTTCTAAGCAATCTAGTTTTTGAAAAAATAAAAGTTTATCCGATAAAAAAAAAGCTCTTGTGGTTTTACGTATGATAAATAAATATTAAATTATTGTTCGATTACTGACGATAAACAGGGTTACTCATTAACTGTCCCCTGTATCGGGAATTCCGGAATAGAAGAGACAGAATTGCGACACCTGCGGACGAATGCGAATGAAAAAAATTAGAAAAATAAATCACTAGGGGGAGTTCTACAAATATTTTTTTCACATTTTTTTGTAGGGTAATACTATTTATATTTTGTTAACCTCTTGACGCGGAACCTCAAACCCCCTTCTGTGGAATCCAGGTTAAGAAACACTGCACTAGGTTGACAATAAATTAAATTATCCCCATGTTTGAAAATGATACAGGCCAGACCCTAAACCTGAACCTTTTTAGCAGCTAATATTTAGACCGTTTTTATATTAGGGATAACACATTTGCTACTTTATTGTTTTGTGTAGGATTTGTCTCTCTAAGCCGAGCACTTTTGCGCACGTTTTTGGTTGTCCAGTTGCACGCTTCACCTATGTTTTTTTAATCTCATTTGGTAACTGTGAGGTATCATTCAATTCCCCAGTCACTGAATGGGATTTGCAAAAATGTAGTGTCCTATTCACCATTATTATTTTTTGCTCGTCTACACCGTTTTATTTTTTGCCCATTGCTTATTTTTAAGTTCATTTAAAGCACAAGAAAAATCGATTAAATCAATTCATAAGACTGAAATATTTGATTTTTTATTTGCTTTGAATAACGTTATATCTTTGCTTTTTTGTTGCGTGATGATATTGATTTTGTTAATTGACTTTTAATCAGTTTTTTTGCAGTTTTCAGTTGTTTTACTTGGACTTGGCATGATGCAACCTATACCGAAATGTTAGGACGTGAGTATTACATCAGGTACTGGTTCGATTTTGAAAAATCGGTTCCTGAGTAAAACTTACACCCTTCTTTTCACGTTCTCCGCCTTGCTGGCTGGTATCCCTTTTTAGTTTATTATTTATTATTCGATTAGTTTTTAGGTTAGACTGCATTAAAATAATGTTTTAAAGTAAACTATAATTTTTTATAGCTGTATACGATACAACAAATCTAATCGCATCGATTTGAGTATATACCGGGTGATGCTTGAACATAGGAAATCCCATATAAATTTTGAGGTGGCTAAATACTGGCCCCCCTGTACATTTTAGAGAAAAATTGTATTGTAATTTTTTGAAGAGGCCGATATAATAAACGCATGTGCCAAGTTTGAATAAATTTTAATAAGCCAATCCTAACTTATTCAATTAAATGTGATGGCAAAAATTGGAAATTTTCATAGTTAAGGTTATAGAGCAAACACCAGCAAATAATTTCTATGACGCTATTGTCAATAATTGGCGTAAAGCTGGACATAACGAATAAACATCAAAATCACATTTTCGTTTCACCAATCCGGCAATCACACATCCAAAATCAAAGACACCATTATGTTTTTCTTACTAAGCCTTTAATTTAACATAACATACCTAAGACTACAGATTTTCACAAAAACGTTATATTATTAAATGTTCAAACAACCCTCTATTAACATTCTAACGAAAAACAGTTTTTTAGCTGGTCTACATTTTCAAATTTTACATCTTAATAAATAAAATTTGAGTGACCCCACAGAAAGAAGTCGTTTGGCGAAAGGTCAGGAGACCTGGCTGGCCAAACGATTAGATGCCGTGGCGTGGGCCAATAATATTTTGCAAGTATTCCCCAACCATGAGAGAATTATGGGCATGACAACCATCCATTTGAAACCAGATCTCCTGATTTTCGCGTACAACTTCTTCTAGTGCGAGTTCAATTCGATTTTGTAGTAGATCCAAATATATTACTGCTGTAAGGTTGCCTTCCATAAAAAATAGTCCAATAATTTGATGTCCTACAATTCCCTCCCAAACATTTATGTTTTGTGGATATTGCGTCCAAGTATGAACAAGATGATGTACATTTTCTTGGCTCCAATACCGGCAATTTTGAACATTTGGTTCGTTGTTGAGGGTGAATGTACATCAATCGGTAAAACAAATATACCCAAATTTACTAATGATTAGTTTTATTAATGAAATGGAAGGGATAGGCTTATCAGGCAATTGAGCTGAAGACATTTCAGACACTGCTCTTAAACTGTATCCTGTATAATACCACTTAATCATAGTTACTTTTTTCTTAATGGAATAGCTCATATTAAGCTATAATTAAAGCGCCTTCAATGAAAATGTTGTCACTGACGCTACTTTTCGTTTTGTCAATGCCAAATAATAATTTGCTGGTGTATTACCTAAACTATGAAAATTTTGTAATTTTGCCATCACATTTAATTGAATAAGTTAGGATTGGCTTATTAAAATGTATTTACCTTGGCACATTTGGGTTTATTATATCGGCCTCTTCAAAAAATTATAATACAATTTTTTCCTAAAATGTACAGGGGAGCCAATATTTTGCCACCTCAAAATTCACATGGATTACCTATATTTAACTAAGCCATGCATCAGCCGGTATACAACACGCACAAGTTTCCTAAAATATCTACTTTCTTTAAAACTTTAATAAAAAATATAGATTTGTATTAATTTGGTATATTCGCCAAGTGGTTGGACATTGACATTTGACAATTCGCATGCAACGTCAACTAGCCTTTATCGCTGTTTGGCAACATTAAGAATACGTCACCCCGAGTTAAAAATATTAATAAGTTAATACATAATGAAGGTGGCAATCAAATTATTTCCTAAAAGAGATACAAACAAACTTTAAATGGAGGAGTTTCAATTTATCTGAAATGCATTGGAAAATAAATAATGTTAATTTTTTGGCATTGCTTTATCGCTTGATAAAACATTAACATTTTTGTTTTCCTGTGTTGAATATCATATTGGAAACCCTGAAGATATGGCACAAAATATCTCGGAAAACCGATGGTTTACAAAAAATATCAATATTTAACCACTTGGTGAATACTCAGTGTAGTTTAGAAGGTGTTATTATTAACA
Organism: Polydrusus tereticollis; assembly: GCA_963920685.1. NCBI lineage: Eukaryota > Metazoa > Arthropoda > Insecta > Coleoptera > Curculionidae > Polydrusus > Polydrusus tereticollis. The sequence goes on along the minus strand of OY987330.1, from coordinate 20,209,124 downwards.
AACTAACTTATTATCGTTTGTAGTGTCCCAGTTCCAACAAAAACTTGCAAAAAGCCAAGAGACAATACACAACCTGACAAGCCAAACTGATGGAAAAATTGATAAGACGCTCGTAAAAAGTCTAGTCATAGGACTGCTTTCTTCTGGAAACACTCATAACTTGAATAAAGATCAAGCACAGATTATCAAAATCATCGCTACGGTGCTCGATTTCAACCAACAGGATCACGAGAAAATATCAGTAAATCAACACGGATCATGGTTGGGCTCTATTTTGTCCCCACAACCTAGCAACCAGAATAGATCTCAGGAATCTTTGTCCCAGGCTTTTGTACGATTTCTGGAAAACGAATCGAAACCAAGGATAGTACCTAGCTTGCTAAGTGAACAGTCGAGCAGGCCAAGTACTAGTACTGATAGTAGCAAGAGAAATACGCCGCGGGCATCGCCCATAATTCTAAATGAAATTGTTTTGCCGACTTTTGCAGATTTCGGACAGAGTAGAAATTCTAGTTCCATATTAAAAGATGTTTTAAAAGATAATAACAACAGTTAGTTTCAATTATGGGTTACAGCAAAATAGTACAGCATAAGTTTCAAAAGATTAATGTGAAATTTTATTGTATAATCGCAGATTGTCTTAAATAGAAGTCTACCTTATCGTATTTCGCCACCTGCAAAACATTCTCTAATATTGAACTGGATATTTTATCCAATCAGGACTAACCTGTGAACTAAAAAAAGATCCTTAAGCTTTTCTGAACTCACATAATATTACAGCACCAAACATTCAGTTTATCCAACATTTTGGGAAAGAGAACAAATATTAATAATATATAAATAAATTTATATTATGTTAAATAATGATTGTTATGAATGCTTTTCACATCAATCTTAAGATTACTACTGTTAAACATCTTTTAAAATTGTAATATATTGTATATTTTAATTTTATGTAACATTTAAAATAAATAATATTTATATCCGAGATTATAATAATTAAATTATGAGATATTGTTAAAAATTCTTATGTAAGTTTTAAAGTACTTTTAATAAATACATTTTAAATATGTTGCCATTAAGAGTTATTATTATTTAATATTTTATGAATAAGAAACAGAAAAAAAATTCATAAAAAGTTTTTTTGAGACAACTTGTCTCCCAAAAAAAGAACTTTTAGCCCACTTGCCAAACAAATTTACTAGGAATCTAACAAAGTTTTGAATTTCAATTTGTAAGAAGCGGGACAGGCCATCATTTAAATGGGTTTATCCCTACAATTCAAACTTGATTGAGGTTTGTTGCTATGACTTTTCCTTGGTCCTACCCCTTTCACGTAAAACAGCGCCATCTACAGCCAAGTTCGGTTAGATAACATTAGTGAATTGTTCATGTTTATATTTCCCATAAGTTCCACCTGTGAGCCAGAGCCCTACCTTTATTGTTTAGTGGCGAATTAAAACGCTGACTATGTAGCTATAGGCAAAAATAAGGGATTCCTTTCAAATTAAATGCTAGGTGTTGTCTGATAATATGTGCATTCATTTATCCTTTTTTAACTATTAAACAAAATGACAAGTCTGATTTTTAAAGAACAATGTTTCATCTGAATCGGCTTTAGCGAGGGTAAGCAACCAGATTTACATAAGCCACGTCACATAGTGGGTATAAAATTATAGACATAGGTATAACTAAAAATTGGAATTAGATACTAACCTTTATTGTTCTGTGTTAGGTACCTAATAAAACTAATCTTCATTGTTTTGTGATAGCAAATTACGTTATTGTGACATAATGTGTAATGTAAGGAAAAAATAATTATATGAAGTAGGTATAAATTGGTTCTAAAATTTTTGGAATATAGTACACCTAATGTACGAATTGGCAATTCCTTACCTATAGGTCCCGGTTATTATTTTTATTAATTCTGTTTTCAATATATTTAAAATAATATTCGGGTCAAAGGAACCCTTTGACCATATTTAAGCTACGCGTATGTGCGTTTTCCTTAAAACGCAAAACAACAATAATACCAACTTACCTTTTCGAACAGCGGTAAATTTTATAAGGTTTTTTTCAGCTAACTTTAAGAATTTGGCCAGTTCACCAAAAATTAACTGACGACTGAATTTTCTAACACTATTCATGATAATTTGCACAAAGATGTTCAACCATGCTTCGCCATGTTGTCGATGACAGATGGATAGACCTAGGGACTTTCGGTATATCTGTCGTCGCAGTTGGTAATTTAGGAACTAACCAAAAAATGTAATATGTCCGCTGACAAGGCCTTTGCTGTCAAATTCAAGTAAACATGTATCTTATTTTTTAGCTTTTAACAGGTAAAATGTAAACGATTTATTGTTATATAAAATGGCTCAAGGAGTTTTGAGTTCGGATATCTCAAGAAGAAATCCCCAGGACGATTACGAATTAATTCAGCGAATTGGGAGTGGAACTTATGGGGACGTTTATAAGGTCTGTAGAAAAATAATTTACATTTAATTTTATACAATTAATTTTCAACATTCCAATGCCCATTCCAGGCAAAAAGATTATCTACAAATGACCTGGCCGCAATTAAAGTTATCAAGCTGGAGGCTGGTAAGTTATCATTGTACAGAATATTTTGTTTAGCCCATATTCTCAATTCAACAATTTTAGGAGATGACTTCGGTATCATCCAGCAAGAAATACTTATGATGAAAGATTGTAGACATCCAAATATCATAGCATATTATGGAAGTTATTTAAGACGGGATAAACTATGGATATGTATGGAATACTGTGGTGGAGGCTCACTTCAAGATATTTATCACAGTAAGTGCATGAAAAGACTTTCGTATTTCCCCCTGTTCTTTTGTATTTCATAATGAATGCATGTAATAAAGGTTGTAAGTAGATGTAGATACCTTCCTTTTTATTAAATGCTGTTCGTTTTTTTTAGTTACAGGGCCTCTAGCTGAAAATCAAATAGCATATATGTGTCGAGAGACTCTGCTAGGACTGTCCTATTTACATGGCATGGGAAAAATGCACAGGGACATTAAGGGTGCCAACATTTTACTGACTGAAAGTGGTGATGTCAAACTTGCCGATTTTGGTGTATCTGCTCAAATCACAGCCACTATTAACAAACGAAAGTCTTTTATCGGTACTCCATATTGGATGGCACCTGAGGTACTTTTTTCCCTTTTACTTTTGTGTATTTTTACTATATAAATGTGAATTTTTAGGTGGCTGCAGTTGAGAGAAAGGGTGGCTACAACCAGCTGTGTGATATTTGGGCAATAGGGATAACATCTATTGAGTTAGCTGAACTACAACCACCAATGTTTGATTTGCATCCAATGAGAGCATTGTTTTTGATGTCAAAAAGTGGATTTAAACCTCCCACTTTAAAGGACAAAGAGAAATGGTGAGTCACTTACTTAATATTTTAATAATAGCCTAATTATTATGAAGCTTAAAAGTTTTATTAATTTTTAATAAGATACCAATTTTATTTACATTTTTTGAACTTGGTGATTTATTGCTAAACTACTTGTTATTTTTAATACATAGGTATTGTCTTTTGCTGTGTGATTTGACTTGATATCATTAAAAAATAATCATCTCTTGTTTTAAGTGACTCAATTTAAATAATCTTAGTTCAAGGTTGTTTTTTGGATCTTGTTGAAATTAATGTAGGTACCTGCATTTTATATATGTGGATGTGGGCCTAATAAGTATTTTTAATAGAGATTTTTTTGGATTGGAGTGTGTAAATCTCAGACAGTGTAAATTAAGAATTTGGTATTGAAGAACAGAAAGGCATTTTGTTAATGATATTAAGGAGTTACATTACATACCTCTAGACATGGGAGAAGTAATATATAATTTTAGGGTTTTTTTAATCTTAATAATATCCCTAATAATGTTAAAAAAAAATAAATAAAAATTTGATATGTTTTTTGTTCTTACATATTATAGAGCTATATATGCACTCTGATTAAACTCCTGACACCGAGCCCTTACATTCATAGTTGTATCTTCCTCATTATTGAGAATTTTTAAATTCTGGAGATGGAGAACTAACCTGAACTAACCTACTTAGTATACTTATACCTTATACCTACTAAGTATTTTTACAAAATTTAAAGTTGAAGAACAATATATCTTTTGCTTCTTTTTTTTTTAGTTCTAGAGTAAAGTTTCTATTTTTTTAACTCCCTATTATTTTGCCTCAGATGATAATACCTACTCTAATTATGTACAGGTTAAAAGTACTTTTTTCTACACTCTATAAAATCTCGACTTTTTTCACATGTTAAAAAGGGTACATCAGATCAAAAAAGAGTTCCATTACGGTTCACATCGCCTTAGTCAGACCTGTCAGAGTCTAAAAAAATTCCTGCACAGAGTAATATGCCTTTTTAATTAAGTATTAAAATACTACCCTCTTCACTCGACTATGAGACAGGTTTCTTACCCTCTCTGCGAAACTGTTAAATATTTTTATGACCGAGTAGGTTACATTTTTCTGAATATAGGTGAAGTTACATTTATCTGTAAGTTGATCTGCTCTATTCCTAGTCGAAATAGTTGTGCTTGTTGATTGCATTCTTAAACAAGTCCCCATTATCATGCACAAAAGGAAAACAATTAATATCAAGGCATGGCCCCTTAACTTTCCTTCTATTTTTCAGGAGTCCCACTTTTCACAATTTTGTTAAGGTAGCACTAACAAAGAATCCAAAGAAGCGACCAACTGCAGAAAAGCTGTTACAGGTATGAATTATTTTATATTCTAGGTTTAGTCGCAAAAATATAGTTTTTATTCATCTAAATATCCTCGCATACGCAAGCTTCTTAAAGCAGAACCAAAAAAGGCTTTTTACTACTTATTTGTTCTGTGCATAAATAAAGGTTTACCATAAAGCTGCTCGAACTGCTATAGCAGTTTCAACATGTGTAACTACATTTTTCAGGAAGAGATTTCTGATGCCATTCTTGTAAAATAAATAATAATAAGTTCATTTCAAATATTTATAATAATATAATAAATATGTTAATATGTTATTTTTTAATAAACTTATTCATCAGTTCCAGGAAGACCTGCTGTGGCATAAATATTTAAAAGGTTTTTGTCCTACGGACTTATTTATTTATTACTTATAGGCCATTCGTCAGCCTATGGATATTTTATTTCTATCACGTGTATTATGGTTAGGGTCTTTAAACTTTATAAGGTTTTTATTTTTAAATATAAATATTAACTTTCTATAAATGTTAATTTGTCTAACGCGTTCATCTTTTTTTGTTTCTAAATATAATTCTTTTGAAGGATGATGATAGTCCTTATTAAAACTAAGGCTCTATTTATTCCTCCCCAACCCAAAATTCGGTAATTTAAATGAGTTTCAACTTAACTAACTAATGCATGATAAAATATTTCCGGATATTTTATACCCAGAATTATTTTTTAATGTTTTTAAAAACCGGCAGTAAACTTATTTTATAATCAAATATTCTACTTGAAAATTCCAAATTAATTTACTCTTAAAAACTATTCCTAAATATTTTACATCATAAACTTTTAAAATTTTAATGTCATCGTTTATATTAAATCAATACTATTCCTATTTTGTGGCACATTATTTAGGTTCTGAGTTTAGGTTTAAAGTAAAAGGAAGATAATTTGTTTTATTGAAATTAATTGCTATTAAATTATTATCAAACTAATTTTCTATTGTTTAAAAATCTTTTAAATTGTTTTTTTTTTAGAAATATAATACATTCTTTCTTAATAATTATAAATTCCTATTTTTAAAATGTTTTCAAAATCTTTAGCTAATGAAGATATTAATGTTACAGGTCTATAATTACTAATTTTACTTGAATCTCCATTTTTAAAGATTAAAAATAGTTGTTTTAACGGATTTTAATATTTCTGTGGTTATAAAAGTTATAACATCAGCACCAAGAATTTCTTTTTTATTCTATTTACTAACTATCAATTATTCTTCAACTTCTTGATGATTAGTTTTAAATGTCAAATATAAGTGCTTTTAAATTAATAATATTTTTTATTGGGCACTAGATACTAATTTTAAACAGCTTATTTTTAGGTAGGTAATTAATTATTCGTTTTTAGCATGCGTTTTTTCAAGGAGATATGAGTAGAAGACTGGCTCTAGAATTATTGCAAGTAGTTAATAATCCTTCCCACGCGTTTGTTGACTTGGAACCTGATGAAGATGGGGTATGTGTAATGTGTATTTTTAATTATTCTCATTTCTTAATAATACATACAAAGCCAAAAGTGAGCTTTTCGAATTCTCTTTCTAATCTCCTTCATTTTATGATTCAAAATACACAATTTTTTGTGCATACTGTAGAAGAAAATCGATATTTTTCAACGTGAACTGTATTTATACAGTGTGTATCAGCCAAATGGAATACGTTCGATAATAAATATATGGGGGCGTGTCCGAAAAAACGCTCGGACACGTCGATTGGTATTTCTAGTTGCGCATTTTTTTCAATAAAAACTTTATACAGGGTGTGTCATGGAACAGTGGCCAATACTAACTTTCTAATTTTAAATGCAACACCCTGTATATTATTCAATTTTTGGATTCTTCAGAAAATTTTAGACATATTTCATGTACCTATACCTATCTTCAACTGTTTCGGAAATATTAAGTGTTTTCAGATTTATTGCAAAAATCAACAACACACTAAAAAACTAATAAGTAATACTGTTTATTTCTTAATAATGTAAAAAACAAAAAAAAAATATTAATGTAGGAGATGTTGAAAATTGATGTTAAAATGTTTTTACTGATATGAAATAAAAAAAAGGTATAAATAGTTTTTTTTACTTTTGTTTAAAACGCCTGACCTTAGCAAATTGTTGTCTGTCTGCATGACAGTAGTTGTCAGTGTTATAGTCGTTTGAATTTCGTTAGCTGCATATCAGAAAAATGGTGTATTTAACAGAAATGCACAAAATAACAATTCTACAGATGATTGGTTATGGAGACAAAACACGGACACAAATGGAAGTTGCTAGCTTATTTCATGACGAATTTCCAAATTTGCCCCCTATAACTCAAGGGACAATTAGTAAAATAGAAAAGCAGTTTCGCCAGCTTCGACATTTTAAGCAGATAAAAAAGTAGCTGCCAATGCAATAAGTGATGATACCAAATTAGATATTATGCTTGAGTTTCAGGAAAACCCACATACTTCTAGTTGAAAAACAGCCCCAATGTTCGATGTTTGCCCATTCATCGATTATTCGAACATTACAAGAAAATAAAATGTATCCCTATAAAATGATACCTACTTATGAGCTCATGGAAAACGATTTTGATAGGAGAACGTATTTTTGTGAACAAATGATGACAATGTTAGATAACAATGTGATCCAATTAGAACATGTTTTGTTTTCTGAGAAGTGCACCTTTACACTTCACGGTCATGCTAATCGTCAGAATTGCCGCTATTGGTCTAGGCAAAATCCTCACTGGATGAGAGAAGAACATAGGCAATATCCTGAAAAGGTTAATGTGTGGGCAGGAATTGTTGGAGATCATGTCATAGGTCCCTTTTTCATTAATGGCAACTTAAATGACGATAATTATTTAGCACTGCTTCAAAATAATGTCTTGCCGACTTTGACAAACTTATATCCTGATCCAGCAAACCCACAACTTCCAGCGATTCAGAATCTCTAAATCAGCCGATTACTGCAGATTTAATAAAGATTAAGGACTGGTTTGATAGTAATTTGTTGACCTTCAATATTAAGAAAACAAATCTTTTGACATTTAAATGTACCTTAAATGACATCCAGCTTGGGACATTAAATATTAACAACCTAGATAGTGTTAGATTCCTGGGCGTTCATGTTGATAGGGCACTAACTTTTGCAACACACATTAAAAAGCTTACTGCAAAATTGTCCTCTGGTTGTTATGCCTTAAGATCTGTGGCAAAGGAACTAGACTCATCTGCTAGTAGAATGGTCTATTTTGCTCTCATTGAGTCTCACCTTAGGTATGGGGTTCCTTTTTGGGGCAGCTGCAGTGAGTATTTGTTTAACTCGGTGTTTGTCTTGCAAAAGAGAGCTATGCGTTTTATGTTTGGAATGCGAGGAAGAGATTCTTGTAGGCCCTTTTTTATAAGAGAGGGTATAATGACCCTTCCATGTCTATATATAGCAGAAAGTGCATACCTGATCTTTAAGAAGTATAAACACACCATTACTGAGGGTCTTTATAATACTCGACAAATTTACAACATCCCACTACCGATTCCAGCAACAAGCCAGGTAAAAAGATCATTTATTTATAATGCCAAGAGAATGTTCAATCATCTTCCGGTGAATATAAGATGTATTCAGAATATATCTGAATTTGGGAGGGAGACCAAGAGATTGCTTGTACGGAAGGCCTATTATACTGTTACTGAGTATTTTGAGGATCAGTTGTGACATTAAGTAAGTTAGTTAGGATTTTTTTACATCTAAATGTTATTTAAATTTTTTATTTTTTTTCCTGTTTTTTTTTTTTTTTTATATTGACTAGGATAATATGTATTGTGATGACATTTGTTTCGGTGATTCATTTCATTTTGGAGTTGTTTTTTTTTACGTAGTATCTATTAGTTGCTTAAGTGTTTTAAGATTTTAACTATTTTACTGTTTTATTTGTTATCGTTTAGTCTGGTCTTATCTTAGATTAAGTATTTCATTTTTAAATAGTTATAGTTCAGCTTTGTCAATGAATACCATGTATTTTGGACATTAAAGCATGTTTTGAATTTGAATTTGAATATGATATGGTTCCAGCAAGATGGAGCACCGCCCCATTACCAAATCAATGTCCGGCAGTACTTCAACCGAGTATTTCCAAGACGGTAGATAGGGAGGCGTGGATCGATGGAATGGCCAGCACGATCCCCTGATCTGACGCCATTAGACTTCTTATGGGGTTATGTCAAAAATATTGTATACAAAACTAAACCCCTCGACTTAGCTGACTTAAGAAGACGAATAACGCTTGCGATTAGATCGGTCACGCCTGAGATGTTCAGTAGCGTTAGAAGAAATTTCTACTTAAGATCAGGATGTTGCCAAGACGTTCGCGGCGAGCATTTTCAACATCTCCTACTGAAGAATCCAAAAATTGAATAATATACAGGGTGTTGCATTTAAAATAAGAAAGTTAGTATTGGCCACTGTTACATGACACACCCTGTATAAAAGTTTTTATTGAAAAAAATGCGCAACTAGAAATACCAACCGACGTGTCCGAGCGTTTTTTCGGGCACGTCCCCATGTATTTATTATCGAATTTATTCCATTTGGCTGATACACACTGTATAACTAGCAATAGAAATTATGAAGCATGACTTTTTTTCGAAAAATTGAAAATAAAATTTTTATACAAGTATAGTTATAGTTAAGTCAATCCGTGGTCACACTGTTTAAACATTTTGACGAAGTTATTTAGATTTCGTATAGTTTTCCACCTGGCGATCCTTGTTTGACCACCCTATTGTATATTGGTACGTCACACAACATAGTAACTTCATTGTATTTTATTAGGCTGTGCCAAATGTGCCCCAACGTATAGCATCACGACTGACTTCAAGACCAAAGCCACAAAATGCACAGTTTGTAGATATAAACAGTATTGATGAAGCAAATAATACTCTACCAAGACTAGGTTAGTAATTCGTTTTTTTATTACAATATTCGAATGAACCAATAAAAGGGCAATATAACTGACAGCTGGCACTACATGTGAAAGGGTTTTCTTCATCAAACAATTGCAATGAATTAAAAAGTTTAAATTTCTGTTTAGAAGGCCCGAATGACATCGTAGAAGAAAAGACGCAGCCTTGGAATTTAACGGACATAATGAACAACGTGACAAGTGTCCATAACTGTGTGGAACATCAAAATAAAAAATGGGGTATCGGAGCAGCTTTTGATTCTTTGCATCGTGAAAAGTAAGTGTACCTGTATCATTTTGGATTTTTATTAGTGCAACTGAATGGCGTTCATCTCTGACTGTTTGTGCAATTTAAAAGGATACATTATGATGAGAGAAACAAATACCATAAGCCAATGTCATTACTGTCAAAATACATATCATAATCCTACCACTGCCTACCATTATTTATTGTCAATATTATTTTGCAATGGCATTACAACTGACCCTGATAGTTCAGTGAAAAGGTAAACCCACTTTACTTATTTTTCCTATCGAGCAAGTGCCATTTTAATTAACTTAATGAGGCAAGTTATGACGTTACAGGTAGTGATTTTACTTCGAGAATTTGTCATTACTTATTATGACAGTCGTGTCTTTGCCACTGTTTTATAGCTTTTGCCGTTCATAGTAAATTTTAATGTCATTATTATACCGGTATATTGGCTCCCCTGTACATTTTAGAGAAAAATTGTATTATAGTTTTTTGAAGAGACCGATATAATAAACCCATGTGTCAAGTTTGAATAAATTTTAATAAGCCAATCCTAACCCATTCAATTGAATGTGATGGCAAAATTACGAAATTTTCGTAGTTTAGGTAATACAGCAAAGACCAGCTAATAATTTCTATGACGCTATTGTCAAAAATTGACGTAAAGCTGGACATAACGTATAAAGATTATTTTACAATAAATTGTTTCCTGTATAATTCCACTTAATCATAGTTACTTTTTCCATAATGGAATAGCTCGTATTTAGCTATAATTAAAGCGCCTTCAATAAAAATGTTGTCACACGCTACTTTTCGTTTTGTCAATGCCAAATAATAATTTGCTGGTGTTTGCTGTATTACCTAAACTTCCTAAACTATGAAAATTTCATAAGTGTGCCATCACATTTAATTGAATAAGTTAGGATTGGCTTATTAAAATGTATTCAAAGTTGGGTTTATTATATCGGCCTCTTCAAAAAATTATCGTACAATTTTTTCTCTAAAATGTAGGTACAGGAGAGCCAATATTTAGCCATTTTATGGTAGTGATAGTATTAGTGACTGTTTTCAGCTTTACACTTTTCATTATTGTTGAACCTCTTGATTGTCATAATGACTAGTGAGTCTGGCTTTAAGAATGCCATCTTCTAAAGAATTACTTATTATAAGTAATATAACTTTATTCCCCTTATAAAATTATTAAAATGCACAAATATCAAGATGTAGCTCTGGAACTATATAATAATACTAGCGATATTTGAAATATATTTTTTGTATCGCAGTTCTGAAAGAAAGTCTTTGACTGGCTCGCAAATTTTAAGAATGTCTTTGAGGTTAGATGTTTTGTTGACAGTTTGTAGTGTTTGGTTTTCAATATTAGTTTTTGTGCATTATTTTTACTTTTTAATTTGATTTGCTGATTAAATCTATGCTTAATCACGTTAACGAAACATTAATATAAGCTTTAAAATGATATTAATAATTGTTCTTAACTACTCGGTTTTGAGAATTTAATGAAGAGTAGATAATATGTTAATCCTCGTATTGTTTTCAAAATCAATTAAATAAAATCTTCTCTTTTTTCAAATTTCAAACCATTCAAAAATATATAAGTTATGTAAAATCCTGTTTTTTAAGTAATTGGTACATTATTTTAACCGGGTGGTGTACAATAGGAAATCCATATACAGTGTGTCCCCGGATCGACGCAACGATAGGTGAAAAAGGTTGACATTTTTTGAGTTGAAACTTTATCTTCTGTGGTTCAGCCCTGCTTGGATAGAAACTAATTTGTGGCATAATTTTAATTTCGAAAAATCAAGTGTGCTTTGGAAATTTTCAAGAAACTTTTTTTCCCGCCTGTAAAATGCTTGATTTCTAGGAGATACGAAAAAATTTTATTAAGAAAAGATGTCCGGAAATAATAAATGAGTAAAATCCTATGCCTACTTTGATGTTTTGCATTATTTTTATTGCACGCACCTCCCTATTGAAGATATTAAAAATTTCGTTAAGAAAAGTTGTTCAAAATAATAATTTTTTTTTTAACGTCTTTGACTTTATTTGGGTTAAGAATTTTACGAGGAGTTTTTTCTAAATAAGTTTTAATTGACCTATTAGAAAATAATAAAATTTGGTGTGCCAGTTTATCATACAAGGACCTTCAAAAAAGCTTATGCAATTTTGACGTAAATTTAATAGGGGAACCATTTAAGGTTATCAAAAATTACATGGGATTTCCTATTTTTTTTTTAAAGTTTGGCTCGAAACAGAAAAAATTCTGTTAAAATCGAGTAGTTAATGATTTTCCTTTTACGGGGTTGGCCAATAGAAACTAATTAAGCACGATTTTCCATATTTATCGTCACTCCCTTAAACACGTCAATTTTGTTTTCAAGTAGGATACATTTTGCTAATATTTTCAGATTTGTATCTTTAACCACCTGACAGGAAAGTTTAAATGGGATCAGGGGTCAAGTAATACCTCAGTTTAAAGGTCCTTAAATTCTCGTTTTAATGCTGTCTCATTTTTCATATTTGGTTTAGTGGTTTGTAATAAAATGCCTTTGAATATTTAACAAATTGGCAGCGTTATAAAGAGGAGATAAGGACCTTTAATTAAATTCTAGGGGTGTAGCCCACCTCCGCTAGGGGGTAGAAGTTGCAGGCTTGAACATAGTAGCAAAAGGTGTCTCCCTTAAAAACAAAATTCACGTGTCTCTGCAAAAATCGGTCTTGTTTTTGATTGCCCAGCCCCATACCTATAAATTAAAGCACTTTTTTATTTTCTGTTATAATCACATAATCTTTATTAATTATTCGTTTATTTTAATGATTTGGTTTTTAGGTACTTTCTAACAGCATCGCTAATACCTTATTTTGGTTTTTATTTTTCGAATGTTACCTTTTACTGTTATTTTTTATTTAAATGATGTTATGTTGTTTAGGAGTCTCTTGCAGTACATAGATGAAGAATTAATGATGAGGTAAATCTCCATAATTCAAAAATTAACACGCAACACGCATTTGCGGGGTGTCCACTGTCCTGAAAGGGAATTTAAAATAAGCTGTCAACATTTATTATTGCTTGCTAAAAATTAAAATTAAATTATGGGAGAGTGAAACGATTAATAATTAGTGGATACCCTGTCCTCTTAACACCACTTATTAGTGTTTTCTTATATTTTTGCACATTTTATTTTAACGCCTCAACTGCTTGCCCGGTGATTTGGTATTTTCATTAAAGTTGGAGTGTTTTGTAGCATTAACTGAGTGATGCATTTTGTTTTTTTTTACATCATTCTAGGGGCACCCTCAAATATGGACATGCTGACTACGAACAACAGTAAGTTTTGGAAACAGGGTATAGGATAAGATAATGATTTTTTTACTTAGGAAATTATTTCTTTACAATACAACACACATAATGTTCTGGTACTAAACTGCTGGCAGATGAAATGGATACTACAAATTTTTAGATACATTTCGAATTGAAATGTCTTTATATTGATAGAGATACGGTTTTTAAAAGGTTCTTTCAAATTTCATCCACAAGAATTTGTGTCGATCGTGAGATTTAAAAAAAATAGGAACTGTTGTATTAAACCCATTACCATTTTGCACAACTTTGCGCTCAGAATTGGTTTAACAGATCCCTTTTTAACTTCTAAAAATACTTGCAGTGCGGATGCAATATACAAAGTGTGCAAGAATCTATCGAGAATTGATTAATATCACGATTGTATCATTTTATATAGAGGTATACAGGGTAGGCCAACAAGGGCGCGTCGGTCAATAGTTGCTAAACCGTTGAACTTATGGGAAAATTTTCTTAATAAAACTTATAACGTTTCGCCTCTGCTATAACCTAAAATTAGTTTTAAGAATACAGGGTGTCTCAAAAAAGAGTAATATTAAAAACTATATTTTTGTTAAATGGAATACCCTACATCTATATACCTATATATTTTTGAATTTTACATGAAATAGCTATTATTTTTTAATAAGTGCATTATAAGTCTAAACCTAATAATTTCCGAGATATCGACTTTTGAAAAATGACATTTTTTGAAATTTGACAGCTTCTAGGCTTCTAACGGTACGTCTTTGAGTAAAACGGCTTATATGTCCCTATCTTACTTTTTTATTATCTTCCCAAAAACATCAACTTCCGGTTAAACCGGAAGTACTGTATTTCCGGCCTTTGAGTTACATCCGGTTTGAGACACCCTGTATACTTGAAAATAATTTTAGGTTATAGCAGAGGCGAAACGTTATAAGTTTTATTAAGAAAATTTTCTCATAAGTTCAACAGTTTAGCATCTATTGACCGACGCGCCCTTGTTGGCCCACCCTGTATATGCCGAATAAAAATTAATGTTTTTACACCCCGTATATCAAAAATAAAGCCTTTTTCACCGCTTTTTATGAGTATTTTTTTTTCCTATTTTGACGAGCACCGTCATTCCCTTAAATATCTACTTGACATTCATTTACACCCTGTATACTTCCAACCTTTTCTTAAAGAAATATTCATCTATTAAACTCTATTGGCTAAATACAACGAAATTGTTCTGTTATTAAATCTCATTAAAATAAAGTATTGAGCTATGTGGGTTAAATTGTAGCCTTTATTAATAATTCTATTTTTAGCCAAGAATTTTCAGTTTATATTATTTGGTTGTTCTAAAACAGTGTAAGCGTGCATTCTGCTGTAAGTAGTAGTACATGGGTGTTGTTCTGTTCATTACAAAGTTTATTTTTTACTTTTTGTTGGTTAAATAATTATGTTGTTTCGGCTACAAGAAGTGATGGCTAAATATAATTTACTTAATTCCTCCGGTAAAGATATTGCGTTAAAAAGAAAATGTTATGCTTATTCCTCATTAACATCTTTTACGTATTACCATTTTTTTCTTAATTGCTCTAGTTAATTCTTATGTTTGGACTTTCTTCTCTTAACTCTACATTTTCATTCATTGTCTGGTCAAACTGAAAGTCCAGCAACCATAACACTGGTCTACAGCCAATTTATTGCAGGGCAACCAAATCTATTTCTAGGGTAAATCGGGCCCCTAAAATCGCTTTGCTTAATCAGCTTTTCTTTATAAGATATTGCAAAATAAACCATTTTTTATTACATTACGTATTTTGCTTTTATTGCCGTTAAAATTAATTTTTAAAATTAGACCAAAAGCAAAAAAAAATTAGCAAAAATTGCATGTTTGCAAAATGCAAACTGTTGTAACATTAACAATTTTCGTTCGATTTTCATATAATTTACAAAATATCGACTTATTTGTCCTTATTTTAAAGGTATTACAATATCAAGAATTCGGATGACCTTTGTCTAAGTTAGAGGAAACGAACACAAATACTTTTGTTTTTTATGAATGAATAAATACTGAATAATTCAACACAATTTATTACTTATATCTTAATTGTGGAAATTTATATGTATTTAATGTTCTACGAAGAACAATGATGTTATCAATGGCACCGTTGTAAATAAAATATACCTACTCTCTTTTACTCTTTCCAAAACTTCTGGCGTGATTAAACGCATCTCCGCCCAAATCATTGCCTTCAACTCTTCCAGTTTTCAAGCTCTAGTCACAATAACCCTTCTTTTTAAATCGCCCCATAAATAAAAGCCTAAGAGTGTAGTATCCGGGGATCTGGGCGGCCACTCCTCGCCGACCTATCCACCTATTTGGAAATGTTACTCTCTTAAAAGTTAGGGATTTAATTTTACCCCTTTGTACTTAAAATGTTGGATAAGGAAAGATTTTTAAAAAATATAATATTTTTTCAGAAGCTAGAATTTTCTTTTTGAGGTCTCAGGGTTAATTTGCTCTAACTTGGACAATTATTATTACACCCTCTATATTTCTCCACAATATACATAAATATAAAATAAAAACCCAGTACATACAAGGTCTCCTTTCCAGAGCGACCCTTCCCGTTCAAGATTCCGATACAAAATGTGATATTCACGCGGTGGTTAGTCCTGTGGACGATCTGGCATTGAATGGTTCTCCCAGAAGGCACTCGTCTGTGGATGAGATCTTCGGACTTGTCACTTCAATGAACATCAATGGCCAGCGCCAGAGATCGTTAAGCGATAGTTCAAGAACTGGAAGGGGTAGCAGTAACGGTAAGAAGAATATGTAATTATGTTTAGGATTTTTTAACCGGTTATTTAGTCTTTCAGGAAGCTTTTATTCTTACACACAACTTACAAAGATTACAAACACAAGGTGCGTCCAAAAACGCTGACAACCATGGATATCTAATCCGCGAATATCAGAATATATACCATTCATTATGCAGGTTAAAGTTAGGACAAAGTTCTCCCAAAGATATACTAAAGTTAAGATCTGTTTATAGGCAAAATGACAGTACCGCGGACACATAATGCGAAACGAAACTAGATTCCCCCTAGTTCAGAACATTCTACAAGGAAAAGTCCTGAAGAAGAGACTGCCACAGAATTATTTAGGGCAGCAGTCGATTAAAAGGCAGAGAAGCCAGTTCACAACTCCTCTTCTTTGCCATAGATTTTTTTGAAGAAGAAGTAAATTTGGCGTGCCCCTGTACTTCCCGGATTTTCCAGTATACCGCTGAACTTTAAACTTTGGATGTCGTGTGTTATGAAACAATGTTGAAGCAGCAAATCAAAATACTTTTTAATTATGCCCCGTATAGGCGGGTCATTTGGACTACTTATATACCAGGTCCGATCAAAATTTATATATTTGGAATATCGATTTTTCGAATCTTCAACACTTATTTGTTCCATAGTATTGTGATAAATATTTGTATATTTATTTGTTATTTAAATTATACAGGGTTGTTGATATGTATGGAAGCGGTCGATTATTTCTTAAAGTAAAACAGTTAGCAAAGAATATTCAAGACAAAAGTTTTAGGGTTTTTTTAAAGCCTATTAGAATTTAAAAGAAAAATAAGTTGCAGTATGATAGTCGTTCTCTCTTATTCATGTATTTTGTCTTGCCAGAAGCACTTTCTACTTACGCTTTACTATTTAAGGCACAGAATCAAAACAAAGCAATAACCATGACTCAAGTGCACCGGATTTGGTTGCCTGTCCTCCTGTCCCTCCACGAAAACATAGAAGAAGGCACACTCCTCCCCGACCTCCCAGCAACGGACTACCTCCTACTCCCAAAGTTCACATGGGCGCATGCTTTTCAAAGGTAAAGTATGTGATGAAACCCTGAGATTTTGATATTACAATATTACTTACAATCTTAAAAATAGGTGACATATTATTTCCAGCATACAGGGATATTTAAATAGTAAATTTGTATATTCTTTACGTCTTCGTAGGTGTTCAATGGTTCTCCCTTGCGAATCCACTGTACCGCTTCGTGGATTCACCCCGAGAGTAGAGACCAACACATTTTAATCGGTGCAGAAGAGGGAATATATAACCTCAATCTAAATGAATTACATGAAACTGCTATTGATCAGTTGTATAATAGAAGGACTGTGTGGATGTATGTGATTAAAGATGTGCTTATGACATTGTCAGGAAGTAAGTTATGTTATACTGAAAGACAATTTTCCTATTCTTAAAAGTTTTAACGATAGAAGTAGCAGTTCATTCAAGCACTAGCGAGATTGTTAGTAAGCTTCTCGCCGCGAATGCAACGTCCACACTAGAAATAATGCGTATTTAAGTTCTGTCCTATTTTAGGTAAAACTCCTCAGCTTTACAGGCACGACCTCCTAGCGCTGCAAAGTAAGCAGTCGCACAGGTTCAGCCTACACATGAATCGTATTCCCGAAAAACTAGTTCCCAGAAAATTCGCTCTGACCACCAGGGTACCGGATACAAGGGGCAGTCTAAAGTGCTGCGTCGCTAGGAACCCATATAACGGCTACAAGTACCTGTGCGGGGCCACTGCCAATGGTATATATTTGATGCAGTGGTACGATCCGCTTAATAAGTTTATGTTATTAAAGGTAAGCCTAAGATCCTTTTCCTTTTCTTCTTAATATTACCAGCCTAAAAACTAAACACATTCTAGGACAATCTACCTAGTTAACGTGCAAAATGTCACCTGTCAAAGTTTCCTTCAATCAAATATATCGAGTTAGCTTTGAGATCAAGATTGTTTTATTAAAGTTCTATCTCTTTCTAGCATGTAGAGTCCATTTTGCCAAATCCGTTGAATGTTTTTGAGATGATTATCACTCCGGAGCTGGAGTATCCAATGGTGTGTGTGTCGATAAAACAGGCTTACCAACCTAATAGGTTTAAGTTAGATTTAATTAATATGAATTCAGGTAAGCGTTTATATTCAAGGCGTCCGAAAAATACGTGTACCTTTTTGCAAGAAAATATTTTTAATTACCGGTCTTAAAGTTAAAGAAGCAATTTGTAACCGGACGTAACATTTTAGGGGCCAGTTGGTTTCACTCGGACGAGCTACAAGATATGGACGGCACAGCGACGGTGATACCAAAAAGAGAGAACCTAAACATTGTGAATGTGACACAGCTTGACAAAGATTCAATTCTAGTCTGTTACGATAACGTGATTAAGATCGTAACACCTCAAGGCAAACTGAAAGTCAGTAAGAAACAGGTGTCCGACTTGAGATTCGATTTTCGAATAGAAAGTATTAGTAAGTATCTTTGTGCAACATTCAACGAGTTTTTATGGTGAAAGTGGTATTTTTGTGTCACTACAAGAACTCACAGAACTTTTACTGCTAGATGAAGTTTCCTGACTATACCCAATGTTTACAACCAAAATTAAAAATTCAAATATCCAATAAAAATTGGGGAATTGGAACTCTCTGTGTAATCTGGTGTAACGTCTCTTGACTTAATTCAATAATATAGGTTTTTATTTTAGTATGCCTCCCTGATAGTGTCCTTGCTTTCCACAAGCATGGAGTGCAAGGCAGGTCGCTTAAAAACGGCGAAATTACTCAAGAAATAACTGACACGTCTAGGGCTTATAAATTACTTGGCTCCGACAAGTAAGTTTAACTTTTTGCAGGATATTCTTTGAAATTTACTTAATGCGAACTTTTTTTAGAGTGGTGATGCTGGAAAGTAATTTACTGAGAACTGGAACTTTGACAAGTGAGGAAGGGCACGACCTATATATTTTGGCCGGGCATGAGGCTAGTTACTAAACATATTGAGTAAGTAACTTACAAAACATAAATTCCGTTTTTTTCTTTTCCAGTGATAAGTATAAGTTGGGTAAGCAAGAAACAATTTTTACCTAATGCGACATATCCCCTAGGTAAATTTTAGATTTATGATACGTTTATTTTCCTCAAGATTTACCCACATGCGCCCACATATGTATTGCTAATACCGTGTTACAGAAATGTCCCCAGTATGCAGCGTTTTGCGGAAGCTTTGCATCTGCGCAGTTCGCGTGTACGTCAGGTCCGGCTTTAAACTTATTTAGCTTAATTGTTTGAATTGGTAAGAAAAGCAATTATAGACGTATGCGTATTTTGGTGTAGATATGGAAATAGAAATTTCGAATTAAAGTTTAGTTTCTGGCATAATTCCGTTAATGATAATGGTTGTTCTTAGCACCGTAATAGGTGCCCTTTGTCGCTTGGTTTCCTTCTATCATTTTGGCACTTTGTAGAAAAGAAAATTAATATGTTAGAAAACATATAACTGTGGAAAGCCTTAATGCAGCGCATTATATAAACTGTTAAACAGTAGAACAAACAGTTATGCTATTAACATATGTATTTATTTATATTATAAAACTACAGTAAGCGTGCACTAATCAGAAATAATGTCCAGCACTGAAGATAAAACAGGGGTAACAAAAGTAGTATTTGGATGTAGTATGTGATCTTTTAACAAAAAGAAAGTTTTTATGTTGAAATATAGAGGCAACAGCAAAATAGCAGCCGTATTAACGAAACACATAACTTTGATGCATTATTGGATATACTCTGAGAATTATTTTGTTAGGGTGGCAAGAAGAGAAAGGCATTTTTAAAATTTCTCTAGTTGACGAAAGTTCCACAAAGTCCAAAAATAACGGGCTGAAATCTCACAATAGACACGCCAAACACTGTGTAAACAAAGAATAAAGATACAACCGACTCTGGACAAGATCAACGTTAATTTTAGGGGAATATAAAAGAATCGTAGAAATCCGACGTACTGCGCATGAGTAAAGCTTCCATACCGGGGACATTTTTAGATTACTCGGTCATTGGCTTTGTTTTTCTACTGGTGGGAGTTCAGTGTTTGCACCGCCAGACTGGCCATAGGAAATTCCATGTAAATTTTGCTACCCTCAAATATTGACTCTCCTATAATTTTACATCAGTCTGGCGGTCGCCACCCTGTATGGTCAATTGGAGGAATTTTACACACTTTTGGTAATAATTTTATTTGCCCTTAAATTTAAAAACCCCTACAATTAAAGACGAATAGGCGTCCTTCTGATATGAAATTTTGTACAGAATATTTGCCGGAAAAGTCACCACCGACCATTTTTTTCTATGCACCAAATTCAGGTTATTGACTTTAGCGCACATATCCAGCAATTAAAAGACATTTCAAATTAGCTTGTGATTTTTTTCCCAACAATTTGATACTTTAAAAAATTATATAAAAATCGATTCTACAGGAAAAAAAATTATATTGTCAGATTATTTACTTCTACCTTAGTTGACCCTTCTTTTTTGTAACTTATTCTCTTTGTTTCAGAAAAATGCTCACCACATAAAACACGTGAAAATTCGCTTTGCTTTAGTCAAAGTTAGTCTAATCAAATATTAACTCGTAGAATAGAATTTTTCTTAGATCGGAAAAAGTTGCAATAATTGCGATACTCTAGCGGCGTTTTTTTAGAAGTTTCGAAACTATACATCTCATAACAAATAAGTACCTTCGCTATAAAGTATTTTTCTCGTCAGCAAGATGTAAAAAGCATTTAGTAATTGAGAGTGTAAGTAATTAAAGAAAAAAAAAATCTAGCAAATTAATAATATATTTTCGTGATTGATGAGTAAATTCTATTTTGCAATAAAGAGAGTATTCTTGAAGACAAGAGTAATTTAAAACTAGTTAGATGTTAAGTTGTGCTATGGGAATTACAATATTCTACAGGGTGTTTTAAAATAGCATCAAGAACATACAACATAGAGGTGCATGTATCGTTCCAAGATAAGAAAAACATCATATTTCATGGAAAATGAACTGGTACGCCACTGTTTTCTTTAATATAACTTCTATTGCCTGCTCTGCGGCCATTTCTTAAAAGATAATGCCTCCTGACTTTTTCTGGTAGATCAAACCTTTTTCAAGTAATACATAATCAAAATACAAGCGTTTTCTAAAATAGTTTATCTACAAACACTATTAAGAGTAGACTTTTTAACGCTTGTTGCCAGTGTCTAAACATTTTGTGACACTAGTGTTAAAAATAAATACGAGGATCTATTTAACTTTTATTATTTACATTAATATTTATTTTATCGCTTTAATTTTGAATTTGGTGCAATAGGTATTAATTTTTTTGTTCATTTAAGTGTCTGGTTTAAAGTGTTTTTATTTTTTGAGAAGGGAAAGTGGATAACAAGCGTAGTGAGCATGTGCATATGATATTGTTTTGAGACGATTGATACACTCTAAATTTTCTTGATGCTATTGTCGAACACCCTGTATAAATACAATATTACAGCCAGTAAAATATAGCCAGCGTGTCCACATACCGGTTAGTACTTTAAAACCCCGTTTAATATTGCCAAAGATTCAAGTATATAGTCGCATTGTTTTTGGAGCAAGTAGGCTTCACGAAACTCGATAGTCTGTCTATCCTGTATGGTTTGTTTACGTCCCGTTAGAGTTAAATACCAAGGAACTTTTACTACTAGAATATGTCATACTATACTATAACTACACAATTTGTTTACAACCAACATTCCATTAATGAAATGGCCACCTCTTAGTCCCGATTTAGATCGCATAGAGGATCTATTAGATGCCCTTAAAAGAAAGGCTCGAAGTCTGACAGTTGCGCCTGTTAACAACAAGGGGATGCAGTCATTCGAAGTAGAGGGAGGAGTAAGGGCCACGGTAATAAATCCATCAGTTCTATTGTTTTCGATTTTTTTTTGTTTCGCGTCGTTCTTACGGAAAAGAATCACTTTCAGCACTTGTTAGGTGAAAGCTGTTAAGTAACTAACAAGTTAACACATTATTTTCAGTCGTGACTTTGACAGTTACCAAAATTACACTTATGGTGTTGATGCCTCAATGATTTCATATTGACATGTAGGCGTAGTTACCATAATTACACTTATCGTGTTGATGCCTCAATGATTTCATATTGACATGTAGGCGTTTTATGCCTCAATGATTTCATATTGGCATGTAGGCGTTTTTGCTTATACTTGAATCTTTGATATGACATGACACAAATATCAAAATTTTCAAATAGAACATACGCGCAAAATTGTATATATACGAGTAGACTAATATTATGTAAGCCCTAATTTAAAAAGCAGCAGGATCTCGTGTGATAAATTATTATTGTTTTCTGGCTTAATCTGAAGTCAATAGCCAATAGTGGTCCAGTCTTTGCCAGGAACAGTAGCATATAGATACACCTTTTAAACGCTTGCTTGGGTGTAGTTATATTTATAAGTTTATTTGTTGGTTGTGGTCCATAAGTATATTCTCTAAAGACTGGTTTACACTGAGCCAGTACAAGTTAAGTTAGGTGCAAGCTTACAAAACAATCAAGACTAGTGGTATAAAATTGCCTGGCAAGCAGCAAACCAGGTGGTCACGTGAATAGGATGCAGCTCTATTATTCGACCAATTTGCTTTTTATCCTTGTTTCTAAAAATAATACAATACCACAAAATCCATCACTATTTTCTTATGGTTACGTTTCCGACGTCTTGTTGGTGTTGTTTCTTGAAACACATCACCACAACAGTCCTGTGTCCACTCTCCACGCTGATTAGTATCTTAAGGTGCCGCATCCGTCTAATGAATGTTGGCGACAATTATGTCGTATTCGTCACCGTCTTGTAGGCATTGAGACCAGACCAATCTCTAATATTCTTGAACCATGAAAATCTCCTCCATAATGAGCTTCAGGATAGGTATTTGGGTATCTCTAAACGTATGTCCTTTTGTTTACCATTCACGCAGAGGTTTGGGCGTCTAACCGGCGCTGTTGCCAACTACCGTTACTTTTCTATGCTAATTTATAAAGCTAACTGTTCTCCTTCCGCGCATACCTTCTGTCAATAATAAGACGCTGCAGTGCCTCTTGGCTTTCAGCGATATTGACGGTGTCATCGGCATAGCGAGGATTGTTAACTGGAAAATCATTAATTTGAATGAATGATCCTGCTAATTGAAATTTGGGCTTTGGTACATATTATATTGTAAATAGTGTAATATCTAGATAATTTATCTAATTTATATTTTAGTTATCCTACAGAGATTATTATTATTCTAATACCTACACTAGTGATCACAATTTCATTTTTTTAAAGAATGTACTGTTATATTTACTGGCTATGTATCACGATAAAAAGACTTTATTCATAATATATTAAGTTTAATGGTATTTTAATGTAGATATGTTTTATTTTGAAATAGTCTCGTAAACATTACTTTGGCATTGTTCAACTAGAAAGCACTTGTATGGAGTTAGCATTTGTAAGGAAGGCATCCTTGTTGCTCGCCGGCTACTTACTGAGTTTAAACAACTTTATATGTGTTTTGTGTAGTCTCTAGTCATCAGAGTAAACAAGGGCTATGTTTCCATCAGTTAAGTTCCATGTAGATTCATAGATAATACCAGGTGATTTTTGCATCTTTCGTGAAGCATTCAACTCAAGGTACGGGAAGTAGTCCATTTTCGCAGTGGTTAAAGTTTTAAATGGTAAGAATAAAAGTCTATCTAAGCCACAATTATATTTAATAAAAAATAGCAGCAATAAAAATAATAATAGTTCGGGAAATAAGTTATGACATAGGGGTAGTTAAAGTTGATACTTATTAAAATGGGTGAAAGTATTTATAAAGATAGTATTGAAGTGGGGGTAACGTAAAAAATGAGATGTGGAGATGTGCATTTCATTGCCATTTCTTACGTTACCCTGCTTCAATACCATCTTTGAGTTACCATTTTAATATGTATCTTTTATCTCGTTTTTAACATATGTCGCTCTTATAGTTGATGCAAAACAAAAACCCATGCACGTCATACCCTTTGAGTGACGTCAGTTATCGACAGTGTTACCAGCTTGTAACCAAAATATCCGAGTGAGGGAATTACACAGTTTTTTTTTTCATAAAAACAAGATAAATATACAGAATTTTCCCATAGTTTATATATTTGTTTACTGCATAATACCTTTTGCCATCAACTTTAGTAGATCTAACACTTCTTTTATTTTCATCTTGCCAAGATCGACCAATGGTACCATTCTAAGAAATCCATGTTTCATCCAAGAAAACGAATTCTTTCTCTTTATTATATTCTTTCAAAAATACCAGTCGTTTGAAGGCTACATGGGAAAGTTCCATAATCCCTCGCCTCAGTTCATCTTTTTACCATCCCGAAGCCTATTTTCTTGA
The DNA here is from genome assembly GCA_963920685.1 of Polydrusus tereticollis. Classification (NCBI taxonomy): domain Eukaryota; kingdom Metazoa; phylum Arthropoda; class Insecta; order Coleoptera; family Curculionidae; genus Polydrusus; species Polydrusus tereticollis. The sequence continues at coordinate 20,184,512 of OY987330.1, read as the reverse complement.
AGAGGCTTCTTAAAGAGTTAAGACAACCATCAAACAGTTCTCTGTCTTTTAATTTCTAAGTTAAAGTCGTCAAAGTTACATGATGTTCTAAAGAAAGTTACAGCTTATGAATAACCAATGTAAAATATTATAATTGTTAAATAATACAACTTACTTGTTTCCTACATTCCATAAATAGTGTCACGGATAGAGCTTATATCCAATCTTCACACATTTACAACTCTCTTTGAATTAGATCGTTTGTTTTAAGGTGATTCTAATAATTTATTTTCCTTAACTGTTGTTGAAATTGCGCTTACAGTGGAGATATTAAAATTTAGGGCAGCTGCTACACGCTAAAAATTAGTAAAGTAGAAATAAAATATCTAGACCTTAACATGCTCTTTAAATTTACTTCTCTGTACTACTGTCAAGGGTATTAATAGGCCATTGTTGTTAAGTTCTTCCTGAAAATAGCTTCTTAGAGAAGCTATTAGCTCTTTGCACCGACTATTTAAATGCTTCGGCATTTTTCACAAGTAGTGAACAACGTAATAACAGTTTTTTAATACTATTTATGAAAAGATCTGGAGTTTTTGTTAAAAAATAGACGCACAGCAACACGGAACCACGAACAATTAAGGTTAGTTTTACATGAAACGTCAAACCAAGCCAACAAACGAGCTGGCGCCGCCGCACCGTTTGCAGTTGTGTTGCCAACTATCGGCCAATAATATTCAAATTAAAAAAATTTTTACAAGCTTATATAAACTAAATATTTGCTATAAGTGGGTCCGTATCAAAGAAGAATACTTTAAGTTTGTAGTAAATTCAATATCGCATAAAGTTTTAATACTTTATCCCCAAATTTAATTTCCTCGTATTTTCTTACGGATTTACAATTATCAGCTGATTGATGACGTGCATCGGTTTTTGTTTTGCATCAACAGAATTAATCAGTCAAAGTTGTGAACCTTGCCAAAAGTAATGTTTACATTGTGAGGGTTAAATTTAGCGATTGAATGATGAGAACGCCGTGATTTCAACAAACCTGTTTTGCGTCCTTTTTCTTGCTATGTTAGACGAGCTAAACGTTTAAAAGAGAACCCAGTATTAATAACTGAACCTTGCTAAACTTGGCGAGAAAGAGAAATAGCTATAATATGCAAGTACAAACAGTTTAAAAGTAATATGGATTAGAATAAAAGTTGAAACTTATTTAACAGCCGGTTTTCCACCAAAGGGACAAACAAGAAACTCATGTTGAAAACAACAACAGTATCTTGTTTTTCCGCCTAGTGGATAACCGGCGTAATAGACATTTTACGTTCTCTATTGGTCTGTTCGTTGACTGTTACGCTATTAGTACATGCAGTGCGCGGAAAGTGGAGAAAGTGTAAACAATACCAAGCAAATAAAAAAAAAACGATTTCGTGTCAACAGAAGAGGTGTATTTATTGTTTTTAATTTATTTGATTCTTATCACAGCATAAAAAAAGCACGAAATCCTTTGAATTAACTTTAGGTTTTCGTCCACTTCGATCATGTTTCGCCTATATTGCAAACGGAAGCGTGAGCGCGCAACAGTCCGTTCAGCGAGACTGCCGCTCTGCATACGGAGAAAATGGCTTGGGATACTGTCGGCACACTTATATTTTTACGCTGCGCCTGTTGGTCCTTCTGTTATAATGTCTCTTCAACCTGATTTATTGATGAACTATGACGATATAATAATACTATAAGAAATACAAAATACTAAGATTAATCTTAGGGGATATTTATAATTTTATGTTATTAATTATAAAATCAATATTTCATTTAAACTCCTGTATCCAGTTGCACTCCTAAGTTCACGCCTCCTCCGAAGAAGATTTGATAAGTCCAACCAGGAGTGATATTTTCAAACTGCCTCATTAATCAATGAAATATTCTTATCATATAATGGATATTCCAAAGTAACGTGAAGGTAACGAGGGTAAAGGATAGTAGCTTCCTATAAAGACTAACAAGTTTTTAATGATCTACTTTCTGAGACGCACTCCAGACTTTTTTTAAGCGAACGTTTTTTAAATTTTGAAAAAAAAAGCTATAACCACACCACAAACATTGCACCTGATTGTCACGTGCTCTGCTTGACAACTGTCATATATAATCAAGGGCGGTTTTACGGGGGGGGGGGGGTAATAGGGTAATTTACCCCCCCCCCCCCCCCATGAATTTAGGATTTTAAGCATCATCATTGAAAAAAAGGGCGAGGCACCCAAAAAATTTTCGCCTGCGCCGCTATTTTCTTTCTGCCCCCCTCCTCCTACTTATTTTCTGATTACTTCAGCTTAATAAGAGCTTTTCTATTTATTACTGCATGCTTGTTTAAAAAAAAATGTACCTATCTAAATTTATAGGTAATTGATACCATTTTTTAAAGATAATTGGGATTTGAAATTACCCCCCCATGTTGAAAAGCTAAAACCGCCCTTGTATATAATATTATGGAATATACTCGTCTGTCCTTCTCCATATTATAAACCAAATATACCAGGTCCTTGTCCTTTTTGGTCCAAGAAAATTTATTTATTTACACAATACTACATAGAAATCTGCTGCATATTATGTTAAAATAATAATAATAATTTTAAAAGGATAAGAAGAAAAATAAACAGCTCTGTCTATTGTGTACCTACTCTTTATTTTCATACTCATGAGATACTAAGGCAGTGTTGTAATATGCAAAATGGTCTAAAATTATAAATATTTTGGTTACTTGGAAAAATGTCTAAAAATATTTCAGATGAATCACCCTGTCATTTTAATTGATTTGAGAGCTGCTGAAATTCGTTCTTCATTTATGTATACCAAACCAAATAATAAAAACTTCTTCTATTCACACTATTAATCGTTCGTTTGGTGTGCCGAGTTTTTTTACATTTTCCGCATCCTGCGCTATCCAGTGCAAGTAACAAATAATGCAACAACCAACGAACAGTATATTATGTATGACAATTTGGTTTTAAAATAACTTAACATTTTTCCTTTAAATATTTAGGTTAAGGACGATTCCCATTAGAGCCGCACAGTGCTTCGCCTAATATGATAGGTGAATTTAGAAAGTGGGACCATTGTTTGAAGAAAGGTAATGTTAAAGCAACCTTATGGATATAAAACTTAATACTTTTTGTAGTTTTGGACTATGCTACTAGATGGCCTGGACCATAACTGCGGCGCCGCCTCTTGGTATCGTCTTCGTTTGTAAGTTTCTCTGTCTTACATTTAACAGAACAAAATTATAGCTGACGCAAATGTCTTGATGCGGTATCATATGTGCTGCTTTAATGGGGATGGCCCTTTATATGGCATAACAATATACAGCACATCTGGCTGTGTTTATATTTAATTTACTAATTTAATTAAATACTTGTTTGTTTCTTGTAAATATTGTATATTATTTAAAAGTGACATGTCAAACATACCAAAAATAAATATTTAGGTGGACACTTTTTTACTATTAATTTTTAACAGCATACTTATATTTTTATGCGTTTTTGTTAAATATACAGTAAATCCATTCATTAAAATAGCAGTTTATAAAATTCATGTTATTTTATTTACCAAAATAAAAATATTTTAATTGTTTGCTGTTTTATATTATAATTTGTCCAATTCCTACTCTGTATAAACGATGATCGCGCAACAATCCGTTCAGCAAGACTGACGGCCTGCATCCGAAGAAAATGGCGAATCGCCTGCTTAGGGTGCTGTCAGCACACTTACATTTTTACGCTGCGTACGCCTGCTGATCTCTTTATGCTGAGCTGCTACGAAAAATAATTTTTTGGACATTCCTACAGAAAACTGCCCTATTTAATAAAATTTTAATGGAATTCATAATCATTCCTTGAGATTAGAAAATCCAATAGAATTTAACTACCTATTAATAAAAATCAAACCTGTGCAGCGTTATCATGATGCAACGCAACGAGCATATTTATTTGTTTGTATTTTCAAATTAATTTTAATTTTGAATTATTTAGTCTAACGCAATGATACTTTTAACAGCGTAACTTTGGCAAACCAAGTGTAGGGACGCAATTTGCATGTTGATTTACTGTAGACTGGAATACTTTGATGTCAATACCTTTATTTTTAATTGTTGTATCTATGGGTATTAGATCATTGGTTTTACCAAAGAAACTTATAGCTACGCAATAGAAGTGGAATCTTTATGAGCGGCTTAAAACCGCGAGAGGCCGCTGTACAAGGTTATTAAACGGACGATGTTGCAGCGAATTTGAATTGGCGTGTCCTGTTCTGAGCTTAATGGATAGCTACGTTGTCATTATTTGTATACTTTCTTAAAAGGTGGCAATGGAAATATAGAAGTAAAAGTCATTAGATCTTTTATTAGCTTAATCTTAATAATAAAAGCTAAGATTGGCTACAGTCAGTGAAACAAGACACTTAATGCAACCACATGGAACTACCTTTTAAATTTTCTCATCGGATCTGGGGGCGACAAGTCATTACACCTGGTTGTTGGTCGTTCTGTAGGTATGTTGGTTTGTTTGTTTGCTGATTATTTGATAGGTAGCTTAATATCCGTTTTGTCTGCCTTGTGTTTATAGTGATAGTTTATCTAATATTTTAAGATGCAAATTTTAAACTAAATCATAGATTAAAAGCTGTGGGTTCATCTTATTTGCAAAATTTGGCCAATCCAAGGTCGTAGCTAGAATTGAATGGGAAGTGGACGCAACATTTTCGGGATGTGGGTCAATGTGTGAGCTGGAATAATTAGTAACAGAATTATAGGACCATATTTCTTTGACAAAGATCTTAGTACTCAGCGTTACTTAGATGTCCCCTCATTTGATTTAATACCTGCATTAGCAGTTAGGTACTTTTCCTAACGAGTATGATCCAGATATTCCCTATGAAAGAATATGATTTCAACAAGATGTAACTATAAATGTTATTTGTTTGGTGCGATCGTGACAGGGTAAAATATTGCTATAACGCGGCTTCACAACTTCTGATAGCAGCCGGTCACTGTAAATACTCTTTCGCTACGCGACCACAACAAAATTATATGACTATATTTCTTTGACAAAAATCATTTTACTCAGCGTTACCTATATGTCTCCTCATTTGATTGGCCAAATTTTGCAAGTAAAATGAACCCACAACTTTAATCTATGATTTAGTTTAAATTTGCATCTCAAAATCTCATTATCATAAAGCTAGGAATATGGAATAGAAAGCAATAGGAATACTTAAGTGTCCGTTCAGAATAAAAAAGAGGACGGAGAAATATTTTTATTGATCAGCAAACAAAGTTAGCCATTAGTCGGAAAGTGCATGCATTTTTTTTTCGAAATGAACTTCCGAATTTAAAAAAAATTTCTGCCGAAATTGACAGGGATGAAAATATTTCACGAAGAGTTCTAATGCGAGAATTGAATTTTCGATTCTTAAAACGAAATCGCAAAAGTCTTTTGATGGAAAAGGAAGAAATCGTATTGTGGCGTAGAAAGCAGCTTCCAAATTTAAACTAAATCATAGATTAAAAGTTGTGGGTTCATTTTACTTGCAAAATTTGGCCGATCCAGTGTCGTAGCTAGAGTCAAATGGGAAGTGGACGCAACATTTTGGTGGTGTGAGTCAATGTGTAAGCTGGAATAATTAATAACAACGCATTTCAGTCGCATTGCAGTCGCATTACAATCTCGCGGAGTAGTCGCGAAATAACCGCGAGATAGCCGCGGATTAGCGGACATCTCCGCGACTCGTCCGCGGCTATCTCGCGACATCTCCACGACTAACCCGCGGCCATTTCGCGACTACTCCGCGTGATTAGTCGCGGAGATAGCCGCGAGATAGCCGCGGAGATGTCGCGAGATAGCCGCGGAGATGTCGCGAGATAGCCGCGGAGATGTCGCGAGATAGCCGCGGAGATGTCGTGAGATAGCCGCGGAGATGTCGCGTGAAAGTCGCAAGTTAGTCGCGTAGTTGTAGCGAGATAGTAGCGAGGTAGTCGCGAATTAGCCGCGGATTAGTCGCGGGGATGTCGCGAGATAGCCGCGGGTTAGTCGCGGAGATGTCGCGAGACAGCCGCGGAAGAGTCGCGAGAATGTCGCGGATTAGTCGCGAAATAGTCGGGGATTAGTCGCGGTGATGTCGCGAGATAGCCGCGGAGTAGTCCCGAGGAAGTCGCGAAGTAGTCGCGGCGGAGTTGCGACGTAGCCGCGGAGTAATGGCGTAATCGCGAGTTTGACGTGGTTCCGTCGCAACTGCGACGCAATTACACCGCGGTAACCTTGCGATTACGTCTCGGTAACGTCGCGACTGCGAATCGATTGCTTTGCGGCTGCGACTGCAATGAGACTGTAATGCGACTGCAAGGCGACTTTAACGCGATTGTGACAGGGTAAAATATTATTTGATACGAATAAGTAATAAACACTTTCGTCGCGTAGTAATATTTTACATATAACATTTATAGTTACAACTTGTTGAGATCATATTCTTTCATAGGGAATATCTGTATCATCCTTGTTAGGAAAAAGAACTCCTAATGCAGGTATTAAATCAAATGAAGAGACATCTAGGTAACGCTGAGTAAAATGAATTTTGTCAAAGGAATATAGTCATATAATTTTGTTGTTAATTATTCCAGCTTACACATTGACTCACACCACCAAAATGTTGCCTTCACTTCCCATTCGACTCTAGCTACGACCCTGGATTGGCCAAATTTTGCAAGTAAAATGAGTTTAAATTTGCATCTCAAAATATTACAGATAAAATATCACTATAAAGACACGACAGACAAAAACGGAACGACCTACAACCAGGTGTAATGAGAATCCTAGCCCCGCAGACAGAAAGTGGGGTTCGGTTTAGCTGTTTCATATCAGCCATACCAGTCACAGTAAATGTAAACATGTCAGACCGCAGCCGGCTTTCTATCTGACGTAGCCTTAAAAACTTTTGACAAACACGATTTTGAATCAAAACTTTCCAGGTTAAATCAAATGAAGAGACATCTAGGTAACGCTGAGTAAAATGAATTTTGTCAAAGGAATATAGTCATATAATTTTGTTGTTAATTATTCCAGCTTACACATTGACTCACACCACCAAAATGTTGCTTCCACTTCCCATTCGACTCTAGCTACGACCCTGGATTGGCCAAATTTTGCAAGTAAAATGAAGCCACAACTTTTAATCTATGATTTAGTTTAAATTTGCAAAATATTACAGATAAAATATCACTATAAAGACACGACAGACAAAAACGGATATTGAGCTTTCAAACAAACCAGCATACCTACGGAACGACCTACAACCAGGTGTAATGAGAATCCTAGCCAATGACTGCAAGGCGACTTCAACGCGATTGTGACAGGATAAAATATTATTTGATACGAATAAGTAATAAACACTTTCGTCGCGTAGTAATATTTTACATATAACATTTATAGTTACAACTTGTTGAGATCATATTCTTTCATAGGGAATATCTGTATCATGCTTGTTAGGAAAAAGAACTCCTAATGCAGGTATTAAATCAAATGAGGGGACATCTAGGTAACGCTGAGTAAAATGAATTTTGTCAAAGGAATATAGTCATATAGTTTTGTTGTTAATTATTCCAGCTTACACATTGACTCACACCACCAAAATGTTGCCTTCACTTCCCATTCGACTCTAGCTACGACCCTGGATTGGCCAAATTTTGCAAGTAAAATGAACCCACAACTTTTAATCTATGATTTAGTTTAAATTTGCATCTCAAAATATTACAGATAAAATATCACTATAAAGACACGACAGACAAAAACGGAACGACCTACAACCAGGTGTAATGAGAGCCCCGCAGACAGAAAGTGGGTTTCGGTTTAGCTGTTCCATATCAGCCATACCAGTCACAGTAAATGTAAACATGTCAGACCGCAGCCGGCTTTCTATCTGACGTAGCCTTAAAAACTTTTGACAAACACGATTTTGAATCAAAACTTTCCAGGTTAAATCAAATGAAGAGACATCTAGGTAACGCTGAGTAAAATGAATTTTGTCAAAGGAATATAGTCATATAATTTTGTTGTTAATTATTCCAGCTTACACATTGACTCACACCCCAGGTTTAAGGCTCGTTCAGAGTAAGAGCGTCGAGCGACAGAAAACAAATAACATTTATAGTTTTTCCATTTCCATTCAAATAACACATTTTAATAGCAAAACTCTTTCGTATCAAATAATATTTTACCCTGTCACAACGCATTTCAGTCGTATAGCAGTCGCATTACAGTCTCATTGCAGTCGCACCCGCGCCGGAATCGCGAGGATACCGCTACGCAACCGCGGAGTAGTAGCGAAATAACCGCGGGGTAGTCGCGAGATAACCGCGGAAATGTCGCGAGGCAGTCGCGGAAAAGTCGCGAGATAGTCGCGGAAATGTCGCGAGATAGTCGCGGAAATGTCGCGAGGTAGCCGCGGAAACGTCGCGAGAAATGTCGCGGAGTAGTCGCGGAAGAATCGCGAGAAAGTCGCTGATTAATCACGGAGTTGTCGCGAGGTAGTCGCGGTGATGTCGCGGAAAAGTCGCGAGAAATGTCGCGGAAGAGTCGCGGAAATGTCGCGGAGTAGTCGCGGAAGAATCGCGAGAAAGTCGCGGATTAATCACGGAGTTGTCGCGAGGTTGTCGCGGTTATGTCGCGAGATCAGGGGCGTGCGGTCCATGGAAGCGATGGAAGCACTGCTTCCCCTACCGCTTTCATAAGACATAAGACAAAACAAATTTTATATTAATCTATACCTATCCATACAATTAAAATACCCAAGTATTTATTTCTATCTAATTTCCAAACCAAATCCGGCCCTGTATGCATCCCTGACCAACGCAATATTAAATGTATCGAAGAATCGAAGTGATCTCAATACGTGTATACTACACTCTATACGCGTATACGAGTAATAATTAATATGGTCTGCCGTGCCAAGTAAAGGGTAAATCGTTAGACTTCGGTATTTCCTTCGCCGCGATGCGACGCCAGAACGAAGCCGCCAAATATTCCAGTTTCCACGTGTTTGCACTCGGCAGTTACGATTGTTTGTCGCGATTTTTCGCCAGGAATAAGCGCTACGCGGTAGAGGATCTGTGACTTGACTTTGTTTATCTTACTTCTTGATTTATTTTGTCATGGAGCAACCAATTGCCGGCCCATCGAGTTCGGGAAATGTAAAGTGTATCTGTTCTGTATGCAAGTTATTGGAAAAAGGATTTTCAACGCTTTTCTTTGATGAAAAAAGGAATATTATTGCAACAGGTAGGCCTACACCAGATTTTAATTTAAAGACAGAAGTGAAGGCGGCTAAAAAATCCGTTTAAAATTAAATCAAACTGTGAATTCAAAGTAAAAATGTATACCGGGTGTTGCATCGTCGAGCGGGACATAGGAAATCCCATGTAATTTTAAATGGGGTCAATATTGGCTTCCCTAATTATTTTAGAGAAAAATTCTATTTAGGTTTATTAAAGAGCACTAAAACCCACATTCAAAAGAATAACTTTAGATATTTTTGATGAGCCCGTTTACGGGTTATCGCCGATTTCTTTTTAACTATTTCTCCTTTTTATGGCCCCGTATTTGCGGGCACCAGTCAAGGTAAAAGATGACTGTCAAATAAAGTTGTCATTTTGAAATGTGTGCTTTATTGTTATAAAAACTCGTACATCGAAAATATTAAAGGTGTATTTATGAGTACAAATTAATCTGAATAAAACTAAAATAAAGTATCCAATTACAAGGTTAATTATGACATTTTACATGTTTCAATATTTTACTAATTAATAGGTAGGTACTATTAAATTGTTAGAACTTTAGGATTTAAGAAGATGTTCAAATATTCCTCAAAATGACAACTTTATTTGACAGTCATCTTTTACCTTGACTGGTGCCCGCAAATACGGGGCCATAAAAAGGAGAAATAGTTAAAAAGAAATCGGCGATAACCCGTAAACGGGCTCATCAAAAATATCTAAAGTTATTCTTTTGAATGTGGGTTTTAGTGCTCTTTAATAAACCTAAATAGAATTTTTCTCTTAAATAATTAGGGAAGCCAATAATTGACCCCATTTAAAATTACATGGGATTTCCTATGTCCCTCTCGACGATGCAACACCCGGTAGATAGTTTTCTGTATTAGTTTCTGTTATGAAATTTTGTTAACTTGTTTTTAACGACTCTTAGGCAGGGTTGTGTCACTAAAGAATTGGTTTTTGACGGGCAAATTACGTAAAAATTAATAAAAAAAAACATAGGTACCTAGCCATTTAGAAAATAGAAGAAATATTAAAAAATCATAGGTACATAATCACACATTTTCGACAGTACCTACATGACAGTATTCTACCTGTATTTAAACGTCGAAAAATTGCCAATATTTGGGCGTGGTCCTCAAAAAATTTTTCGCCTCCGGCGGCTTCCCTCCGGCGGGCCTACCGGCGGTGCTTCCCCTTCTTCATAACTCACCGCACGCCCCTCGAGATAGCCGCGGAGTAGCCGCGAAGTAGTCGCGGCGGAGTTGCGACGTAGCCGCGGAGTAATGGCGTAATCGCGAGTTTGACGTGGTCCGTCGCAACTGCGACGCAATTACACCGCGGTAACCTTGCGATTACGTCTCGGTAACGTCGCGACTGCGAATCGATTGCTTTGCGGCTGCGACTGCAATGAGACTGCAAGGCGACTTTAACGCGATTGTGACAGGGTAAAATATTATTTGGTACGAATAAGTAATAAACACTTTCGTCGCGTAGTAATATTTTACATATAACATTTATAGTTACAACTTGTTGAGATCATATTCTTTCATAGGGAATATCTGTATCATCCTTGTTAAGAAAAAGAACTCCTAATGCAGGTATTAAATCAAATGAAGAGACATCTAGGTAACGCTGAGTAAAATGAATTTTGTCAAAGGAATATAGTCATATAATTTTGTTGTTAATTATTCCAGCTTACGCATTGACTCACACCACCAAAATGTTGCTTCCACTTCCCATTCGACACTAGCTACGACCCTGGATTGGCCAAATTTTGCAAGTAAAATGAAGCCACAACTTTTAATCTATGATTTAGTTTAAATTTGCAAAATATTACAGATAAAATATCACTATAAAGACACGACAGACAAAAACGGATATTGAGCTTTCAAACAAACCAGCATACCTACGGAACGACCTACAACCAGGTGTAATGAGAATCCTAGCCAATGACTGCAAGGCGACTTCAACGCGATTGTGACAGGATAAAATATTATTTGATACGAATAAGTAATAAACACTTTCGTCGCGTAGTAATATTTTACATATAACATTTATAGTTACAACTTGTTGAGATCATATTCTTTCATAGGGAATATCTGTATCATCCTTGTTAGGAAAAAGAACTCCTAATGCAGGTATTAAATCAAATGAGGGGACATCTAGGTAACGCTGAGTAAAATGAATTTTGTCAAAGGAATATAGTCATATAGTTTTGTTGTTAATTATTCCAGCTTACACATTGACTCACACCACCAAAATGTTGCCTTCACTTCCCATTCGACTCTAGCTACGACCCTGGATTGGCCAAATTTTGCAAGTAAAATGAACCCACAACTTTTAATCTATGATTTAGTTTAAATTTGCATCTCAAAATATTACAGATAAAATATCACTATAAAGACACGACAGACAAAAACGGAACGACCTACAACCAGGTGTAATGAGAATCCTAGCCCCGCAGACAGAAAGTGGGTTTCGGTTTAGCTGTTCCATATCAGCCATACCAGTCACAGTAAATGTAAACATGTCAGACCGCAGCCGGCTTTCTATCTGACGTAGCCTTAAAAACTTTTGACAAACACGATTTTGAATCAAAACTTTCCAGGTTAAATCAAATGAAGAGACATCTAGGTAACGCTGAGTAAAATGAATTTTGTCAAAGGAATATAGTCATATAATTTTGTTGTTAATTATTCCAGCTTACACATTGACTCACACCCCAGGTTTAAGGCTCGTTCAGAGTAAGAGCGTCGAGCGACAGAAAACAAATAACATTTATAGTTTTTCCATTTCCATTCAAATAACACATTTTAATAGCAAAACTCTTTCGTATCAAATAATATTTTACCCTGTCACAACGCATTTCAGTCGTATAGCAGTCGCATTACAGTCTCATTGCAGTCGCACCCGCGCCGGAATCGCGAGGATACCGCTACGCAACCGCGGAGTAGTAGCGAAATAACCGCGGGGTAGTCGCGAGATAACCGCGGAAATGTCGAGAGGCAGTCGCGGAAAAGTCGCGAGATAGTCGCGGAAATGTCGCGAGGTAGCCGCGGAAACGTCGCGAGAAATGACGCGAGAAATGTCGCGAGAAATGTCGCGGAGTAGTCGCGGAAGAATCGCGAGAAAGTCGCTGATTAATCACGGAGTTGTCGCGAGGTGGTCGCGGTGATGTCGCGGAAAAGTCGCGAGAAATGTCGCGGAAGAGTCGCGGATATGTCGCGGAGTAGTCGCGGAAGAATCGCGAGAAAGTCGCGGATTAATCACGGAGTTGTCGCGAGGTTGTCGCGGTTATGTCGCGAGATAGCCGCGGAGTAGTCGCGGCGGAGTTGCGACGTAGCCGCGGAGTAATGGCGTAATCGCGAGTTTGACGTGGTCCGTCGCAACTGCGACGCAATTACACCGCGGTAACCTTGCGATTACGTCTCGGTAACGTCGCGACTGCGAATCGATTGCTTTGCGGCTGCGACTGCAATGAGACTGCAAGGCGACTTTAACGCGATTGTGACAGGGTAAAATATTATTTGGTACGAATAAGTAATAAACACTTTCGTCGCGTAGTAATATTTTACATATAACATTTATAGTTACAACTTGTTGAGATCATATTCTTTCATAGGGAATATCTGTATCATCCTTGTTAAGAAAAAGAACTCCTAATGCAGGTATTAAATCAAATGAAGAGACATCTAGGTAACGCTGAGTAAAATGAATTTTGTCAAAGGAATATAGTCATATAATTTTGTTGTTAATTATTCCAGCTTACGCATTGACTCACACCACCAAAATGTTGCTTCCACTTCCCATTCGACACTAGCTACGACCCTGGATTGGCCAAATTTTGCAAGTAAAATGAAGCCACAACTTTTAATCTATGATTTAGTTTAAATTTGCAAAATATTACAGATAAAATATCACTATAAAGACACGACAGACAAAAACGGATATTGAGCTTTCAAACAAACCAGCATACCTACGGAACGACCTACAACCAGGTGTAATGAGAATCCTAGCCAATGACTGCAAGGCGACTTCAACGCGATTGTGACAGGATAAAATATTATTTGATACGAATAAGTAATAAACACTTTCGTCGCGTAGTAATATTTTACATATAACATTTATAGTTACAACTTGTTGAGATCATATTCTTTCATAGGGAATATCTGTATCATCCTTGTTAGGAAAAAGAACTCCTAATGCAGGTATTAAATCAAATGAGGGGACATCTAGGTAACGCTGAGTAAAATGAATTTTGTCAAAGGAATATAGTCATATAATTTTGTTGTTAATTATTCCAGCTTACACATTGACTCACACCACCAAAATGTTGCTTCCACTTCCCATTCGACTCTAGCTACGACCCTGGATTGGCCAAATTTTGCAAGTAAAATGAACCCACAACTTTTAATCTATGATTTAGTTTAAATTTGCATCTCAAAATATTACAGATAAAATATCACTATAAAGACACGACAGACAAAAACGGAACGACCTACAACCAGGTGTAATGAGAATCCTAGCCCCGCAGACAGAAAGTGGGTTTCGGTTTAGCTGTTCCATATCAGCCATACCAGTCACAGTAAATGTAAACATGTCAGACCGCAGCCGGCTTTCTATCTGACGTAGCCTTAAAAACTTTTGACAAACACGATTTTGAATCAAAACTTTCCAGGTTAAATCAAATGAAGAGACATCTAGGTAACGCTGAGTAAAATGAATTTTGTCAAAGGAATATAGTCATATAATTTTGTTGTTAATTATTCCAGCTTACACATTGACTCACACCACCAAAATGTTGCCTTCACTTCCCATTCGACTCTAGCTACGACCCTGGATTGGCCAAATTTTGCAAGTAAAATGAACCCACAACTTTTAATCTATGATTTAGTTTAAATTTGCATCTCAAAATATTACAGATAAAATATCACTATAAAGACACGACAGACAAAAACGGAACGACCTACAACCAGGTGTAATGAGAATCCTAGCCCCGCAGACAGAAAGTGGGTTTCGGTTTAGCTGTTCCATATCAGCCATACCAGTCACAGTAAATGTAAACATGTCAGACCGCAGCCGGCTTTCTATCTGACGTAGCCTTAAAAACTTTTGACAAACACGATTTTGAATCAAAACTTTCCAGGTTAAATCAAATGAAGAGACATCTAGGTAACGCTGAGTAAAATGAATTTTGTCAAAGGAATATAGTCATATAATTTTGTTGTTAATTATTCCAGCTTACACATTGACTCACACCACCAAAATGTTGCCTTCACTTCCCATTCGACTCTAGCTACGACCCTGGATTGGCCAAATTTTGCAAGTAAAATGAACCCACAACTTTTAATCTATGATTTAGTTTAAATTTGCATCTCAAAATATTACAGATAAAATATCACTATAAAGACACGACAGACAAAAACGGAACGACCTACAACCAGGTGTAATGAGAATCCTAGCCCCGCAGACAGAAAGTGGGTTTCGGTTTAGCTGTTCCATATCAGCCATACCAGTCACAGTAAATGTAAACATGTCAGACCGCAGCCGGCTTTCTATCTGACGTAGCCTTAAAAACTTTTGACAAACACGATTTTGAATCAAAACTTTCCAGGTTAAATCAAATGAAGAGACATCTAGGTAACGCTGAGTAAAATGAATTTTGTCAAAGGAATATAGTCATATAATTTTGTTGTTAATTATTCCAGCTTACACATTGACTCACACCCCAGGTTTAAGGCTCGTTCAGAGTAAGAGCGTCGAGCGACAGAAAACAAATAACATTTATAGTTTTTCCATTTCCATTCAAATAACACATTTTAATAGCAAAACTCTTTCGTATTAAATAATATTTTACCCTGTCACAACGCATTCCAGTCGTATTGCAGTCGCATTACAGTCTCATTGCAGTCGCATCCGCGCCGCAATCGCGAGGATACCGCTACGCAACCGCGGAGTAGTAGCGAAATAACCGCGAGGTAGTCGCGGAAAAGTCGCGGAAAAGTCGCAAGGGGGGTCGCGAAAATGTCGCGGAAAAGTCGCGAGAAATGTCGCGAGGTAGTCGCGGAAAAGTCGCGAGAAATGTCGCGAGGTAGTCGCGGAAAAGTCGCGAGAAATGTCGCGAGGTAGTCGTGGGAAAGTCGCGAGGTAGTCGTGGAAAATTCGCGAGAAATGTCGCGAGGTAGTCGCGGAAATGTCGCGAGGTAGTCGCGGAAAAGTCGCGAGGGGGTCGCGAAAATGTCGCGAGGTAGTCGCGAGGAAGCCGCGGAAGAGTCGCGGATTAGTCAAGGAGTTGTCGCGAGATAGTCGCGGGTTAGTCGCGGTGATGTCGCGAGATAGCCGCGGGGTAGTCGCGAAGTAGTCACGGCGGAGTTGCGACGTAGCCGCGGAGTAATGGCGTAATCGCGAGTTTGACGTGGTCCTTCGCAACTGCGACGCAATTACACCGCGGTAACCTTGCGATTACGTCTCGGTAACGTCGCGACTGCGAATCGATTGCTTTGCGGCTGCGACTGCAATGAGACTGTAATGCGACTGCAATGCAACTGCAATGCGACTTTAACGCGATTGTGACAGGGTAAAATATTGTTTGATACGAATAAGTAATAAACACTTTCGTCGCGTAGTAATATTTTACATATAACATTTATAGTTACAACTTGTTGAGATCATATTCTTTCATAGGGAATATCTGTATCATGCTTGTTAGGAAAAAGAACTCCTAATGCAGGTATTAAATCAAATGAGGGGACATCTAGGTAACGCTGAGTAAAATGAATTTTGTCAAAGGAATATAGTCATATAATTTTGTTGTTAATTATTCCAGCTTACACATTGACTCACACCACCAAAATGTTGCTTCCACTTCCCATTCGACTCTAGCTACGACCCTGGATTGGCCAAATTTTGCAAGTAAAATGAAGCCACAACTTTTAATCTATGATTTAGTTTAAATTTGCAAAATATTACAGATAAAATATCACTATAAAGACACGACAGACAAAAACGGATATTGAGCTTTCAAACAAACCAGCATACCTACGGAACGACCTACAACCAGGTGTAATGAGAATCCTAGCCAATGACTGCAAGGCGACTTCAACGCGATTGTGACAGGATAAAATATTATTTGATACGAATAAGTAATAAACACTTTCGTCGCGTAGTAATATTTTACATATAACATTTATAGTTACAACTTGTTGAGATCATATTCTTTCATAGGGAATATCTGTATCATGCTTGTTAGGAAAAAGAACTCCTATTGCAGGTATTAAATCAAATGAGGGGACATCTAGGTAACGCTGACTAAAATGAATTTTGTCAAAGGAATATAGTCATATAATTTTGTTGTTAATTATTCCAGCTTACACATTGACTCACACCACCAAAATGTTGCTTCCACTTCCCATTCGACTCTAGCTACGACCCTGGATTGGCCAAATTTTGCAAGTAAAATGAACCCACAACTTTTAATCTATGATTTAGTTTAAATTTGCATCTCAAAATATTACAGATAAAATATCACTATAAAGACACGACAGACAAAAACGGAACGACCTACAACCAGGTGTAATGAGAATCCTAGCCCCGCAGACAGAAAGTGGGTTTCGGTTTAGCTGTTCCATATCAGCCATACCAGTCACAGTAAATGTAAACATGTCAGACCGCAGCCGGCTTTCTATCTGACGTAGCCTTAAAAAGTTTTGACAAACACGATTTTGAATCAAAACTTTCCAGGTTAAATCAAATGAAGAGACATCTAGGTAACGCTGAGTAAAATGAATTTTGTCAAAGGAATATAGTCATATAATTTTGTTGTTAATTATTCCAGCTTACACATTGACTCACACCCCAGGTTTAAGGCTCGTTCAGAGTAAGAGCGTCGAGCGACAGAAAACAAATAACATTTATAGTTTTTCCATTTCCATTCAAATAACACATTTTAATAGCAAAACTCTTTCGTATCAAATAATATTTTACCCTGTCACAACGCATTTCAGTCGTATTGCAGTCGCATTACAGTCTCATTACAGTCGCACCCGCGCCGCAATCGCGAGGATACCGCTACGCAACCGCGGAGTAGTAGCGAAATAACCGCGGAGTAGTCGCGAGATAACCGCGGAAACGTCGCGAGGCAGTCGCGAAAATGTCGCGAAAAAGTCGCGAGAAATGTCGCGGAAAAGTCGCGAAAAATGTCGCGAGGTAGTCGCGGAAAAGTCGCAAAAAATGTCGCGAGGTAGTAGCGGAAAAGTCGCGAGAAATGTCGCGAGGTAGCCGCGAGGAATGTCGCGAGGTAGCCGCGGAAAAGTCGCGAGAAACGCCGCGAGAAATGCCGCGGAAAAGTCGCGCGAGAAATGTCGCGGAAAAGTCGCGAGAAATATCGCGAGGTAGTCGTGGGAAAGTCGCGAGGTAGTCGTGGAAAATTCGCGAGAAATGTCGCGAGGTAGTCGCGGAAATGTCGCGAGGTAGTCGCGGAAAAGTCGCGAGGGGGTCGCGAAAATGTCGCGAGGAAGTCGCGAAAATGTCGCGAGGTAGTCGCGAGGAAGCCGCGGAAGAGTCGCGGATTAGTCAAGGAGTTGTCGCGAGATAGTCGCGGGTTAGTCGCGGTGATGTCGCGAGATAGCCGCGGGGTAGTCGCGAAGTAGTCACGGCGGAGTTGCGACGTAGCCGCGGAGTAATGGCGTAATCGCGAGTTTGACGTGGTCCTTCGCAACTGCGACGCAATTACACCGCGGTAACCTTGCGATTACGTCTCGGTAACGTCGCGACTGCGAATCGATTGCTTTGCGGCTGCGACTGCAATGAGACTGTAATGCGACTGCAATGCAACTGCAATGCGACTTTAACGCGATTGTGACAGGGTAAAATATTGTTTGATACGAATAAGTAATAAACACTTTCGTCGCGTAGTAATATTTTACATATAACATTTATAGTTACAACTTGTTGAGATCATATTCTTTCATAGGGAATATCTGTATCATGCTTGTTAGGAAAAAGAACTCCTAATGCAGGTATTAAATCAAATGAGGGGACATCTAGGTAACGCTGAGTAAAATGAATTTTGTCAAAGGAATATAGTCATATAATTTTGTTGTTAATTATTCCAGCTTACACATTGACTCACACCACCAAAATGTTGCTTCCACTTCCCATTCGACTCTAGCTACGACCCTGGATTGGCCAAATTTTGCAAGTAAAATGAAGCCACAACTTTTAATCTATGATTTAGTTTAAATTTGCAAAATATTACAGATAAAATATCACTATAAAGACACGACAGACAAAAACGGATATTGAGCTTTCAAACAAACCAGCATACCTACGGAACGACCTACAACCAGGTGTAATGAGAATCCTAGCCAATGACTGCAAGGCGACTTCAACGCGATTGTGACAGGATAAAATATTATTTGATACGAATAAGTAATAAACACTTTCGTCGCGTAGTAATATTTTACATATAACATTTATAGTTACAACTTGTTGAGATCATATTCTTTCATAGGGAATATCTGTATCATGCTTGTTAGGAAAAAGAACTCCTATTGCAGGTATTAAATCAAATGAGGGGACATCTAGGTAACGCTGAGTAAAATGAATTTTGTCAAAGGAATATAGTCATATAATTTTGTTGTTAATTATTCCAGCTTACACATTGACTCACACCACCAAAATGTTGCTTCCACTTCCCATTCGACTCTAGCTACGACCCTGGATTGGCCAAATTTTGCAAGTAAAATGAACCCACAACTTTTAATCTATGATTTAGTTTAAATTTGCATCTCAAAATATTACAGATAAAATATCACTATAAAGACACGACAGACAAAAACGGAACGACCTACAACCAGGTGTAATGAGAATCCTAGCCCCGCAGACAGAAAGTGGGTTTCGGTTTAGCTGTTCCATATCAGCCATACCAGTCACAGTAAATGTAAACATGTCAGACCGCAGCCGGCTTTCTATCTGACGTAGCCTTAAAAAGTTTTGACAAACACGATTTTGAATCAAAACTTTCCAGGTTAAATCAAATGAAGAGACATCTAGGTAACGCTGAGTAAAATGAATTTTGTCAAAGGAATATAGTCATATAATTTTGTTGTTAATTATTCCAGCTTACACATTGACTCACACCCCAGGTTTAAGGCTCGTTCAGAGTAAGAGCGTCGAGCGACAGAAAACAAATAACATTTATAGTTTTTCCATTTCCATTCAAATAACACATTTTAATAGCAAAACTCTTTCGTATTAAATAATATTTTACCCTGTCACAACGCATTTCAGTCGTATTGCAGTCGCATTACAGTCTCATTGCAGTCGCATCCGCGCCGCAATCGCGAGGATACCGCTACGCAACCGCGGAGTAGTAGCGAAATAACCGCGAGAAATGTCGCGGAAAAGTCGCGAGAAATGTCGCGAGGTAGTCGCGGAAAAGTCGCGAGAAATGTCGCGAGGTAGTCGCGGAAAAGTCGCGAGAAATGTCGCGAGGTAGTCGCGGAAAAGTCGCGAGGTAGTCGCGGAAAAGTCGCGAGAAATGTCGCGAGGTAGTCGTGGAAAATTCGCGAGAAATGTCGCGAGGTAGTCGCGGAAATGTCGCGAGGTAGTCGCGGAAAAGTCGCGAGGGGGTCGCGAAAATGTCGCGAGGTAGTCGCGGAAAAGTCGCGAGGGGGTCGCGAAAATGTCGCGAGGTAATCGCGAGGAAGCCGCGGAAGAGTCGCGGATTAGTCAAGGAGTTATCGCGAGATAGTCGCGGGTTAGTTGCGGTGATGTCGCGAGATAGCCGCGGGGTAGTCGCGAAGTAGTCACGGCGGAGTTGCGACGTAGCCGCGGAGTAATGGCGTAATCGCGAGTTTGACGTGGTCCTTCGCAACTGCGACGCAATTACACCGCGGTAACCTTGCGATTACGTCTCGGTAACGTCGCGACTGCGAATCGATTGCTTTGCGGCTGCGACTGCAATGAGACTGTAATGCGACTGCAATGCAACTGCAATGCGACTTTAACGCGATTGTGACAGGGTAAAATATTGTTTGATACGAATAAGTAATAAACACTTTCGTCGCGTAGTAATATTTTACATATAACATTTATAGTTACAACTTGTTGAGATCATATTCTTTCATAGGGAATATCTGTATCATGCTTGTTAGGAAAAAGAACTCCTAATGCAGGTATTAAATCAAATGAGGGGACATCTAGGTAACGCTGAGTAAAATGAATTTTGTCAAAGGAATATAGTCATATAACTGGTGTGGTCCTGATTCGGGTCTAAAGGCCGTCGTCGGTTGGAATTGCTTCCTAACGTTTCGCTCGGATGATGGTTGGAAAGAGCGTGTAGGTATCTGTCCGTGTGTGTTGCTTTCCTGTACACTGTATGGCCCAGCTTGTCTCCTCGCTTTTTCACTAGCACATCCAAAAATGCCAGTTGTTGGTCCTTCTCAGTTTCCATGGTGAACTGGATGCTGGGATGCTGACTGTTAAGGTGCTGTAGAAACACGTTGAGCTTGTCCATACCATGCCCCCAAATCACGAATGTGTCATCCACGTACCGGAACCATGTTGTCGGCTTGTATTGCGCGGTCTTGATCGCCTTTTCCTCAAAGCTTTCCATGAAGAGGTTGGCTAATAAAACCAGTATAAATACAACCTGCGCCCGAGAATTTGTCAGTCTACTTCCAGCACCGGAGATGGAAGGACCTCTGAAGAAGCTCGCCACTCGTGCTAGCGAAACGTTAGGAAGCAATTCCAACCGACGACGGCCTTTAGACCCGAATCAGGACCACACCAGTTCATCAACTGGCCGCGAAAGCCTTAACCAATTTGATAGTCATATAATTTTGTTGTTAATTATTCCAGCTTACACATTGACTCACACCACCAAAATGTTGCTTCCACTTCCCATTCGACTCTAGCTACGACCCTGGATTGGCCAAATTTTGCAAGTAAAATGAAGCCACAACTTTTAATCTATGATTTAGTTTAAATTTGCAAAATATTACAGATAAAATATCACTATAAAGACACGACAGACAAAAACGGATATTGAGCTTTCAAACAAACCAGCATACCTACGGAACGACCTACAACCAGGTGTAATGAGAATCCTAGCCAATGACTGCAAGGCGACTTCAACGCGATTGTGACAGGATAAAATATTATTTGATACGAATAAGTAATAAACACTTTCGTCGCGTAGTAATATTTTACATATAACATTTATAGTTACAACTTGTTGAGATCATATTCTTTCATAGGGAATATCTGTATCATGCTTGTTAGGAAAAAGAACTCCTATTGCAGGTATTAAATCAAATGAGGGGACATCTAGGTAACGCTGAGTAAAATGAATTTTGTCAAAGGAATATAGTCATATAATTTTGTTGTTAATTATTCCAGCTTACACATTGACTCACACCACCAAAATGTTGCTTCCACTTCCCATTCGACTCTAGCTACGACCCTGGATTGGCCAAATTTTGCAAGTAAAATGAACCCACAACTTTTAATCTATGATTTAGTTTAAATTTGCATCTCAAAATATTACAGATAAAATATCACTATAAAGACACGACAGACAAAAACGGAACGACCTACAACCAGGTGTAATGAGAATCCTAGCCCCGCAGACAGAAAGTGGGTTTCGGTTTAGCTGTTCCATATCAGCCATACCAGTCACAGTAAATGTAAACATGTCAGACCGCAGCCGGCTTTCTATCTGACGTAGCCTTAAAAACTTTTGACAAACACGATTTTGAATCAAAACTTTCCAGGTTAAATCAAATGAAGAGACATCTAGGTAACGCTGAGTAAAATGAATTTTGTCAAAGGAATATAGTCATATAATTTTGTTGTTAATTATTCCAGCTTACACATTGACTCACACCACCAAAATGTTGCCTTCACTTCCCATTCGACTCTAGCTACGACCCTGGATTGGCCAAATTTTGCAAGTAAAATGAACCCACAACTTTTAATCTATGATTTAGTTTAAATTTGCATCTCAAAATATTACAGATAAAATATCACTATAAAGACACGACAGACAAAAACGGAACGACCTACAACCAGGTGTAATGAGAATCCTAGCCCCGCAGACAGAAAGTGGGTTTCGGTTTAGCTGTTCCATATCAGCCATACCAGTCACAGTAAATGTAAACATGTCAGACCGCAGCCGGCTTTCTATCTGACGTAGCCTTAAAAACTTTTGACAAACACGATTTTGAATCAAAACTTTCCAGGTTAAATCAAATGAAGAGACATCTAGGTAACGCTGAGTAAAATGAATTTTGTCAAAGGAATATAGTCATATAATTTTGTTGTTAATTATTCCAGCTTACACATTGACTCACACCCCAGGTTTAAGGCTCGTTCAGAGTAAGAGCGTCGAGCGACAGAAAACAAATAACATTTATAGTTTTTCCATTTCCATTCAAATAACACATTTTAATAGCAAAACTCTTTCGTATTAAATAATATTTTACCCTGTCACAACGCATTCCAGTCGTATTGCAGTCGCATTACAGTCTCATTGCAGTCGCATCCGCGCCGCAATCGCGAGGATACCGCTACGCAACCGCGGAGTAGTAGCGAAATAACCGCGAGGTAGTCGCGGAAAAGTCGCGGAAAAGTCGCAAGGGGGGTCGCGAAAATGTCGCGGAAAAGTCGCGAGAAATGTCGCGAGGTAGTCGCGGAAAAGTCGCGAGAAATGTCGCGAGGTAGTCGCGAGAAATGTCGCGAGGTAGTCGCGGAAAAGTCGCGAGAAATGTCGCGAGGTAGTCGCGGAAAAGTCGCGAGAAATGTCGCGAGAAATGTCGCGGAAAAGTCGCGAGGTAGTCGTGGAAAATTCGCGAGAAATGTCGCGAGGTAGTCGCGGAAATGTCGCGAGGTAGTCGCGGAAAAGTCGCGAGGGGGTCGCGAAAATGTCGCGAGGTAGTCGCGAGGAAGCCGCGGAAGAGTCGCGGATTAGTCAAGGAGTTGTCGCGAGATAGTCGCGGGTTAGTCGCGGTGATGTCGCGAGATAGCCGCGGGGTAGTCGCGAAGTAGTCACGGCGGAGTTGCGACGTAGCCGCGGAGTAATGGCGTAATCGCGAGTTTGACGTGGTCCTTCGCAACTGCGACGCAATTACACCGCGGTAACCTTGCGATTACGTCTCGGTAACGTCGCGACTGCGAATCGATTGCTTTGCGGCTGCGACTGCAATGAGACTGTAATGCGACTGCAATGCAACTGCAATGCGACTTTAACGCGATTGTGACAGGGTAAAATATTGTTTGATACGAATAAGTAATAAACACTTTCGTCGCGTAGTAATATTTTACATATAACATTTATAGTTACAACTTGTTGAGATCATATTCTTTCATAGGGAATATCTGTATCATGCTTGTTAGGAAAAAGAACTCCTAATGCAGGTATTAAATCAAATGAGGGGACATCTAGGTAACGCTGAGTAAAATGAATTTTGTCAAAGGAATATAGTCATATAATTTTGTTGTTAATTATTCCAGCTTACACATTGACTCACACCACCAAAATGTTGCTTCCACTTCCCATTCGACTCTAGCTACGACCCTGGATTGGCCAAATTTTGCAAGTAAAATGAAGCCACAACTTTTAATCTATGATTTAGTTTAAATTTGCAAAATATTACAGATAAAATATCACTATAAAGACACGACAGACAAAAACGGATATTGAGCTTTCAAACAAACCAGCATACCTACGGAACGACCTACAACCAGGTGTAATGAGAATCCTAGCCAATGACTGCAAGGCGACTTCAACGCGATTGTGACAGGATAAAATATTATTTGATACGAATAAGTAATAAACACTTTCGTCGCGTAGTAATATTTTACATATAACATTTATAGTTACAACTTGTTGAGATCATATTCTTTCATAGGGAATATCTGTATCATGCTTGTTAGGAAAAAGAACTCCTATTGCAGGTATTAAATCAAATGAGGGGACATCTAGGTAACGCTGAGTAAAATTTTGCAAGTAAAATGAAGCCACAACTTTTAATCTATGATTTAGTTTAAATTTGCAAAATATTACAGATAAAATATCACTATAAAGACACGACAGACAAAAACGGATATTGAGCTTTCAAACAAACCAGCATACCTACGGAACGACCTACAACCAGGTGTAATGAGAATCCTAGCCAATGACTGCAAGGCGACTTCAACGCGATTGTGACAGGATAAAATATTATTTGATACGAATAAGTAATAAACACTTTCGTCGCGTAGTAATATTTTACATATAACATTTATAGTTACAACTTGTTGAGATCATATTCTTTCATAGGGAATATCTGTATCATGCTTGTTAGGAAAAAGAACTCCTATTGCAGGTATTAAATCAAATGAGGGGACATCTAGGTAACGCTGAGTAAAATGAATTTTGTCAAAGGAATATAGTCATATAATTTTGTTGTTAATTATTCCAGCTTACACATTGACTCACACCACCAAAATGTTGCTTCCACTTCCCATTCGACTCTAGCTACGACCCTGGATTGGCCAAATTTTGCAAGTAAAATGAACCCACAACTTTTAATCTATGATTTAGTTTAAATTTGCATCTCAAAATATTACAGATAAAATATCACTATAAAGACACGACAGACAAAAACGGAACGACCTACAACCAGGTGTAATGAGAATCCTAGCCCCGCAGACAGAAAGTGGGTTTCGGTTTAGCTGTTCCATATCAGCCATACCAGTCACAGTAAATGTAAACATGTCAGACCGCAGCCGGCTTTCTATCTGACGTAGCCTTAAAAAGTTTTGACAAACACGATTTTGAATCAAAACTTTCCAGGTTAAATCAAATGAAGAGACATCTAGGTAACGCTGAGTAAAATGAATTTTGTCAAAGGAATATAGTCATATAATTTTGTTGTTAATTATTCCAGCTTACACATTGACTCACACCCCAGGTTTAAGGCTCGTTCAGAGTAAGAGCGTCGAGCGACAGAAAACAAATAACATTTATAGTTTTTCCATTTCCATTCAAATAACACATTTTAATAGCAAAACTCTTTCGTATTAAATAATATTTTACCCTGTCACAACGCATTCCAGTCGTATTGCAGTCGCATTACAGTCTCATTGCAGTCGCATCCGCGCCGCAATCGCGAGGATACCGCTACGCAACCGCGGAGTAGTAGCGAAATAACCGCGAGGTAGTCGCGGAAAAGTCGCGGAAAAGTCGCAAGGGGAGTCGCGAAAATGTCGCGGAAAAGTCGCGAGGTAGTCGCGGAAAAGTCGCGAGGTAGTCGCGGAAAAGTCGCGAGAAATGTCGCGAGGCAGTCGCGGAAAAGTCGCGAGAAATGTCGCGAGGTAGTCGCGGAAAAGTCGCGAGGTAGCCGCGGAAAAGTCGCGAGGTAGCCGCGGAAAAGTCGCGAGAAACGTCGCGAGAAATGTCGCGAGGTAGTCGTGGAAAATTCGCGAGAAATGTCGCGAGGTAGTCGCGGAAAAGTCGCGAGGGGGTCGCGAAAATGTCGCGAGGTAGTCGCGAGGAAGCCGCGGAAGAGTCGCGGATTAGTCAAGGAGTTGTCGCGAGATAGTCGCGGGTTAGTCGCGGAAAAGTCGCGAGAAATGTCGCGAGGTAGTCGTGGGAAAGTCGCGAGGTAGTCGGGGAAAATTCGCGAGAAATGTCGCGAGGTAGTCGCGGAAATGTCGCGAGGTAGTCGAGGAAAAGTCGCGAGGGGGTCGCGAAAATGTCGCGAGGTAGTCGCGAGGAAGCCGCGGAAGAGTCGCGGATTAGTCAAGGAGTTGTCGCGAGATAGTCGCGGGTTAGTCGCGGTGATGTCGCGAGATAGCCGCGGGGTAGTCGCGGAGTAGTCACGGCGGAGTTGCGACGTAGCCGCGGAGTAATGGCGTAATCGCGAGTTTGACGTGGTCCTTCGCAACTGCGACGCAATTACACCGCGGTAACCTTGCGATTACGTCTCGGTAACGTCGCGACTGCGAATCGATTGCTTTGCGGCTGCGACTGCAATGAGACTGTAATGCGACTGCAATGCAACTGCAATGCGACTTTAACGCGATTGTGACAGGGTAAAATATTGTTTGATACGAATAAGTAATAAACACTTTCGTCGCGTAGTAATATTTTACATATAACATTTATAGTTACAACTTGTTGAGATCATATTCTTTCATAGGGAATATCTGTATCATGCTTGTTAGGAAAAAGAACTCCTAATGCAGGTATTAAATCAAATGAGGGGACATCTAGGTAACGCTGAGTAAAATGAATTTTGTCAAAGGAATATAGTCATATAATTTTGTTGTTAATTATTCCAGCTTACACATTGACTCACACCACCAAAATGTTGCTTCCACTTCCCATTCGACTCTAGCTACGACCCTGGATTGGCCAAATTTTGCAAGTAAAATGAAGCCACAACTTTTAATCTATGATTTAGTTTAAATTTGCAAAATATTACAGATAAAATATCACTATAAAGACACGACAGACAAAAACGGATATTGAGCTTTCAAACAAACCAGCATACCTACGGAACGACCTACAACCAGGTGTAATGAGAATCCTAGCCAATGACTGCAAGGCGACTTCAACGCGATTGTGACAGGATAAAATATTATTTGATACGAATAAGTAATAAACACTTTCGTCGCGTAGTAATATTTTACATATAACATTTATAGTTACAACTTGTTGAGATCATATTCTTTCATAGGGAATATCTGTATCATGCTTGTTAGGAAAAAGAACTCCTATTGCAGGTATTAAATCAAATGAGGGGACATCTAGGTAACGCTGAGTAAAATGAATTTTGTCAAAGGAATATAGTCATATAATTTTGTTGTTAATTATTCCAGCTTACACATTGACTCACACCACCAAAATGTTGCTTCCACTTCCCATTCGACTCTAGCTACGACCCTGGATTGGCCAAATTTTGCAAGTAAAATGAACCCACAACTTTTAATCTATGATTTAGTTTAAATTTGCATCTCAAAATATTACAGATAAAATATCACTATAAAGACACGACAGACAAAAACGGAACGACCTACAACCAGGTGTAATGAGAATCCTAGCCCCGCAGACAGAAAGTGGGTTTCGGTTTAGCTGTTCCATATCAGCCATACCAGTCACAGTAAATGTAAACATGTCAGACCGCAGCCGGCTTTCTATCTGACGTAGCCTTAAAAAGTTTTGACAAACACGATTTTGAATCAAAACTTTCCAGGTTAAATCAAATGAAGAGACATCTAGGTAACGCTGAGTAAAATGAATTTTGTCAAAGGAATATAGTCATATAATTTTGTTGTTAATTATTCCAGCTTACACATTGACTCACACCCCAAGTTTAAGGCTCGTTCAGAGTAAGAGCGTCGAGCGACAGAAAACAAATAACATTTATAGTTTTTCCATTTCCATTCAAATAACACATTTTAATAGCAAAACTCTTTCGTATCAAATAATATTTTACCCTGTCACAACGCATTTCAGTCGTATTGCAGTCGCATTACAGTCTCATTACAGTCGCACCCGCGCCGCAATCGCGAGGATACCGCTACGCAACCGCGGAGTAGTAGCGAAATAACCGCGGAGTAGTCGCGAGATAACCGCGGAAACGTCGCGAGGCAGTCGCGGAAAAGTCGCGTGAAATATCGCGAGATAGTCGCGGAAAAGTCGCGAGAAATGCCGCGGAAAAGTCGCGAGAAATGCCGCGGAAAAGTCGCGAGAAATGCCGCGGAAAAGTCGCGAGAAATGTCGCTGAAAAGTCGCGAGAAATGTCGCGGAAAAGTCGCGAGGAAGCCGCGGAAGAGTCGCGGATTAGTCAAGGAGTTGTCGCGAGATAGTCGCGGGTTAGTCGCGGTGATGTCGCGAGATAGCCGCGGGGTAGTCGCGAAGTAGTCACGGCGGAGTTGCGACGTAGCCGCGGAGTAATGGCGTAATCGCGAGTTTGACGTGGTCCTTCGCAACTGCGACGCAATTACACCGCGGTAACCTTGCGATTACGTCTCGGTAACGTCGCGACTGCGAATCGATTGCTTTGCGGCTGCGACTGCAATGAGACTGTAATGCGACTGCAATGCAACTGCAATGCGACTTTAACGCGATTGTGACAGGGTAAAATATTGTTTGATACGAATAAGTAATAAACACTTTCGTCGCGTAGTAATATTTTACATATAACATTTATAGTTACAACTTGTTGAGATCATATTCTTTCATAGGGAATATCTGTATCATGCTTGTTAGGAAAAAGAACTCCTAATGCAGGTATTAAATCAAATGAGGGGACATCTAGGTAACGCTGAGTAAAATGAATTTTGTCAAAGGAATATAGTCATATAATTTTGTTGTTAATTATTCCAGCTTACACATTGACTCACACCCCAGGTTTAAGGCTCGTTCAGAGTAAGAGCGTCGAGCGACAGAAAACAAATAACATTTATAGTTTTTCCATTTCCATTCAAATAACACATTTTAATAGCAAAACTCTTTCGTATCAAATAATATTTTACCCTGTCACAACGCATTTCAGTCGTATTGCAGTCGCATTACAGTCTCATTACAGTCGCACCCGCGCCGCAATCGCGAGGATACCGCTACGCATAAAATATCACTATAAAGACACGACAGACAAAAACGGAACGACCTACAACCAGGTGTAATGAGAATCCTAGCCCCGCAGACAGAAAGTGGGTTTCGGTTTAGCTGTTCCATATCAGCCATACCAGTCACAGTAAATGTAAACATGTCAGACCGCAGCCGGCTTTCTATCTGACGTAGCCTTAAAAAGTTTTGACAAACACGATTTTGAATCAAAACTTTCCAGGTTAAATCAAATGAAGAGACATCTAGGTAACGCTGAGTAAAATGAATTTTGTCAAAGGAATATAGTCATATAATTTTGTTGTTAATTATTCCAGCTTACACATTGACTCACACCCCAAGTTTAAGGCTCGTTCAGAGTAAGAGCGTCGAGCGACAGAAAACAAATAACATTTATAGTTTTTAGTCGCGAGAAATGTCGAGAAAATGTCGCGAGAAATGTCGCGGAAAAGTCGCGAGGCAGTCGCGGAAAAGTCGCGAGGTAGTCGCGGAAAAGTCGCGAGAAATGCCGCGGAAAAGTCGCGAGAAATGTCGCGGAAAAGTCGCGAGGTAGTCGCGGAAAAGTAGCGAGGTAGTCGCGGAAAAGTCGCGAGAAATGTCGCGAGGTAGTCGCGGAAAAGTCGCGAGAAATGTCGCGAGGTAGTCGCGGAAAAGTCGCGAGAAATGTCGCGAGGTAGCCGCGGAAAAGTCGCGAGAAATGTCGCGAGGTAGCCGCGGAAAAGTCGCGAGAAATGTCGCGAGGTAGCCGCGGAAAAGTCGCGAGAAACGTCGCGAGAAATGCCGCGGAAAAGTCGCGAGAAATGTCGCGAGGTAGTCGTGGGAAAGTCGCGAGGTAGTCGTGGAAAATTCGCGAGAAATGTCGCGAGGTAGTCGCGGAAATGTCGCGAGGGGTCGCGAGGTAGTCGCGAGGAAGCCGCGGAAGAGTCGCGGATTAGTCAAGGAGTTGTCGCGAGATAGTCGCGGGTTAGTCGCGGTGATGTCGCGAGATAGCCGCGGGGTAGTCGCGAAGTAGTCACGGCGGAGTTGCGACGTAGCCGCGGAGTAATGGCGTAATCGCGAGTTTGACGTGGTCCTTCGCAACTGCGACGCAATTACACCGCGGTAACCTTGCGATTACGTCTCGGTAACGTCGCGACTGCGAATCGATTGCTTTGCGGCTGCGACTGCAATGAGACTGTAATGCGACTGCAATGCAACTGCAATGCGACTTTAACGCGATTGTGACAGGGTAAAATATTGTTTGATACGAATAAGTAATAAACACTTTCGTCGCGTAGTAATATTTTACATATAACATTTATGGTTACAACTTGTTGAGATCATATTCTTTCATAGGGAATATCTGTATCATGCTTGTTAGGAAAAAGAACTCCTAATGCAGGTATTAAATCAAATGAGGGGACATCTAGGTAACGCTGAGTAAAATGAATTTTGTCAAAGGAATATAGTCATATAATTTTGTTGTTAATTATTCCAGCTTACACATTGACTCACACCACCAAAATGTTGCTTCCACTTCCCATTCGACTCTAGCTACGACCCTGGATTGGCCAAATTTTGCAAGTAAAATGAAGCCACAACTTTTAATCTATGATTTAGTTTAAATTTGCAAAATATTACAGATAAAATATCACTATAAAGACACGACAGACAAAAACGGATATTGAGCTTTCAAACAAACCAGCATACCTACGGAACGACCTACAACCAGGTGTAATGAGAATCCTACTACAAACATGTCAGACTAACTAAACTATAAATGTTATTTGTTTGCTGTCGCTCGACGCTCTCACTCTGAACGAGCCTTAATCCTGGGAAGTTTTGATTCAAAATCCGGCTGCGGTCTGACATGTTTACATTTACTGTGACTGGTATGCCTGTATGGCTGATATTATTAAACTGAGTCATTGGCTAGGATTCTCATTACACCTGGTCGTAGCTAGAGTCGAATGGGAAGTGGAAGCAACATTTTGGTGGTGTGAGTCAATGTGTAAGCTGGAATAATTAACAACAAAATTATATGACTATATTACTTTGACAAAAATCATTTTACTCAGCGTTACCTAGATGTCTCTTCATTTGATTTAACCTGGAAAGTTTTGATTCAAAATCGTGTTTGTCAAAAGTTTTTAAGGCTACGTCAGATAGAAAGCCGGCTGCGGTCTGACATGTTTACATTTACTGTGACTGGTATGGCTGATATGGAACAGCTAAACCGAAACCCACTTTCTGTCTGCGGGGCCCTTAAACTGAGTCATTGGCTAGGATTCTCATTACACCTGGTCGTAGGTCGTTCCGTAGGTATGCTGGTTTGTTTGAAAGCTCAATATCGGTTTTTGTCTGTCGTGTCATTATAGTGATATTTTATCTGAATATTTTGAGATGCAAATTTAAACTAAATCATAGATTAAAAGTTGTGGGTTCATTTTACTTGCAAAATTTGGCCAATCCAGGGTCGTAGCTAGTGTCCAATGGGAAGTGGAAGCAACATTTTGGTGGTGTGAGTCAATGTGTAAGCTGGAATAATTAACAACAAAATTATATGACTATATTCCTTTGACAAAATTCATTTTACTCAGCGTTACCTAGATGTCTCTTCATTTGATTTAACCTGGAAAGTTTTGATTCAAAATCGTGTTTGTCAAATTTTTTTAGGCTACGTCAGATAGAAAGCCGGCTGCGGTCTGACATGTTTTCATTTACTGTGACTGGTATGGCTGATATGGAACAGCTAAACCGAAACCCACTTTCTGTCTGCGGGGCCCTTAAAATGAGTCATGGGCGCATTCGGGAGACGAAACTGCTCCGGAGCAGTTCCTAAATCGTCTTGTTGTGTCGACCGCTACTTTTACCACAATTTCCAACATGTTACGGAACGGTCGCCATTTTGGGTAGCATCTTTCACTTCCGCTGCTTAGAGAGAGCGGTTCGTTGTGTCAATGGAGAAATGACGTATGGCAACAAAAGTTTGGTTACGAAGAACGTAGTTAGGAATAAAACATATACATTAAACGGGAAAACGTACTTTTTAACTGCTACCAAAGAGTTTCACCCCTAAGGGATGAGTGTTGGTAAGCTTCACAAAACAAGGAAGGTTAATGTTTGTTAGGCACAGCTGATATGGATTTGACATTTGAACCAAACGTGATCTCTTGGTCGATATCCATGGAAGCCGACGAATTGGTAGCGGTTGGATCATAATCGGTAACCACTCCGGAGTAGTTTCGTCTCTCGAATGCGCCCATTGGCTAGGATTCTCATTACACCTGGTTGTAGGTCGTTCCGTAGGTATGCTGGTTTGTTTGAAAGCTCAATATCCGTTTTTGTCTGTCGTGTTTTTTAGTGATATTTTATCTGTAATATTTTGCAAATTTAAACTAAATCATAGATTAAAAGTTGTGGGTTCATTTTACTTGCAAAATTTGGCCAATCCAGGGTCGTAGCTAGAGTCGAATGGGAAGTGGAAGCAACATTTTGGTGGTGTGAGTCAATGTGTAAGCTGGAATAATTAACAACAAAATTATATGACTATATTCCTTTGACAAAATTCATTTTACTCAGCGTTACCTAGATGTCTCTTCATTTGATTTAACCTGAAAAGTTTTGATTCAAAATCGTGTTTGTCAAAAGTTTTTAAGGCTACGTCAGATAGAAAGCCGGCTGCGGTCTGACATGTTTACATTTACTGTGACTGGTATGGCTGATATGGAACAGCTAAACCGAAACCCACTTTCTGTCTGCGGGACCCTTAAACTGAGTCATTGGCTAGGATTCTCATTACACCTGGTTGTAGGTCGTTCCGTAGGTATGCTGGTTTGTTTGAAAGCTCAATATCCGTTTTTGTCTGTCGTGTC
Source organism: Polydrusus tereticollis (assembly GCA_963920685.1). Lineage (NCBI taxonomy): Eukaryota > Metazoa > Arthropoda > Insecta > Coleoptera > Curculionidae > Polydrusus > Polydrusus tereticollis. Next base: position 20,151,742 of record OY987330.1, on the reverse strand, counting down.
TTTATAATGATATTTTATCTGTAATATTTTGCAAATTTAAACTAAATCATAGATTAAAAGTTGTGGGTTTATTTTACTTGCAAAATTTGGCCAATCCAGGGTCGTAGCTAGTGTCGAATGGGAAGTGGAAGCAACATTTTGGTGGTGTGAGTCAATGTGTAAGCTGGAATAATTAACAACAAAATTATATGACTATATTTCTTTGACAAAAATCATTTTACTCAGCGTTACCTAGATGTCTCTTCATTTGATTTAACCTGGAAAGTTTTGATTCAAAATCGACTGCAATGCAACTGAGTCATTTGGCTAGGATTCTCATTACACCTGGTTGTAGGTCGTTCCGTAGGTATGCTGGTTTGTTTGAAAGCTCAATATCCGTTTTTGTCTGTCGTGTCTTTATAGTGATATTTTATCTGTAATATTTTGAGATGCAAATTTAAACTAAATCATAGATTAAAAGTTGTGGGTTCATTTTACTTACTCTTTCGCATCGCGAATGCAACGCGACTGCAACGCGACTGCAACGCGACTGCAACGCGACTGCAACGCGACTGCAACGCGGCTGCAACGCGTCGCTTGACGCTGCCACTCTGAACGAGCCTTAAACTTGGGAAGTTTTGACTCAGAATCGCGTTTGTCAAAATTGTATGGCTTTGTTATTTAGTACCTTTGACCAATAAGGTTTAGTAATTCGTACTTTTCTATCCAAACTAAATACGTCTCTAATTAAAACCTATTAAATCAAATTATTTCAATGTTAGGTCATTTTGTGGCAACAAGTAAGATTTCAATTTTTTTAGTATGGTCGTTTTAGACCTATGTCCAAAAACGTTTATTACTTACGTCTAGATGCCATAAAATAATTTCGTCAGATACCTACATAAAAAACTGTAAAGTTTCTTAGATTTACAAACGAATATTTTTTGAACCACCTTATATGCAGATAAACGTACATTTTATATCCCTTTTTATGTTGTCAATACAGTTCTTATAGATTTTTAATTTATTTCTCCGTCATTGGACCAAATTAATAACTAGTCAGTTTTATAAGTATTTAGTATAGTAGGTACATATTTCAAACATGCTAGAATTCGTCAAGAGAGTATGCCAAAAGATTTCGTATAAGTTAAAAGGAATATATTTCGTGAACACTTTGTACAAAAAAATCGATTGAAGTAAAAAAATTAAAGATTACAATAAACTCCTAGATTTAATCATTTTTATATTAACCTCAGCTCTTTGGTAAACCCGAAAATGAAAACATTGGTTCACGCCGGCCGCGCCGTATTGTTTTATTGGGTTTAGTAATTTCAAGAACCAGTCTACAAAATTCAATTAATAATCCTGAAGACTATATTACATATTATAATGGTATCCGTTGCTTCGCACCCGGAAAGACGACAACTCTGGACGTGCATTCGGCAAAGCCTGGCCCGCTTAACGAAGAGGGATCCCCGCTTTGAAAACCGGGATCCATCAAGAGGTCGAATTATTAACATTACGTCGGTTTTCTATTGCGTAGCTATAAGTTTCTTTGGTTTTACTTATTGTTGAAATTGATATTTTGCAGGGTGAGCAAGCTGCAACAAACGTTCCGGAAAGGGTCTTTACGGGGCGCTCAAACTCAAACCAAATTTGGGTACTCGCCTTGCAAAATAGCACGTTCCAGTTTTGATACAGTAGGTAACGGGGAAGTTCGAGCGTGATGTCATTAAATTTCAACGTCGAATCGCGAGTCTATGAAGTCCCGAAAGACCGTATTTTTATCAGTTTGGTGAAAACTTCGCTTGTAGGGAAAATATTCAGTACCGATCAACTTTCAGGTTATGTTTCTAGTTTTTTACAGCAGATTTTCTTGAAATCCTTTTAAAGGTAGTTTACTGATATTTATTTATTTATCAACTGCGAAGGGCTTTTTCTACTTTGTCTACAGTTCACCGTTTCTGTATTAACGAGACCCATTTTCTACAACCTTTATTTGTCGGTCCCACTTACCTACCTACTTTATACTATTTACCTGAGTAGCTCTTATTCAAATGGCTGGAAACTTCTGGCAGAGTTCACATCAGTAAGTGTTTTTAAAATAATAAAAAATTCTGTTTAATTCAAATTCTGTCTTAATTTTTAGTCAACAATGGATCTTGGACAAACAAGATCTTATAAGGGAAAGACAGTACGATTTATCTATTTTAACAGAGGAGGAGTATCAAAAGACTTTTATATTTTTTGCAAGTGGTAAGTAGTTACTTTATTATTTACGCTATTAGAATGTGGGATTACCTGTGTATTGTATTTTTTAGTTATTCAAACGTTAGGTGAACAACTGAAGCTTCGCCAGCAAGTTATAGCCACTGCTACAGTGTACTTCAAAAGATTTTATGCACGAAATTCTTTAAAGTGCATTGACCCACTTTTGTTAGCTCCTACTTGCATATTTTTAGCTTCCAAAGTTGAAGAGTTTGGGGTTATATCTAATTCTAGATTAGTTTCGACTTGTCAGACAGTCAGTAAGTAACTTTGTATGTTTTTACAAGTTAGATTTATTGAACCCAGTAAAACTGTGGAATAAGCTAACCTTATTTTGGTATGCTCGATTTTTGCAACAACAAAAAGAAATAAGTTTTTAGAGTATGTGTATTAGCTGTTTTACTATTAACTATTTAATTCCTTCATTTACAGTTAAGAACAAATTTGGATATGCCTATACTCAAGAATTTCCGTACCGAACCAATCACATTTTAGAATGTGAGTTTTACTTACTTGAGAACTTAGACTGTTGTTTAATTGTCTATCAACCCTACAGGCCACTCTTACAGCTAGTTCAAGATATTGGTCATGAAGAACAGTTGTTGACTTTAGCATGGCGAATAGTAAATGATTCACTCAGAACAGATGTTTGCCTCCTATATCCTCCTTATCAAATAGCGATTGGATGCCTTCAAATAGCCTGTGTTATTCTGCAGAAAGATCACAAATCCTGGTTTGCTGAACTTAATGTGGATATAGAAAAAATTCAGGAAATTGCAAGATATATCATTAATTTATTTGAACTGTGGAAGACTTATGATGAAAAGAAAGAGATTCAAGGGCTATTAGGGAAAATGCCTAAACCAAAACCGGCTCCTCAGAGATAGTTGAGTGTAGGGAAAAATAAGATGACTGTCCACTCATTCATTTTGAAAGGCTTAAGTAAGATGAAATATCATCATCTAATTATATGTTCCTCATTTTATTAAATATAGTGTTAACTTTATAAGCAGCTATATTGAAGGTTGGATTATGATATTTGGCCAACTTATTGCAGCTTAAGAACCCAGTGAATAAACTATACCAAATCTACAAGGCCTTAAAATGAGAGAGAGAAAGAAGTACCTCGGGAAAATACAGCCAGTTTTTATTAATTGAACAAAAGCAAAGTAAAATTTAAACTTAATTATTAACTGTTTCTTAAGAATGTGCCAGGGTTGCCTATGGTACGTTAATTGGGTACCATATTCTAATGGTAATTTAAATAAAAGTATCCAATTATTAAGGCAGGCTTCACAAGTCAATCTTGAAGTCAAATCGGATACTTATTCTAAACAGGATGGTGATAACATCATAAACAGTGTCTATTGAAGATAAATTTAATTTGGAGTAGATTAGCTATTTATTTCTATTAATACCATAATTTTAAACAAAAATAAAATTTAAAATAAGTAAGGTATAAGACTTTTCATGCCCTCCTGGATGCCCTTGAACAATAGGTGTTTTTAGTCTTATTACAAATAAGTCCCTTACTACTACCAAAGAAACATAGGTATGTTTCTTTGCTACTACAAACAATTCATATGCCTAGTTTTATCCAAATTGGCGATAGTTTTTAAGATATAAGCAGTTTTCTTATAAAAATTTTAATACCCTGTATCTCTAATACAAAAGACATAGGTGTTAGGAACACCTTTTATTCAACATTACCAGTAAAAACCACCTTTACTTTTGTATCTTTTACCAGGGTAAGAATATTAATATGCTTATTGCTTATACTACCCATAAATGACTTTCTTTTCTTTACAGACCTTATTCTCTAGGAAATTAATACGCATATTATTATAAGAAAAAAATATATTTTTAACTTACAGATTAATATTTCCAATTAATTTGAATAAAAACATTAAAAAATAGTGTTGCCTTTCATTAAAACAAAAACGATCTTATTTTGATGTTGGTGGTAATAGATGGTGCCTCCTCATGTTGTTTATAACACCATCGAGTGAAGTAGTTTTCTTTTTTGCACTACCCTTTAACGCCTCTGCTCCTTTACTTCTTATTTTAAGTTTTGGTGCAGTCATTTCATCCATAAAGTCAAAATCATCTTGCTCGTCCTGCCTAAAAAGAACATCTTATAAAATTTTATACCCATGCATAACTTTTTTTTATGATATGGCACAGCACACCTTCAGGGCGCTCTGAGAGCGGTGCGTGTGCACAGAAAACGATTCACTTTGTTCTTGAATCTTTGGGGAACACGGCCTCAGGGAGGTCATTCCAGAGTGTTAAACTTTCTCCAGAAGAAAGAATTTTTGAACAGCGTCGTACGTGTGGGCTGCAGTGGCTCTTCGTGTATTTCCACCATGCACCGCTCTGGGTGAAATCAAGCGGGCAACCCCCGTTGAGCACTTGCCACGAAAATATTTGTAAAATAGACTTAAGTCGTCAACCTGCCTTCGATGTTTAAGGCAATAATGTGAGTGTTCGATTACAGTTAAAACTTTGTCAAACCTAAAGGCCATTTGTATACTAGAGTTTACAGGGATACTCACTTGTTACAATCGCTTTCGTCTTTGGCTTCCTCCGTTATTTCAGGAGAAGGAGTACGATATCCCGGGCATTTCCACTTCAATTCAGGAATTTTTTCCTTGGCGAGCTGGCTATAAATTCGGTCGATTTCTTCTGGCTCTGGTTCCCAAGGATCATTACTATGTTTTAATTCATCATCTGAGCATTCCACGCACCAGTCCTCGTCAGTATTTTCCATGAAATCGAAAGAATGGCGTCTAAAGCACTCCTCAGATGCAGAATTCGTTAATCTACTGTTAAATTTTTTACAATTGAGGCTTGCGTTTCCAAAACGTTACAAGCGCCAAAGTTCTCGAAATGGGAATATCATCGAATTTCGGATATAAGAATTGTAAGTACCATGCTTACTATTTTTTTGGCCTCCTCGATTATGATTATTATGAAAAATATCTGCTTTGTGATGAAGAAGTTAAAAAATTTCTATTATAGGTTAGAATCACAAAACAGATAGGTTAGAATTATTTGAAATTATTTTTTCCCCATTCCTCTCTTTACATATTTTTCCGTAATGATCAAAGTAAATATCCAGTAGCAACAACTACCAGTCATTACTCCTGGTTGCTCTCATTACAGAAGTCACAAAACAATAATTGTTTAATTGAACTCTCCTAAAACCACCAAACTAGGGACTAGAAAAATATGTTGGCAACAAGCAATAAAACTCAGGGATGTTCCTGGGTGCACAATTGGGCATATTTTCATTACAAATGCACAATGTGCCTACCCCATTGCCAAAATATAAAAGATCCGCCCTTGCGAGATAAAAAGATAGAAAAATTTTTCGGGGGCCGCGCCCAAATATGGCTATTTTGAGGACCCAAAAAATAAAATTCGCCTCTTGAGCCTTAAAAAAAATAATAAAAAAAAATACTTTGTCCGGTGCACGGGTGTACCTAATACCGTGAAAAAATTGTGCGAATAATTTAAAGAATATAGACTCACCTAAATTTACTATTTGAACTGCAACTCTATTCTTCTCGATTTTTGACAAGCAAACTTGTCTATCACTTTTTCGTTAAAGTTTGGAATGTTGTTAATCAACTGTTTTTCTATGGACAACATAGCCAACGCGGAAAGTCTTTCTTGGGACATAGTATTTCTTAAAAAAGTTTTTATTCTTTTTAAGGTCGAGAAACACCTTTCACTTTCCTTAGTTGTTACGGGAATCGTACACAAAATATTCAGTAACTTAATGGATTCAGAAATCAAGAAATAAATCGATTTTTATATTTTTAGACACCTGTTTCTGTTTACACTCAAATACGATATACGCCGGTCACGCCACGCGGGTTAAATCAGTTAAACTGAACTGTGAACTCTGATCTAAGAAACGAAATGCGGGATGACACGTGACGAATTATACGTCATAGAGAGGGCTGTGCCCAGACTTGCCGTATAATGCTGAACGAATAGCCACAGGCCACAGTAATTTACTATTATCCAGTACTCTGTCCTTATTTCGCATACGATTTAAAACAAAGAAAGCATGCAGGGGCTCACAATAGTGTGCCAGGTGCCTATGTTCGTTCGTTGTACGTTGCCCGGTTGCCGTTCGTTCATAGTATGTTGCCCGTTCAACAAATAATGTAGTGCGAAATATCAAGAGTTTACTTAATAATAGTTATACCTTTATACCTCGGGAATTTTCTAGGTGATTTTTCTAGATGGGGCACGTGCCCCAGTGCCCTAATGGACGAGCCGCCACTGATCTTGACATATTGCAAGTGACCTCGAACCTTTTTCAAGGTCACTTGCGACATCGAGATTGATCTCGACATATTGCAACTGACCTTGACACTTTTTCAAGGTCACTGGCGACTTCGAGAGTGACCTTGACATCTTTCAATTGACCTTGAGACTTTTTTAAAGTCACTTACGACCTCAAGAGGAACCTTAACATCCTGCAAGTCACCTTGAAACTTTTTCAAGGTCACTTGCGACATCGAGATTGACCTTGACATCCTGCAAGTGCCTTGAAACTTTTTCAAGGTCACTGGCGACTTCGAGAGTGACCTTGACATCTTTCAAGTGACCTTGAGACTTTTTTAAAGTCACTTGCGACCTCAAGAGGAACCTTAACTAACATCCTGCAAGTCACCTTGACACTTTTTCAAGGTCACTTGCGACATCGAGAGTGACCTTGAAAAAGTTTCAAGGTCACTTGCAGGATGTCAAGGTCAATCGCGATGTCGCACGTGACCTTGAAAAAGTTTCAAGGACACTTGCAGGATGTCAAGGTCACTCTAGATGTCGCACGTGACCTTGAAAAAGTTTCAAGGTCACTTGCAATATGTTAAGGTAACTTTCGAGGTTTCACGTGCCCTTAAAAAATCTTCAAGGTCACTTGCAGGATGTCAATGTTACTTTTGAGATTTCAAGTGATCTTGAAAAAGTTTTAAGGTCACTTGCAATATGTCAAGGTCACTTTCGAGGTTTCAAGTCACCTTGAGAAATCTTCAAGGTCACTTTCGAGATTTCAAGTCACCTTGAGAAATCTTCAAGGTCACTTTCGAGGTTTCAAGTCACCATGAGAAATCTTCAAGGTCACTTTCGAGGTTTCAAGTGACCTTAAAAAGGTTTCAAGTGACCTTGAAAAGGTTTCAAGGTCACTTGCAGAATGTCAAGGTCACTCTCGAAGTTGCAAGTGACATTGAAAAAATCTCAAGGTCACTTACAAGGTCAAGTCCAAGCTCAAAGTCACTTGACTTAACACTTGGATTAGGTTAATTTCAAGGTTACACTAAATTTTCAAGATGAAGCACAAGTACACAATTTCAACAAATTATAATAGCAAAGGTGTGCATTGTCATGTTCAAACTCTCAAAAAAATTCAGAACTAAAGTCAAAACCTTGACCCTTGAAAGTTCAAGGTCAGAAACCCAAAACTGTTAGATTTTCAAATTTTCGCGGTTTTTTTTTTATTTTCTGGCGGTTCAGATTATCCAGATAAAACCCTATAAAGTACAAACGCATTTTTTTCAAAAATCTGAGGCAAATATGCACAATTTTGTTTGTAGTTAATGTACAAAACCTTTCTTTCTGTACTGTTGGCTTCTTAAGTTTGCCTTTCTTGGCTTTTACTTCTATTTGCTACAGACTTTTCTTTTCGAATACTTTTTTGAAGCTTTTTTGTTTGTTCTTTTTTCATTGCTGTTTTCTTTTTTCATTCTTTCTTCTCTTGAGAGTCGTTGTTCTTTCCAGTTTTTTTATTTTTATGTTAGTTTTTTGATATTTTTCATGATAATTTAGCATTCAGGGTGGGAGCCAGTCTTTCGGCATTTTGTGTGTGTGCTGTGGCTGTGATCTTATGTGTGAATTTGTTATTAGATTATTTGTTGATACGTCTGTCCGTCTGTGGTAGTTCGTAATTGTCTTTGTTATGTATTGTTCAATCATTTCAATTTTCATTTCGTCATGTAATATTCTAACTGGTACGTGTCTTTGTACGTTTAGTGCGATTCTGATTGTCCTGTTTTGTAAGATTTGTAGTTTTTTGAGTCTGTACAAAACCTTTATTGTTATGTACAATGCAGAATATCGTAGGAACAGCCCTGACAGTGTTGGTTGTGTTATGTTAAAGATGGTTGACTTCGACATGTTTTGTAACTTGTAATAGTCAAAATATTTTCAGTTTTCTCGTGTTTTTGCTATGTTTTCATAATTAAAACTTTACCGTAAAAGTATTTTTTAAAGTACTTTCGATTTGTAGAGGCGTCAGTAAGTTTTTTTTTCATTTATTGCGTATTGAAAACGGTATCGATTTTGACATTTTTATGTTCTTTGTAAACAGGATCATAATCATAGTATTTGAAATAGAATATAAAGACTAATATACAAATCTTTTCAGGGTTTTAGGTATCCAAAGATTTTTCTAAAAGGATTTCTCAAATAGTATAAGTGTAGGTTAAGTTATCAAAATGTGGCCCCAGCACTCCACAAACCATTCCCTAAACAACAAGGAAAACAAGGCTGACGAGAGTTTAGTTACTTTGGGGATGACTTCTGCTATTTCTGCAGCCCCGCCTAAACAAATTGATTTAGTGAAAACGAAAGAATTAGAAGAGGCATTAAATTCTTTTGATGTGTTCGAAACTGAGCAGGAACTGAACCACAGAATGTTAATTTTGGGCAAGCTATATTCTCTAGTAAAACAATGGATTAAAGAACAATCGGTAAAGTGCAATATGCCAGAAAGTGTAGCAGAAAATGTTGGAGGAAAAGTTTATACATTCGGAAGTTATAGGCTTGGGGTAAGTTTAGTGATAGTTAAATATGCTTATTATTAGGTACCTACGTATTATTATTTTGTCTATTAGATTGACATCTCAAAGAAGCATGTTTAGAGAGGGATGTTCTGCCTAGTTCTTATTATCGATGTTTTAGGTACATAGTAAGGGAGCTGATATTGATGCTTTGTGTGTGGCTCCAAAACACATTAATCGATTTGATTTTTTTTCATCATTTTATGAGTTACTTAAACAACAGCCAGAAGTCACTGAACTAAGGGTAAGATATTTGGAGGGTGTTATGCAACAACTGGTTAAACAATTAGAAATACTTTTTGGGTTACTCCTTATTGCATGCTTCATATATTATTTACATTTAATTTTAAATTATTTAATTTGTGCCTATTGTTTTGTTTTAAATAAATTGCTTATTATATTTGGAAATTAGTAAGTAGATTTATTTGCTTTTTTATTTTAGGCAGTTGAAGAAGCCTTTGTTCCAGTTATAAAAATGAGCTTTGATGGCATAGAAATAGACATGTTATTTGCACAGTTATTACAGAAAGAAATACCTGACACCATGGACTTGCGGGATGATAATTTGTTAAAGAATCTCGATCAAAAATGTGTCAGAAGTTTAAATGGGTGCAGAGTTACTGATGAAATACTAAGATTAGTTCCAAATGTTGATACTTTTAGGCTTACTTTAAGAGCGATCAAGCTTTGGGCAAAAAGTAAGATATTATTAGTACCTAATGGAATCATAGTAAATCATTAGTGTCATATATTTTTGAGTTCTGGAGGCAGCAAAAATTTAAATATATTAATCTTTATGGTTTTTGAATTGAAATATATCAACCTTTTTTATTTTAGAGCATGGTATATACAGTAACGTCTTGGGATACTTGGGTGGTGTATCATGGGCGATGCTTGTAGCAAGAACCTGCCAGTTATATCCAAACGCAGCACCCGCGACTTTAGTGCATAAGTTCTTTTTAATATTTTCCAAATGGCAATGGCCACAGCCAGTGTTACTTAAGCAACCTGTCAATGTCAGTTTGGGATTTTCAACTTGGGATCCAAGGGTAATGTTAATATAGAATATTTTGCATGAACAGTTTGTGGTTAAAGTAATTTCTATATTTTTTTTAACAGGCGCTGAACAACAATATGTAGTTTGTAGTTTTGCATACCGTAAGGTTTTTAATTCCCAATGAGTTACAACTTTTTGGACCTTTAATCGTGATTTTTCAAAGTTAATACTTATTAGTTAATTTGCCTATAAGTTCATACAGTGAACATAAACTTTGTCTTGCACAATTAAGAAATGTAATGCTATAATTTATGTTCGTTGTGTCACATTTTAAATGGGAGATCAACCAAGTCACTGCAATTAATACTTATACATTAAATTTGATCATGTTCTCTATTTAGAATAATTATGACATATAGTAAGACAGACAGATCAATAAAACCATAATAAATATTATATTAAAAGGGAAGTTAAAACCTATAGTAAGTTAAACTTACAATAGTATAAAAATAAAGGGTCATATTTTTATTTTTTACTGTTTCATGCTGAAAATGTATGAAACAGTAGAACGGGTGTAAAGCCAGAAAGCACCCATAGTTTTGAGAATTTTACTTTTGTGTTGGTGATTCACCCTACTGGTTACTTTTAAATTTATGGCAGAACATCTAGGAGTCTAACAATTATTAAGTTCTATAAAAATGTTGATGATTCATGACCAATTATATTTTCCCATTGAATAATTTTGATAAAATAAGTTTGGACTGGGCCTCGAAACGTTAGACATTAAATTTTAATGCAATATACTGTCTTAAGAGCTGAAAAAGTTTTTTTACCACCTACATTTCTTAAAATAGTTATTATTATTATTATTATTATTATTAAAAGAAAACACCCTAAAAGAAACTAGTCAGTTAGAAGAAACAGAGAATGTCCTTTTTCGAATATAGGAATTTTCTTTATAGCTCCAGGGATTTTTGGTTAATGGTAGAGGGTAAATATCTGGTAAGACTTTTTCGTTTTTTAGTAGTCTTTAGCTATTTTAGTAACTCTGTAATTGTGCACTTTTCCTTTCCTTTACCACGACAGGTTAACATTCAAGACCGATACCATCTCATGCCCATAATAACTCCAGCTTATCCGCAGCAAAATTCGACGTTTAACGTGTCTCAATCGACGAGGAACATTATCATGGAGGAATTTAAAGCGGGACTACAAATCACAGATGAAATTATGCTGAGCAAGACAATATGGGATAAGTTGTTTGAGCCACCCCAGTTTTTTATGAAGTACAGACATTTTATTGTATTGATAGTGAGCGCCGCCAATGCAAAGGATCAATTGGAGTGGACCGGCCTGGTGGAAAGTAAAATAAGGTTTTTAATTGGTAAGTGATTTGTTGATCTGCAATTTTACAAACATCTAGAAATACTAGTCCACCGTGGAAGTTTTGCCGTTAGTCCACCCGCACTAACTGCTGACAACCAGATTTACCATTTATAATTATTTTTGGAACAATATGTGTGCACAGGATAGTTTTTTCTAGTCTTCCCCAAGTATCACGGTATCTCCTAAATTCATTATTGAAAATAGAATATAAAAAATAAAATCTTGAATTTAATTAATTTATTTTTAATCAAATATTGGACCAAGATACGAAAAACTTTAATGAAGAAAATATATTCGTTTTAAGCTACTAAACAACGTATTTTCATTTCAGGCAAAGTATTACATTTTTTAGTTTTAGCCTTAATTTTGCCCTGTAAAGTGTTATCTTTTCAAACCGAAAACTACACAGTAGTTTTTCTGGGACCTTTTGCATGCGTATTGTTCTAAAAAATGTTATAAATGGTAAATATGGTTGTAAGATACAGGGGCTGACCACACTAAAGTACTCAAGAAAGTAAATTTTTCAAGAAATGTAAAAAAAAATATTTTTCGAATTTTTAGCTTTAAACTTTGCAAACGAGCATAAAATTAAAATCTAAACACTTTTTTCGGTATCTCGCCATCTAATACCACTTTTCATGACAAAATATACTTTTTGAAAATTAATTTTCAGGTTGCCCATTATAATTCCTACACTCCAATTTTTGGCAACAAGTTTTTACTTTAAATGCAATTTTTTTTGGTATTCGATATTATAGCCTGCTATTTGTTTGTTTTTAGGGACGCTAGAACGTAACGAATTAATAACTCTTGCACACATCAATCCAGAAAACTATACAATGCCCGAATCGCAAAAAGATCCCAAATCGTCATATTCAATGTGGTTCATTGGATTAGAATTTAAGAAAATGGAGGGTTTAAATGTTGACTTGACACATGACATCATACAGTTTACCGAAAACGTCAACAAGCACGCGTTAAACATTCAAATGTATAAAAGTACAATGAAATTGGAAGCCAGACACGTTAAAAGGAAACAAGTTAGTTTCAATAAACTGGCATTTGAAAATGACGACCAAGCTTATTGTTTCCTAATATTTATTTTTAGTTGACACAGTATTTACCGCCTGGTGTGCTAAAAAGAGAAAGAAAATCTAGTGTTTCGATTAGTAAGAACGGAACAACACAACTTCCGGATTCAAGAAAAAGGCAATCGTCAGAGGCTACTGATGGTGAAACTTCAATCAAAAAGAGTAGGCTTTCAAATGAAGTTAGTTCTGTAAGTGTAAGTAACGATATATTTTTTGCATACCCTGCATCAGTTATATAAGTAATTTATTCTTTTTACTTACCACGAAAGTTACTAAATACCCACTACTTCATTACTAGCTAAATAAAATGTTTTAATTTGTAAAACAGGGTGCCAACTGATCTGGATAAATAGGAAATGACAGGGAATTCTTGATACAATAAGTAAATTTAGGGAACTCTATTTATCTTGGAAAAATTTAACCATACAACATTGTTTTTCTTATCTATTTTAGTTCCTTGTATTAAGAAAATTGTCGAAATCGCGTCTTATCTAATCTGTAACTTGGTACTTCTGTAACTCTTTTCAGGATTGCCGCTACTTTTTCATCGATTTGAGCTGCTCTCATATGATCACTACCTACCATTTTTTTTTAAAAGCTGCCCATTATGACTCATAATATTGGTTAACAAATTGGCACAAATAAAATATTTACTTTATTTGTACAACTGGAAACAGCAAAAATGTATCCTAAAAATCTCTCTATACCCATTCTCAATGCAACAACACTTTAAAGGTGACTTTCCCTTGAAACATGACACTGTCACTGCCTTTAAGCAGACTCTACGGTTGTGATATTTCGCCGTTTAGATGGAGCAGTCGTCGAACTCGGGCAGTACGGTGTTAGCGTATGTACAGCCGTCGCTAGGTAGGATCAATTTGCATTTATTAAAGATAACATCAATTCGACGCTTTAAAAATATAAATCGATTGCAGGAACTTCCGAAGTGGGTACATTTAATTTTTAAGTGTTTGTGATTTACCCTTTTTTGATTACTTCACTCGTTTTTAAGTAATACAATGTTTTATTTAAATTTTTTCATTAATTTTGGAAAACAAAACTAAAATAATTCTTCATTGTCAAAAAATACTTTTAAAAGCGTCCTTCTTGTAATAGCAGTGTGGTGTTTCGTAGACAACACCCTTTAAGTGACCCACCCAAAAAAAAATCTAAAGGTGTTATATCTGGTGACATTGCTGGCCATCTTATTGGTCCGTTGATTCCGTCTGTCCAAATGGTCTTTAACAATTTGAGCATTCTGAGCAGGGGCCCTGGACCAATAGCGACAATTATGTCGGATCAAGATTCCATTATCATAAAAGCGACTCTCGTCGCTCCATAAAATGTTGGAAAAGATATTTACATCTTGGCAATACAATTCGGAAAATCTTGCTAAGAATTCCAGTCTTCCCGTATGGATTTATTTGGATGGAACGTGTTGTTGTATAGAATCCTCAAGAAGAGGTTATGGAGACACCACTATTTTCTTTGATTTTGATTAGTGAAGTTTTAGAATTATCATCAACTGGCTGTAAAACTTAGGCTGTATATTTATCGTTTTTAACAATTCTCCTTCCATCTCTTTTCGGAGTTACAAAGCAGCCATCATACTCCCTTAAGCTCTCCGGCTTTAGACAGTGATGGTAATTTGTCAACAGTTATATCATTAAATGCCATAATAACAAAGTCACTTGATATTCTTGTTACCTGAACAGTTAATAAAGCTTCCAAACACATCCAGTTACCCAACAGCCTGTGTTCAGCCAAGATAAAGTTAGGGAATTTCTGAAATTAAAATTAGTGGGCACCCTGTAAAAGGAATTTCTTCTAGTACGGGTCACATAGTCTTTTAAACCGACAATTTTGCTCTCTGGCACTTTTTGCAGTTCGACGACAGCTCTAACAATTCTATCAACAACGACGACTCGTGCAGTAGCATCGGAATTGATACATCGACGTCCACCAACACAAGTCCTGTCAAACTGACTTCGATACATAAGGTAAGGAGCGACAAAATAAATGACATAACTTCCAGCGAAAGGCGAATCACGTATTAATATTTTCAGGCAGCCACAACTGGAACACAAGAAGCAGTTTGTACATGAAAATGGCCTCCATGGCCAGCCTGGCCAGCGCATTATAGGAAGTAAGGTATCAATCACTTGGTTTTAAGGTTCGATGCAGATTTTTGGGCTATAGTATTTTTTAGTAAGAAAGTAAAGATAGTCAGTTTTTTCTTAAATTTCACGTGTGGATTAAAGAGCAAGAATGGGAAAGCCTTTTTAGGAATCAGGGCACGTTCTCTTGGAAGCAATTAACATCAAACCTTGTTGGCAGTACGCTTCTGATTTTAAGTTCTTTTTACAAGGGAATTTTGTTTGATGCCTCCTTTCTAGCTTCATTTAACCTAAATCTTGTCAATAATGCAAATAGCACCTACTGTGAAAATGTTTTAGACCACCTTGTTTTATGGTTTGAAATATACCCAAACTATAAATACCAATAAAACGAGTTTTTTATTCAATTGACAAAAATATAGTTCATAAGAAGATATTATGTCCGCCTTTGATCTTATGTCGCAAAACAATTGTCAGCATTTTTGAGATTATTCTCAAGATCTTTGCTGTCGAGGTGGGACTGTCGCGACAGCAACAGGAAACGTTGTTCTAGTGTGTTTAAATCGGGGCTTTGTGGTGGCCATTCCATAATTTTAAGAGTTCCTTTCTCAGACATGTTCTGCAAATATTGTTTTGCCATCACAATGTATGTACTGTACAGTAACCGTAAGGGTGAATGGCAGTGATGATTACAATGTTTTTTTCTACTTTCCACTGAGCAAGACTGTTAAGAAATAAACAAAAGAGACATTATAAAATATGTAATACAATTAAATATTAACAGGTGCACATTACAATCACCAACTTACACAATACAGAATATAATACATATCAGCTCAAAAAGTATACATTTAAAATGCATTTATGTCACATGGATGACTTTGGGAATAGAATTTTTATTATACCGAGACTATTAGGACCTACTTCAATCTAGATTTGAATTGTTTGTTTGAATGTTTAGCTGTCGAATACTATAGGGAATAGCATTATACCACACTCTGCTTGTATGAAAATTAGTTTCCCTGGTGGCTGTAGAAGAGTTAAGTCGTTTTCCTAAATGTTTATCATAACGTAAAGTAATACTCTCATCTCATTAAATCGTAGATGGTAAGAATTTTTAAGTCTTGAAACAAGCATCTGCAGTGGGCTGATCTGTTAACTTTACATATTATTCTAACTGTTGTATTAAAGACAGACTATGAATTCTGACACTCCTGCAAACCGTATTGGAAATGTGCCTACAATCTGCTCCTGCGAAGCTGTCCTTAGAGCAAAAAAGCAGATGCCAAGCTTTTCGCTGCTTTATCAATATGATTCTCCCATTTTAAGTTTTTATCTAACATAATTTCCAGGAACTTACAGTCAGACACCCTATCAATATTTGTATGATCTATTCTTACTGAAATCTTTATTAAATGACATCCGTTTGGTTTTTTCAGTATTAACCACTAATTTGTTTGCATCAAACCAACACTTTATTTCTGTGAGGTATCTCCTTTACGTAAATCAAAAAAAGTAAAGGCCGGAGCACTGATCTCTGCAGCACCCCATTAGTGACTTCTCCATAATCGGATCGAACTTGTTCTTGATTATGTCCTGTAACCTGTACAATTTGCTTCCTATCAAAAAGGTAAGATTCGAACCACGTTAATGCAACTTCCTCAATAATTTTTTGGGATTTTCGCAATTAAATGCTTTTGCGAAGCGCAAAAAACCGCGTTATTTCTCATGTACCTCCGGAACTTTGCACATTAATTACGCGTTACCACATTTATACAACAGCACACACATTACAAATAATACATTAAAAAAACAACCTACAGAATTACAAATTTTGTCTGGTGGCACAAAGCATCTTCACAGTATATCAAACATTTGCAATATGACTTCAATCAGTTATTTTTTATAGGGTTCTTATATGTCGAAAATTAATTAATACTCTCGCAATTTAAACTGTATTTAAAAGAATACATAGCCCAGGGTATTTTATTACTAAACATAATAAGAAAACAGTAGCAAACTTTACACGGAGAGTGATAATATCATTACTTTCTAAAATCTTACCTCATTATTTTTTAATTATTGTTTTAAATGGCATTATTAGCTTCATTAGTGCTTGATAAATAATGACGTTGCGCACCCTATATTCCGAACCTACGTCATTACTCATGAGTTTTAGAACGGTCATTATTATTGTGTAATGATATTATTAATGACCTTGTAAAGTCTGGTAGTGTTGGTGTAGTAAAATACTCTTCTGTTTCGGCTCATAGTTTAGCAAGCTTTGGAGGTTTCCCTTTTAGGATGAAGATATTTCTTTGATTTTTCACGTGTGTATGTCGAAACCCTTTCTCCTGATAAAAAGCACTTTAAACTGTAAAATATTATCGCAATGGTGCAATTTTTCTTTTAAATTTAGTGTGTTTGCGTGTCTGTGTCGTGTGTGCGAGTGCCGTAAGAACTTTTGTGTATATATTTACTTAATATAATGGAGAAACATTATTTTTGTTTTTTGTATCGTTTTGAAAAGAATTTATTTTAACGTTGTATAGTACAAATCAATTTGATTTACAGATAAGAAATGTGAAATAGAAAACTGTGTTGCGGTAGTATTTTACTTTATGTACATAATCCAATTATTATTTTAAACTTATTCAGTTAAGTACTCAATAGTGACATTCAAAACGAATTTTAAGCAGTAATCAATTAATTAATTATTAAATCCAAATGCTGGTTTTATTTTTGATATACTATTCTCCTTTTGATTTCCGTGACTTCATTACACAGGTGACTATTTGCCGTTGTTTAAGTTTATAATCGTTTGTTGTATTTTGTATTTTTTTTACATTATAAAGCGGGGGAAATATTAGCTGTTTAAAGTTCATTTTGACAAAACGACATGAAATATATTTTATTTTTTCATAGGATAAGTTTATTGATAGAACTTGACATTCTATAGGCGTATTCGATGTCACGTGTAGGATCACTTTATTGAAAATAAAAATATTTTCCCCCAAAGTGGATTTCATTTAAAATAACCCCTCCTATAACTAACTTCTTTATAAAAGAAGACTGACGGTGGTATACAGGGTGTCTCTAAAAGGTGTGTACAATATCTGAGCACATATTCCTGAGGCCAAAATAAGGCGATTTAAAGCAACTTACCTTAGTCCGAAATTACTCCGAGATACAGGGTGGTAAAGGTAAAAAATAAAATCGAATTTTTTAAAATTAAAGAACATTTTTCAACGTATTACTTCAAAACTTGGTACCCGGGAGTTTTTGGGATGCGAAAAATACGGACACCTTTTCACTGTGGCCATTAGAGGGCGCTTCACAATGCACTTCTTATGGTTTAGAATGGCCATGACTTTTATCAGTGTAGTTTTTTCCTTTTTTTGTTAAGGAACTAATTTGTTGAACATTTTGAAACAAAAAAGGTACTCTTGTGAAAATTCGCTAAAGTAAGCCGTTTTTGAAATATTTCGGTTTTTAGTGTTCGATGCCGCAGAAGAAGAATTCAAAATGCAGTCAACATATTAAAGAACGATGCAGAATTGATGCAAAGAGTAAATTTAAACTTTTTACGTCGTATTAATCTTTGTACTTATGTTAACGGAGGTCATTTTGAACAATTACTAAAAGTTTATGCCAATTAAATTTACTTTTAAAATAAAATTGTTCCTCATTTAATTAAAAAAAAAAATCCATACTCAAATTATTCCTGCAAAACTTGCGGTAACTAACCCAAGTCAAACATTTTTTCCTGCCGAAAATTTACTGATAGCGGAATTTTTTATTCAAAATAATTTAAATATTCCGGTGCGGCATCGAACACTAAAAACAGATATTTCCAGACACGTGGTACAATTGAATGGCCACCGAGGTCCCCAGACTTAACGCCTCTAGACTATTTTCTTTAGGGATATTTAAAAGAAAAAGTTTACCAATAGGCCAAATAATATGGAAGAATTGAAAAACAAAATTAGATTCAAGACACATAACATACCGGCTGAAGCCATTCGAAATTCCGACGACGGATTTTACCATCGTCTGGGAGCATGCCAAGTAGAGGGTGGAGGACATTTCCAGCATTTGCCACGTTAAACCACTTTTTTGTTGTGCTTTGTTTTGCTTCGTTACATTTTTATTTTTTTTGACAAAATAAATAACAAATAATCCATAACTATTGTTAAGTGACAATGTCACAAAATATCAGAACGTGAAACAATGAAGATTTCTTACCTTAAAAGGTAAAAAAAACATCAATAATTTATCATTTCCGCTTATTTAAATAGGGATTTTTTTTTTAAACTTTTAACAGTCGCCATTTTGAAATAGCTTGACAGAATCGCGCCAAAATTTATGAGCATACTGTACGAGATATTAGCTTTCAAATGATGTATCACAAGCTGTATGTTTCCATTTAAAAAAAATATCGATGTCGTCATATCTTTTGACAAATGTCTATAAAAAAACAAACGAATAACGTCAAAATGTGAGCATATATAAAACTAAATTGACGTGTCCGAGCATTTTCCCCAAAAGTTACAGGTTAAGGCTATATTAATTTTATTCCGGACTTCTGGGCCGCCCTGTATTTGTCATGCAATGTCATTTTAATATAATATGTAGTTCTAAATAACAGCATTTTTGACAGAGCTATCGAAAATAATATTATTTGATGGTCCTTCGTGAATCACCTATCAGAGGTATTTTCTTAATCTACGTACAGGGTCTTCCAACGAGGACTGAACAGGGGCTCATTTTTGAGCTTCCTTGTATTTAAAGAAAAATCCAAAATAGCCAATCGATGTACTTTTTCCTGCAGAATTCAAAAATGAAACTAAAAATTTATTTGAACCAGAAACAAAAGAGTTACGCTATGGATAAGGTGTTTTTTAAATGGAACATAGCTTTTTTTATACGATTTTTGGAACGAGTGATTTTTTTTGTCCGTTCTGATTAAAATATTTAATATTGTGACAGCTATTTTTATTAAATTTTAATCTTTTATCCAGTATAATTTAACTTTAACCTGTTTGAAACATACACTAGGTAATAAAGGTATAATCACCTTTGAATCCTTCAAAGTCAAAAAATTTGACAAATTTACTATAATATTGCCGAAATGAAATATTCATTAGATGAGAGATTGCAGATTGTTATCTCGTTCTACAAATGCCAAGAAAATGCAAGAGAAGCAAGGAGAAGATTTATTGCAAATTTTCACAGAAATATATCCGTCAATACTATTCTAAGGATAAAGAACCTATTTGAGGAAAATAAAACATTACATGACAGAAAAAGAAATCCAGAAAGGAATAGAAATCGAGACCGTGCCATTGTGAATTACTTTCGACTGAATCCAACCAAATCAATTTCGGACGCAGTTGTAATTCAATTTCAATACGGCGGCGGTGTAAGACGCAGAAGAGTTACCCAAGGAACTGTTCACAGGACTTTAAGAAATCATAAATTTAAGTCTTATCATATCCTTCCACTTCAACATCTAACACCGGCACAAAAAGAACTTCGCTTCCAATTTGTTTCCCAAATTGTGATTCGGAAAGAAAACGAAGACCCTAATTTATTCAGAAATATCTTATGGACTGACGAAGCCACATTCACAACATCGGGGGTTTTCAATAGACATAATAATCATCACTGGGCCGTTGGAAATCCAAGAAAATTTCAGACAATTAAATTTCAAGGAAGGACTTCAATCCATGTTTGGTGTGGCATAAAAAATAATAGAATTTTGGGACCAATATTTTTTAACGGGACTTTAAATGGACAGAGATACTACGAGTTCTTAGAAAACGAAATTGAGAACTTTTTGGAAGATTTACCATTGGAAGAATATCAAAATTTAATTTGGCAACATGATGGGGCCCCTCCGCATGCCGTGCGTGAGGTTACTCAATATTTAAACGGGCGCTATGAAGAATGGATTGGTAGAAATGGAACCTATGCTTGGCCACCCAATAGTCCCGATTTGTCAATATTAGACACATTTCTTTGGGGCCATTTAAAGAACGTGGTATACAAGCAGCGAAACCACGATATTGAAGAGATCATGCAGAAAATTGTGAATGAAATAAATCGCCTTAACCAGGAAAATCACAGTATAACAGCAAGTTTGGAAAGGCTACAAAGAGGTTATCGCACATGTTTCGAGAACAACGGAGTTCACATTGAACAATTAAATTATTAATGTTTTTTTTTTTTTAAATTAGTATAGAGTTGGATTTCTTTTTCTGTCATGTAATGTTTTATTTTCCTCAAATAGGTTCTTTATCCTTGGAATAGTATTGACGGATATATTTCTGTGAAAATTTGCAATAAATCTTCTCTTTGCTTCTCTTGCATTTTCTTGGCATTTGTAGAACAAGATAATAATCTGCAATCTCTCATCTAATGAATATTTCATTTCGGCAATATAATAGTAAATTTGTCAAATTTTTTGACTTTGAAGGATTCAAAGGTGATTATACCTTTATTACCTAGTGTATGTTTCAAACAGGTTAAAGTTACCTAAATTATACTGGATAAAACATTAAAATTTAATAAAAATAGCTGTCACAATATTAAATATTTTAATCAGAACGGACAAAAAAAAAATCACTCGTTCCAAAAATCGTATAAAAAAAGCTATGTTCCATTTAAAAAACACCTTATCCATAGCGTAACTCTTTTGTTTCTGGTTCAAATAAATTTTTGGTTTCATTTTTGAATTCTGCAGGAAAAAGTACATCGATGGCTATTTGGGATTTTTCTTCAAATACAAGGAAGCTCAAAAATGAGCCCCTGTTCAGTCCTCGTTGGAAGACCCTGTACATTTTCTTCTATCAATTTTGCTTCACTTACCAAAATTCATACTATAACGCCATTTATTATAAATATTTCCATTTCGAAACTTTCGCCTGTAAACCTACGAAATGCGTGCAAGGACGCTTCCCCAAAACGATTTATAAATACTAAATGAACTTTCGAAATAACTACTTATAAAGTCAACAAATTATTCAGCAGTCATATTCAATCAATAATTCAGTTAACCCAAAATTTGAAAAAATCCTATAAAAAACGCAAGGCCCTCGTAATACTCCAGTGGGAAGTTCATCTCGATTTTCCGAGCAGAAAATCTGGCCAGTTTAGCTCTATTGATTACGTCACTACGCAGGCGCTAAAACGGCTCCCAGATAGTTTTTCATCTCTCGTGGGCTAAGATCGCTTCAGCAATGCTCGCATGGACGATTGGTTCCAAGACTAACCTTCAGAGTTGGGCAGCATCTCAATGTAACAAATTTTAGTTTAGTTTTTTTTTAATGATGATAGTGCTGTACTTAATATGCGCTTGTTACTATATTTTCCCACCTTTGTTAGGTAAGTAAAATACTAATAATTTTTAACTTATATTATTCTAATTAAAAAAGTAATACATATATATTTTATAGGGCTTTACTTAAAATATTAGATTCATTTTTATGTAACATTGACTTTTTTAGGTACTGCTATAGGTAAGAACTCTACCTCCACAACAAAACAGTCTTTGGACGAAGACTATTACTTGAACTACGATTATGATGTGAGCAATAATTCGAAAGATAATGGGATCAAGCCAGATTCCCTAATATTGCCAAATCCAGAGAACATGGAAAACAAACCTTATGCAGTAGATGTTCTTCCGAACATAGAGCTTCCGGATGATTCTTTGGCCGATGCGGATTTGAAGGATCACAACTGCATCGACAACATAATGTATGTGTACTATGGAGGGAATGGAAAAAATACGAAAAGTTATGGAACCGGGATAATAATTATAGGATCTGTGATGAGTTGCGCTGCTCAACTGCTAACTCTTTTCTGTGTCTTGCTCAAGAAGTACTATAAAGGAAGAAAAATTAGTATGATGTTGATCGTTGTTCATATCTTTCTTACTATGTTTCTGTCGAATCTTATTTTTATGCTAGGAGTTTATGTAAGTATAATTTAATTTTTTCACTTAATTAGGTTAAGACCTAAGACCAATCTGCCCTTACAGTCAGGTACCATTATTTCCGAACACCCTATATAAAGTTGAATGAACTTGCTAACAGTAATTTATGTTTTAGTCTACCAAAAACGTCGAAAACTGTTTGCTCATAGCTATTCTAATAAACATATTCCACCATCATACCGCAATATGGATATTTTTATACTGCCTTTACATTTACAAGAAGTTTTGTCGAACTTGGGTGGCCTTTATTTTTAAGAATATGAACTGGTACACATTGATCACTCATCTGTTACCGCCAATAATAACGATGGTAAGTTCGTTTGCTCATGGTATAAATATTTTCATAACTATCTCTGAATAAATAACGATTACAGACAATTTGTATACAAAACGAACTACTCTAAATATCTCTTAATTTTGAGGGAAATAATACTTGACAAACAACACGCCAATTTGAATATTGAGGGGGAAGCCTAATTACACATTTGATAGAATTTTAGTATTGACCTTCACACCTCTAGCCAACCTCATTTTAAAATGTCGAATGGTACTACCTATCGAGTGATACATCGTTGCAAAGGGTAAAGTTTATTCACAAATATAAGAAAGTGACCAAATTACTCTTTATTTATTTCTACTTAAATAGGGGTATTGACACAATGCCGACTGAGCTAGGACCGTCTTAGGAAATACATAGTATTGAAATATTTAATTTAGCAACAAATAAATAGGAAACTGATGTTTATTAAATTCAAAATATAAAAATAGAATTATGGTCTTACACTTACATTTATAATGCTAAATTATTATATTAATTATTAAATGACCCAACTAAATCTACTTCACTATCGCTATCATCATCTAAAGTAATAATAAACATTTCTGTTGCATTCCTTATACAAATG
Source organism: Polydrusus tereticollis (assembly GCA_963920685.1). Taxonomy (NCBI): domain Eukaryota; kingdom Metazoa; phylum Arthropoda; class Insecta; order Coleoptera; family Curculionidae; genus Polydrusus; species Polydrusus tereticollis. Next base: position 20,128,146 of record OY987330.1, on the reverse strand, counting down.
TAACTTTCTTCTACTTTCTTTACATGTTGTACGCAGTTTTTCCAGTTCACCTCAGAAATTTTTTTAGTTTCATCATGAATTAGAGTTAATACACTGGAATTAAGTGTGGGTGAAATATTATTGCAACGAATTCAAGCTTTAAGTTGGTGCCGTTAGTTGTTCAATAGAGTTAAATATACTGTGGTAAGGCGGTAGCGGCAATACTATGTGCCCCATGCTTTTCGCAAGTTCATCGCAGTAATATTCTTTTTGAATAGACATACTTCTAATCACTTCTAATAAGTCTTTCTTTCTATAGTTTTCATGAAAATATATATCATTCTTTCACAAATCTCACTAGAACACCAAGGACTAAACATTTTCAAAAAACAAACTAAACTCAACAATGTACGTTGACAGACTAAAATCAAAAAGGACCCTGGTTTATCCGCATGTTTATTTACCTGAGTACGGTACTTAAAATTTATTACGCCCATTTCATTTCACAGAACTGGTTTATTGTTGTTTATTATATTTTGAATACCCTAATAATAGCAGTCATTTAGGTCGGTTTCTTATATTTGTGAACACACTTTAATCGGTTCTCGAGTTAAGATGTGTGTTAAAACAAATAACATTTAATAATATTGCCGATTGTCTTTACCAAAACCATTATGTTTTTTATTTCTGACCGGTATATTATTAGCTTATAACGTCTTAGTTACGCGGGAATTATAAGGGTCATAACTCCCTTGGGATATTAAGAAAAATTTGACATAAAATCAAACGATTGACATCTAATGTCAATTTGATTGTCATCTATTGAAACATTTATTCCACTTTAAAAATGAACAAAATGTTACTAAAATCGGTCAGAAATAAAATTATCTATGTATCACTGGAATTATAAGGGTCTCAATTACCTCGGGCAATTGCTGTCCCTCGGGCCAAAGGCCCTCGGGACGTAAACTTTGCCCTCGGTAATTAAGACCATTATAATTCCCTAGATACATAAATAACTATTATTTCTGATTATGTTATAGTACATTACAAGTATCTGAAAATAAAGTAAAATACACAAACACAAAAAGAAATTGCGTCGAGATAAATGTACTTAATACCTTATGTAATCTTGAATTGAATATGGCTTCAACTTAATTAAAAACTCTTTTATTTTAAACTTAAATTGCCTAACACTATTTATGATCTTAAAATCAAGCGGAAAATTATTTAATAACTTTAGACACATATACTTGGGCTAAGTGTCAATGTATGTATTGGATAGTCAATATTTCGTGTTCGAGTATTATATTTGTGGGAAATCTGTGGATTGAACATTTGTCTGTTTTTTGAAGAGAACCATTAAGCATTCATAGATATAGAGACGATAGAATGTTAATATGCCGGATGATTTAAAAACACCTCCACAGCTATCATTAAAACCCATCGCCTTTAATATTCTCAAAACTCTGTTTTGAATTATAAATATGCTGTTTACCATACTATTTCGACCCCAAAAAATTAATCCATACCTCACCACCGATTCAAAATTTGTAAAATAATTTAGGCTCATGTACCTCCCAACAATCCTGATCCGATAGCAGATGCTATTGAGGTTTTGTGATATCATCTATATGATGTTTCCAGTCTAAAAATTCATCTAGGTATATTCCGAGGAACTTTGTTTGGCTGGCAATTGTTATTTTTGTATTGTGTCTGTATATCCCCTTGTATGACAGCCTTACACTGTTTTGTTCTGAAAATAATGACACTTGTTTTGTCTGCATTCGGTACTAATTTATTTTTTAAAAACCATTAAGCGTCTTGTCACCCAATTCTTTTCTTGTCAGGGTGTTTATCACCCTAGCTGTGTTGCAAGAAGGTCTGGGTTTAGCGTTATCGAGGGCTATAAAATATTCTGCTCTAAACAGTGCAAAAAAGTTAAGGATGAGACAAATAAAACAAGGTTATCAGTATCTGAGGAACCCAACCCACATCAGTGTAACGAACAAATTGAAAAACTATTAGCTGAAAATCGTGACTTGAGAAAAGAACCTAGGGATGTTAAGGCTAAGCTTGGTCGATATAATAATAAAATCGAACAACAAGTAAATGAGATGAAGCAAATGCAAGCTATGATAAACGAAAAGAACAAATTGTCGAATGATCTTGGCTGTGGAATGAAGAATGATGACCAAGGAGCATCGGAGCAACTAACAGATATCAGCGATCAGCAGCACAGTTCTGAAAATGTACTCCAAAAATACAAAGATGAACTTTTTATTGCCAAAAACAGTTTAACTGAGATGGAATCCATGAACAAACAATTGTTAATCTCTATCTCTATTGAAACTTTAACAGTGGAAAACCAGCTCCACCTGGATGAGATTCACAAACTAAAAAACGAACTATGTGTCAGCATTAATAAAGTTATCCCTCAACATACACCTTCGCACAATTCGTCTTACCATGCAACTCCATCAGGTCATCAAGAAGCTAAACCTCAAATTTTATTGTTTGGCAACAAAAACCCCTTCTTAGTTCCTCAAAATCCCCCCTTGCAAGCAGGTTGGTATCCAGCGTAGGTCTCTTTACAAACTATTTATTTATCACTCTGTTATTTTAAGGTAGTTTAAAATTCGAACAGTAATAAAATGGTATATACTCTACCTTTACGGGCCTTAAAATCGTTTTGCGCGTAAGAATAGAGTGGCCAGCAAGGTCTCCCGACTTGATTTCTCTTGATTTTTTCCTTTGTGGCCACTTGAAAACTCCAGTTTATAAAACCCCGCCTAAGTATTGAAGACCTTAAAAGTAGAATAGCACTGAAATGCAGGCGCATTAGTAGCCAAATTTTTGGAAAGACAATTTAATGCCCTTTGCAACGATGTATTACTCGAACGTAGTGCCATTTGACATTTCAAAGTGAGGTTCGCTGGAGGTCAATAGAAAAATTCAATCAAATTTGTAATTGAACTTCCCCTTCGTTTGTATGGTTTTTAGACAACTTATTATGCAGTGCCCAAATCTTTCGAAACCAAAAAATTCTGCTTCAAATCCATGCATAGAGGAATGATTCTGAACTTCATGATACCGATATGCATCTTGCTGATCCTCACAACAATATACGCAATTAGTGCAATGATCAAAATTGAAAATTTAGAAGTTGCAAAGTTGGATTATCATTACCAGAGTGAATCATTGCAAGCACTGAACAAGGAATTGGAGAGCTTCAAAGAAAGAAAAGACGAAAGCGTCAGTTATGTAGATGAAGAGTTGTCAAGTTTGAAAGCGACGAGAAACTGCCTGAAGGCGCTGTGCGTGATGCAACTTATATTCGTTCTAAATTGGTTTATCACGCCTGTTGCTTTAGATGCAAGTCACGAGGGCACGGAGTTGCCTTATTTGCAGAGCACCACGTCAATGTTATTGGTAAGTATATTTTTTGCTAGATGCCTTGCAAAAATATCCGTTTGCATACATTGTGACGGTGTGTAACTTTCAGAATTGGTTCATGTTCTACAAAAGAAAAACCCTTCTCCCAGTAATAGATTACTCGATGGAAGAAGATTCGGAAAAGGAAAAGATCGACGAGGATTTACCCTCCTCAGCTACTGAAGTGATCAGTATCGCATCCTCAGACAATATTCCGCTTTTGAAATCTGACAGTGCCACCGAGCTCAAAGAGTTTTGTAGCTTATCGGAGGCGAAAGAATGTGCCAATGACTATATTTGTACTATTAGCACGTAAGTTAGTTTGCCGTTAGCAACTTTTGATGCGCAACACTGAGTTCAGAGCATTTATCTTTAGATATCATCAGGACATTTTTATTTTCGATCAAAAACTAAAAATGTTTCAGCACAATATTTCAAATGCAAATATTTTCGTGCTACTTGACTTGTGTTTGTTATTCACAAAGTTTTCATGCGCAGGATAAATTAATTGCTTATGGTAAATATACAGGGTGTTTTCGAAGTAGATCCAGGAAGCTTTTGAGCAAGCAATGATAAAAGGTCAATCAAACGATGTACATGGTACATGTGTGGCATGTATAGAGTTTAACAGTGTGGAACACACTTTAGTCTATCCTACCTTGTATAATAAATATCCAAGCTTGGGGAATATCCTGTATAACCTACAATTAAAGCGGAAAATAAGATTGTTGGAATTATAGCCTGGTTTTTCTTTAATCTATGGAAATACGTTAAACCTATTAAATTTGCTGTGGTTCAAATTTTATCTGAATATTCTAAATACGAGTATTATATACTAAAGTATAGATGTATGTACGTTGAGAACTTAGATATATTTATGAAAATAAAAGGATTTATCTTACTAGGTACAATTTTTCTATAACTATTTACAATTCTTTATCTCGAATTTTTTGGCAATATCTTCTAAAATGTGTTAGTGATGTGTATAATGAAATATTCTTGAATATCAAGCTATAAAAGGATGTTTTAAAAATTCATTGGTTCATATGTAGGTCGTTAAGACCATTTTTACGCTAGCGCCGTGCAAGTTTTCTAGCACGTTAGATCTCGTTGTTATGAAGGGGATGTTAATGGGGAAAGAAAAATTGACTGCACAGCGCTAGGGTCTACCTTTTCTACTGCGCAGCTGTATTTTTTTAACGTTTAATTTTTTTTACATCTTGTGGCCAGTCCAGTGGTTTAGAAAATCCATTTTTTGAGCTTCTAAAACATTTAAACTAACATTAATTATTGACTTCCATAGTTTAATTCGAGAAGCGATTCCTTTACATCAGGAAATTTGTCCTGTATTTTTAAACAACTTATAGGGCAATATAGGAATTGGGTTTTCTACATTACTGGTTCAGTTACAAAAATTTAACAATGAATACGTAAAGCAGCGGTTCCCAACGGGTGATTCTCTTACACAAAGTCAAGTAAGCTTTATTATCAGAAACCTGACGGTTCGTTGACAAAGCTGAAGGAAAGCAAAGTAAACAAACTAGTATAACACCTAAAAAAGAAGGAACAATATAAAATATAATCAGTGAATATACTTAAAAGCAAACATAAATGATCATTCGCATTCACAAGATTAAAAGCACACTACTAGGGGAAAATACAAATATTCACCTAGTCACAAAACAACAAACGTCACAAGTTATAACACAACAAGATGTAAAATGTATTTTACAGATTGTCAACATAGAATTCACCTTAACTATAGTAAACTTTACCAATCAAGACCTTTCTTACTCTTCGTTGGAAAATTCTTAATGTTGGTGAAGTTTTCATGCTAGACGGTAAGCGATTATACATCTTAATGCTTTCATAAATCACAGATCTCATGGTTAGCGTCAATGAAGGAATAGGAAGAGGTAGATTTAAGCATCGCCTTAAGGTAGGGGTTTAAGACATAAAATGATGGCGATACTTGTATACCAGACATACAGTCTCCAAGATAAAGACAGTAGCAATGTCAAAATATTTTTTCTTATACAAAGGGTCCTGCACGACTCTCTTGGACCTGCCGCATAACACCCTGATGCTATTTTTTTACCCAGAGCTAGAATATGAGATTGAAATTTGAGGTCCCAATCAATGATGGTCATCCCTTCTAAATTACACAAGATTGTAGTGTCATCAGCAAACATTGTATTTAGTGCCGCAAAGTCATTGATAAACAAGAGGAACATTTGGGCCCAGGAAGAAGCCTTAAGTACCACCCCAATTGATTACCTCATCCGCCGAACACACAGACCCGATACAGGCTCTGACAGAGTTGATAGTAGTGATATTGGTCTAAAGTTTGAGGGATCATTTAATTCACCTCCTTTGTGCCTTGGAATCACTTTGGCCAGTTCTAAGGAAGATGGGAAGACCCCCAATCCACAAAATCGAGGGTTCGCGATAGAAAAAACGATAATGGCGAAAACGTACTTATTACTTTATTTGGACGCTCTTTTACGTCTTCCACACTTAAATTAAAAATATTAAATATAAATCTTAAAATGGTTTTAATTTTATAAAATATGTCAGATACACCTATAAAAAATTGGGTGCTTCACAACAAAGCTCAATTTTTTCAAGAAGTTCGCGGTTGCAGAAGGTTGGGAACCGCTAGTGTATAGTATATAAGAAAGACACGAAAACAAATTTTTTTTTTATTTTTCCAACGTTCGACTTGCGTTAAAAGAACCGTATAGTATAATTTTAAAGACAGACAAACAGATGCAATAAATATCCTATAATCAGGTTAGTTCAGGTACTGTACTGTTATAAATTATATTTTGGTACGACTTTTTGAACCAATTTGCGATGACGCTTTCAAAAATTTCTAGTTTCTAATAAGTCTTATCGTTAGCAGAAAGAAATGTGTTAGTCAAATAAATATATAAATTTATTTAAACCAATAATATTGTGAGTTTTTTATGGATCTTACAACTTCGCACTAACCTAACAAGCTCATAAAATCGTGAACTTAATATTTTTTAACGTGTCTGTAAATATTGTAAATTTTAATACATCGGCCTACATCAGTATTATTACACGATAAGTTCTTAAAATTGTTAAGGTTGTAAGTTCTGGTTGTTAACCCATTTTAAACTAGGTACCCATTTAATAAATGTTCTAAACTAATGTGTTTTTTCTTGGATTAATACTATACCTACTACTTTGGCGTCTAGTGATTTTCCAGGGTTTGGCAACATCGCAAAAAACTTTTATACGAAGATTAATTTTTTAATAGCCCATAACGTCAAATCCGGCTTTTCGCTAACACTGTGAACGTAAATTATTAATTTTTGTTTAATGCGCTCATAGTCTTAGCTATTCATGCAAGACTAGACGCTTAGACTACTGTGAACGCATTAAAAAATGTAAATGAGGCGATTAAAAAGGCCTAGCAGTTCGATTTGCGGTGTTGTCAGTGGATTACAATTTCCCAGAACCTACTCAATTCCGAAGGTGTTTCCCGAATTTTCCTAGATTTTAAGGAAAAACCTAATTAGTATTATTATTTAACATTTATTAACTTATTATTCACACTATAAAGACATATCACAATAACTTACTTAAAATAAAATAACACTTGGAAATATTTACATGCAGATAATGCAGACTGGAAAATTCCAAAATGCGGCGTAGTGTTATTATTATTAATAATACAGAACTGTCAGGAGTGTGTGTATTTGGAATTTACAAAATTGACCAAAATGATATAAACAATGCGTAAACTGTAGGAAATACTCGAACAGAAACATGAATATAAAGCAAAAATACTTTTCAAATCAGTTCTCACTTAAGCAAGGTTTAAACCTACAACTAAACAGTATGTGTTGGTGGACTGGCAGTTGGAGCCGTCGCTTGTCTTGTAACCATGTTAATGGCGTTTTGCACAACCTGTTTTCTAATGAAATCAGATGTCACAGTACCTAAACTATCTTTATTTCCCACTTTGCACCGTATGTAACCATGTAGATTTGCACCATTTAGTGTAAGGGCTATTAATACAACCAACTAAAAAGTAATGAGTATGATTAATCATAAAAGCAAGCCTCCAAAGATCAATTTTTAATTATCTACACCAATATGTCGGCACAACAATTTGTACTTCTTGTGAAGGGAAGTGTAAACTGAGATAAAAATGTGCAAGCTATTTTACTCAACATTACACAGTTGAGAAGGTACAGCTGCTTACTGAATTTGAAAGTTAAATTAACCACTAAACATAAGAGAGCTATCTTTAAAAACTAGCGATGTATATTTCATGTAAGTGGGTGCCTACATATATCAATTTTGTCTACTCCTTATTCTTTGATTAAAATGTATTCCATTACTCACCAGCCATTTAACTTTAAGTCCAAATAACGCCACTAGGAAGAACACACCCCAAATCAAAGGAGTCAAGATCAAAGCAGTCCAAAATATTCTAGATTCTCGTTCATTAACTCGGTTCTGTGTTTGACCCTAAAAAGGGCCATATATAGATTTCATCAGAAAAAAACAAAACAACAAACACCTAGTAGTCCTAGTACCCACTTATTTTTTTAATAAATATTATAATGATGATTTTTGAAGAAGCAACACTTATAAACTGATTTTACAAAGTGATTTTTAATAAGTTCCGATATTTCACAGATCAATTCCTCAATTATTTCTAACATAAAAAGTTCATAATTGAAAAATGTCGTCAAAACCCTTTGTTTTCAAGATAAATACGCCCTGAATATTCTAAAAGCTACAAATCCACTTTGTAATTAAACATATATAAGAAATGCAAAAAAACATCAGAAATATTGAGTACTTACTAGTCTCTACAATAAATAATAAATACAACAGAACCTACCTTTCGAGATTCATAAACCCAGTGTGATTTGCCATCGTCATCAACATAATTCCACCATCTTAGCCCTACCATTAACCTTCCTGTAATATTTTTAACAGTCCAAAAATCCATCGATAAAAATATGACAATTACAACAAAACTTGTAATAAAACTATCGCTAAACCAGCCACATAGCATGTAAGCGGCGATAGCTGCTGATCGAAAGGCTACATGAAAGAGGGTAACATATGGGTGCCTAAAAAATCACCTTTCAGTTTTTCTTTGCTTTGCTAATGTACGAGAATTTCTATAGTTTACGAATCAAAATTGCTTTGCATTAAGTTTAAAGAATAGAGGCAGAGAAAGGAAAGGTTTATGAATCAATTTCTGATTGTAAATATAAAAAAAAAGGCATGGTTAGCTGCAATTTGTAGTTTTGGAGAAACTAATGTTAGATGTTTTAGGTATGATATATTAGAAAACTTACGTTAATAAACCACCCGATTTTCCGATTTGTAGATCTTCCTCCCCAAAGGCAATGGTGTCATCCTCAAGAAGCGGCATCTATAATTTTATATAAAATCTTAACTTTTAAAGGAAAACAAAAAAAAATAACTGCAACTTACTGTAGCTGATGACATATTTTTAATATTGTCGATGACGTTTACCTGTCAAAACCTCATCCTGGATTCTTGCACGGTTGAAGCTTGCAACATTTGATACATAACTAGAGCTGGGTAAAATGTCCAGAAGACATGTGACCATAAACAATTCAGACTACGGAGAAAAGCTCGTATCCTGGATTTCATACGGGTAGGAGGAGCGCGTCTCAGGTCTCAAAAGAAAAGAAATTAATTCGAGAGGACTACTTGCACGTGAAAATCGGGGTAAATAGGTAGTAAGGAGGTTCCGGAGACGAAAATCGAATCTCTGACATAAACCCGGTTATATCTGGGCTGGGGGGATCACCTAGTCGTGCGTGCATCTTCTAACTGTGCTTCGTGAAATATATTCCCCAGTTCGCTTATCAGTTATCTACGCCGGTTAAGGCCGGATTTGCTATAACTGGATAGGAACCAATGTATATTTATTTTATGCAAGCATTAGGTTATCATTGCATGGTACAGACCAGACGTCACAATTACCCTTAATGGGCTGGCAAATTGTCCCTTCTTTTTCTTGGGTTACAATGGCCTCTTGCCTTCCAGCCAAGCCAAGACTGGAATTGTCCCTAGAGCCATATTTGATTTTGATGGTTAGGTTAGGTTGTTTGTTTTGCATTTGTTTGCGGTTAGGTTAGCTTAGATTTTTGAATTATTTGCCTTTGCTGGAAAATAAGTAATTTAAGTGTATTAAGTATCAGTTTCGTAATTTCATCTTTTCGAAGTAATACTATTGTTACTAGACCCAACAGAAAATTATTAATCTCCAAACATTAATGTTACCAATATGGATATGGACTTGGATTTTTCCAATGACAAAATAGAATCTTTTTTGTCAACAAAACTAGAAGAAGTTCGTCTAAAAAATGAATCTCTACAGACAATTTTAAACAAACACAGAGATGTCTTAAAGTGCTCTACTGGCGATAGCATTCAAAATGAATTTAGTTTAAATGTGATAGAATCTGATTTGTGGAAGAGAATTTACAGCAATAAGTATTCTATAGGATTGGTCATTTGTGCTCCTTGTAAGAAAGATTATAAAGATGTTAGGGCATTTTTAACATGGAACTCTAAGCAAACACTTTGCTATAAAGTTGAAACATTTAGTGTGATATCCGCAAGTAACGAAGAATGTAAAGAATCGAAAAATTGTAGTCTTGTAACAGACACTGTTATGAAACATTGCAACAGTTTTAGAGGAAAAACATATTTGGTAATTACATTTGATGTGCCTGAATATTTAGATAAATTAGAGTATGAAATTTGTGGCTCACTTATTTGTAATATAGAAGGGCAAGATTTTACTGTTCCCTTTCCCAAAGTTATTGTATCTGCAAAAGATCCAACTTTAAGTACTTTCTGGGTTAGTCAAAATTCTTTACATAATATTTTGTCAATAATGACTTGTTCAGACCAAACAGATTTAGTTATGATTCTGCCAGAAGAGTGGTCAACTTCATTAATTACCACTTTCGAGATTCACTGTGCTTTAACCCACCTTCAAATGCCAGTAACATGTAAGTCATACTTTGTGGCAAACAATGTTTCAAAGTTGTTCGATAATACGTTAATTGTCGTCCATTCTCATCATGACAATAAGAACACGTTATATGTGAAAATATGTGCAGCAAGTAATGACCAGGTTTATGCAGTATCTCACTATTTAGGCTCTTGTTTGCCAGATATCGTTTTTTTCCCACTCTCCTATTATGAATCTCATTTATGTAAAAATGCTTTGTTCTCAAAGGAGCTTTTAAAAGAATTTAAATTAAGCATGTGTCAAGAATTAGAGTTAAGCTATAAGTTTGCTCAAGATTCTTCTAACAATACAAGTCAAGATGCCAAGAATAAATTTAGATCTGCTCTTAGTACAACTGAATGCCATACAGATAAGCTGTTTCTTAAAGTTTCTAATATGAAGTACTAAATTTAAAAAAAAATTACTTGCTTAATATTTTTTGGTACAGTTTTGCCTTACAAGTGGAAAAGAGACTTAAATCCCATTTTTATGCCATTCATTTGTAAATAAAACTTCATATATTTATGTAGACAATAATTTCTTAAAATACCTTTGCCCATGGAAACTCATAAATTTCCAAGAGGGCTACAAGGCTGGATGTTAAAATTTTATTTTACCTGCCACTACAAAGTGCAAATAATAATTTTTTCCACCGAATTTATAAGAGATAGATATTGAAGAAAAGAGCATTTTATATAGTAGTGAGTGAAGACAATCTAGAGTTAGAAACAGTTTTAAAAAACATACTGTCTTTGATAATCTTGTTTTTTTTTTGTTTTGACATGATTGTGGAACTTAACTGTGTTATTAGTTGTTAATATTAGTAGGTTAGTTAGTATGCTTGCCCATTTTTTGCATTCCACCTAAAACCTAATGACACTGATTTATCTAACTATACCTAGTGGTTACTATTAAGTTTAGTATACATTTTTGTTCAAACGTTTTTATACTTTATAATAAATAAAACTTCCAAAAGCTACGTTAAATCTATCATTTATTTCAAATAACATCTTCAAATGGAGATAAGCACAAAAACCTTTTTTTACCATTAAGTTGTGTTGATTTCTATCATTTTCTTTATACAACTCTAAATCCACATCATGCTTACCTCCATTCCTTAAGAATTAACTGAAACCACAAATATACTAATTTAAATATTTTTAAAAGAAACCCCTAATTTTATTATTAGAAGTGAAGGATATTTGGTTAGTAGTACGCTTATAAACATCTATCTGGACTTTGATAAAGGTATACTAAATAGATTTTAAGATTTTTAAAATGGTACATCCCATATATGATGCGTTACAAATGTGAGAATTTTTTCGTTACCAAGATATAGTATCAAAAAATATGTGCAGTTTTTAAGACCAGCTTGTATTTGCAATAAAAATCATAGTTAAGGTTTTGTAGTCCACTTAGTAACTTCAGTTCTGGGGAGTCAATTACTTATTTATCTTTCGCGAGAGATAAAACTTTCTTTAAAATAAGAAACAATGTGTATTAGTTGCTCAATAAAAAAATCACGGTTTCCTACTTATTATTGTTTAAATTGCTGGCCTTTTAAACACCATTATTGAAATTACAATACTGAGAAAAAAAAATAAATTGAGTCAGTTTAGGGACAAATTTCATGAGAAATAATTCAAATTAAGAGTTCATGAGATGCACCGTTCAAACGAAATCTTAAAGACAGAGTGCTATTAAGTTTTAAGCCTTCAATCATCTAAAATTTTAAAGAAATTTCTATTACTGTATTATAATCTGGTGGACACCTTTTGCGGTAGGAATTTAGGTACATGGAAAAAAAATGGCTGAAATAGCTTTATTTTAAATCAAATAGAGTTTAACAAGAGGTATATTTTAAAAGAGTAGTAAAGCAATATTGTAATTAATAATTTGTTTGCGGATTATTAAAAATTGATGTTACTTACATAAAAAAATTAGAAATTCAAACTATTTTAAGTTACTGTCATTTCGATTCAAATTTTTTACTTAAGTTGATTTATTTTAGCCATTTATTTTTTCCTATGTGCCAGAAAAAAGTGTTCACCCCATATAAATAAAAACTGAAAACAATAATTGTAGTTACAATGAAATAAAATAGGAACTTGAATATAATCTGATAAAACCTCTAAAATTATTGTCAAAAACCAAAACAAATTTGCCATAATAAAAAAATCGAAAGTAGTTTTTTTTATAATTATTATATTTTTTTTATCTAAATATTTTAAAGCATAAAGATTATATAGCTTATGTCTGATTAAAGAAATTAAATAAAAATATTTCATTATAGATATTTTGGAATACCAAGTGGGGTGTTTTGAATAAAAAGAAATGATTTTATATCGTTATTAGGATATCTTTAAGCTAGGATTGATCGAGAAGAGCTTAGAAGTGAAAATAGTTTTTTTCAGATGTTTAGCTAGGATGGGACCTGACTAGTAAATCAACTAAAATAGTTTTGTTTTGAAAAAACTTTCTAGCAGTGGAAAATTATATAAGTACTTACAGTTGCATATTACCGAAAAAAAAAGATATTTTTATAAAACAATTGCCAAAAGAGAACAGTCCTAGCATGTGTGACAAAGATATTATTTTTTATAGGAGTTGTTTATACCGTATCTTTAAACAAAACACCCTCTTTGTGAACTAGTCCCTATGTGGGGTGGGACAATGACATTTAGTGAACATTCATTACATTTATAAGGTAAATAGTATGTCATTTAAGTTGAAACTAATCCAAAAATTACATAAATTATATCATAAAAATGGAAACTTTTACAAAGATACAATTAGGACACAAGTGTGGTAGTAGATGGTAGTTAGAAATGACGATCTCAGGTGTTCCAAATAACTTAAAGCTTATTATTATTATTATTAAATTGACTATGGAAGATGTGCTCTCCAATTTCTGTCTTTGGATTTATCAGACAACACCATTGCTATCGCCTCCCAAAAATTTTAAGAGATTTATAGCAGGCAGGCACTACCTTATGATGATATAATGTTTCTTAAACTTGACTAAGATTTATTGATATTTTAACTTAATCAATCGCCAGGAAATCCCTCTTATTTTTTTTTTAAACGAACCAAATTTCTTGCATAAAATGTAAAAATACAAAAATATCAGTATTTTGTATTAAACAACAGCTGTTTCTTGAAAGATGTAAAATATTGACAGTGATTATAAGGTTGCAGCCACCTGTAGTGTAACGAGATAAAACGTAATATTCAAGTTAAAAAAGTACCATGTTACTAAATCCAAGAAACAGTAGTTCCAGGAATCATTCAAATCGTTTAACGCGTTTCAAACATTCAAAAATGTTGATGTTTAACCAAACAGTTTAATTGGTTTTGTTAAACATTCCACTGTATATTTTTAACAATTTATTAAACAAAAAAATCAATACGTCGGCCCCAGATCATTAAACACAAAGCAAACATGCGCACAGAGCCGTGAGAGACTCTCAAAAAATTACTTTAATAAAAAAAAGTATTTACATACTGAAAAAAAATAAATAAAAAAAATACTTGCTTGTAAAAGTATCCTAGGTACTATAGATATAAAAGTATGTAGACACCCAAAGTAGCTCAAATACCCCAAAAGTAATTAAGACATTCTAAAAGTATTAATGGTAACTAGTTACTGCTAAAAGTAACTAAAATATAGAGCTACATTCTACATGATGTCAAAAGTAACTTAGATACTTTTAGTAACTAGATATTGTAAAGTACATTTATATCTACCTATAAAAACCATTCCTAATTTGAAATCCACCGGACTATAAATAAAGTCACAATTAATTTAAAGCCGTGTGCTGTTAGCAACCGTAGGCCTTAAACAAATATTTGATTCGACGCCCACTGTAGCGACATCACTGTTTATCGTGCCACATCCCAGTGGGTATTTAATACAGTTGAATATCTTCGTTTACTCTATAACGTCAGGTCAGACATAATTTTTTTTCTTAAGTGGATGGTAGGTAATGGTGTTCCTTAAAATGAAGGCTTAATTTGTAAAGTTAATTAACCAAAAAAAAACAATTAAAACAATCTTTGTAGTAAGTGCACTAGAGACCACAAAGAAAAAGAACCGACAGAATTTCGAGCTGACAATGTTTGCTGCCGGAAGCAAGTCACAGAAAAACATATAATACAAATCAATCTTCACAAAGCCTATATGACACTGTTCCTGTTATCAGATTGTGTGAAGCTCTCTTAAAAATCTATATAATGGAACAATTGGAGAATTAAAGAAGGTAACAGAATATCAAAAAAATCCATCAGAGACTAAGTTTCAGTATTACATCTCGGAGTAGATTAGACTAAAAGAGACAGCAGGTCAGCAGATGAATTAAAGTCAAACCAAGACTAGGCACAAACCGCACAAACATATGATGGACGTCAATAACGACTACTTGACATTTCGCCGAGTTCTCCATAAGCTTCCAAACCAAATCCGGAGCAAGTAGATCACGTTTAAACGCTCCGCAATCGGATTAAAGGAACGCCTGAGATCTACTCTCTTTGCTCCAACAAGAATATTGGAACGGAAACGTGGAAACAGATGTAGTACTGGAACTTACGCACACCAGCTGTATATCACCCTAAAATGTTTGTCGCAAAAGCTTCAAGTAAATTAAATGGAAAGGAAAGTTCAGGGTTATAGGTATCGATCTAGGCTAAGAGAAACATGCCACTACACATTGTAGTTTGCCGATGATCCTGACGTGATTATTGTAAAAGACAAAGACGATTTGAATGTATCACGCGTAAACTGTAAATACAAAAATACAGAAAATGAGGCCAAGAAAACAACAAAATATCTTCCGTCCAACTAAATACAGATGAAGTTACTTTTGGTAAGGAGTACACAGGAGTTACATTTGATACAAAAGAGAAAGACGATCGTTAAATTAATAAACGAATATGAACAATCGGAGGTCCAAACGGAAAATTCTGGGGTCAAGAGAACAATAGAAAGAAGCTGGATGTAGTCAAAATGGATGTATTTAGACGAATATTAGGAATATCTAGAAGAGATAAAGTTCGATAAGACCAGACATCGAGAGAAAACAACTGATATGGTATGGGATGTAGAGAATGAACTATACAAGACTACCAAAGAAGATTATGCAATGGGTAACACCCAACCAAAGACATGGAAAGAGGGAATTGCAAAAGGCAATGAGCTCAAGAGATCTTAGAGAGGGCCAATGGAATGACAAAAATATTCATATAAAAAAAAACAAACAATATATTATGTAAAATGACAATATATTATGTACAATGACAAGTTGTCGTTTCTTGCTTGCGCGATCACCACATCCGTTAAATTCTACCCAATATCTTTGTAAAAATTCCAATTTTTACACACACCACTCATATTTTCACTCACCCTGTAAACAAGGCGCGTATTTAGACAATGCCCTTCCTTGGGTGAAGACTAACCTTAGATTTTTGCAAATGTATTGTCAATCTCTGACCAGTTAAAAATGATATAAGCAGCATTACCGCGCGCGCAACCATATTGTAGCAGTATTGTTTGTTCCACCCTGTAGAGTAAGAATGACAATGAGGTAATATTTATAAGTCATTTGAGCAGGGGATTTTTAGGAACCGCACAATTTACAGATAAGGATCGGGAGAAGGTGGTCGGTGAGGAATTGTTTGTGTAGCTCTTTTAATTATTACACGTTGAAGTTCGAATAGAGAATAATATTGTATTCAGATTCATGCAAATAAATTATCATCAACACAAAGCAGAAAAATAACGAGCTGATGACGGAGAGTAAGATGAAACGTCGAATAGGTCTTGATGAAAGCAAAATATCTTCAAAATGCAATTATTGTGTTCAGTTAAACTCGTCTAGAAAATTTAAAAGAGAGAACCTTATCAAACAACCCGGCACCGACCAAACCCGGACACTTAACACGCAGCTACATAGGTGGAACCTAATACCAACAACACCCAGTTACAAACCAGAGATACGCGGGGTGCAATAAAACCCCACCCTCACCACCGCGCTACCGACTGCTTAATCGCGCCTCTCGCGCTCTACTATTGGTGATCCGGTCACTGTATATGCCCTGTGATTGGCAACAGCCCCGTTTCCGCCTTTCTGATTGGTTGTTTTCGAAGAGTGAGAGCCAGCGCGTGCCCCTTAATGGACCGTCAGCCCCGGGACACGCCTTCGCCACGCACACGTCACACCCAAGGCGTCCATCCCTCGTAAAGGAGGGCTAGGTTGTCCAAGCTAGTAGCCTCTCGGATTACATAATCCACCTGAAATTTAATAAATATAACTAACTATGAACAATTGGCTAAGTCCAAGTACGAGCAGAGACACACATTTAGACTCTAACTAAAGTTCACACATTAAAACCTTAGTGCCAACTAATGTTTGGAAGCAGACTTTGTCGTTGCAGTAATATAATCCGAACACCCCAATACTTACATAGGTATCTTTGCATAGTGTGCGCGACCAAAGAGAGTATGTCGAACGTCTTCCGCAAGTCTAAATTTGCGTGCATGACTATAAGTCTTCTGATATTTCCAGACTTTCAAAGAATTGTTCAACAACAAATTTGAACAAAGTGTCAAAAAGCACCTGACGAGACAAAATCTGCAGGAAAAAACTTCTCTGGTATTGGATAATGTCTCAGCCCACAGGCTAGATCTAGAACTGCCTAGTGATAATGTTCGTACTACCTAAGTGCACCAATGAACAAAAATGTTAAAATCACCAACTGAAAAAAGTTGCTGCAGGAAGTTCTTCTGCAGACAATGGGGTCATTTACCACTTTTTTTTGTTACATTTTCTGACGCCTCTAAAGCCTTTAAAATAAATTACGAACATCGACTCGCGGAAACCGCTGTGTGACGTCACTAGCTCCTATAACAAGTCGGGTCGCGGTTACTTGCTGTTTACGACTAAGAAGACAGGTGGCCATTTACATACACTTTTCTCCATTGCTGGGTAACGGAGTTGGCATCGACAGAAGAGAAAATAGTGTTAGTATAGAGAACTGGAATGGCATGGTTTTCGATGCGCCACCCTGTATATCCTAGTAATGGCGCCCCTTAGCGGTCATATTGGAAACTTAAAAATATTTTACATCAATTTCTTTTGGCCAATTTAGTTAATAATTTTTTTTCCCGAAGCCGTAAGGTTTTGGGCTCCCATAATATTGTACCTTGCCGACCATAATGGGACACCCTGTATAATATGTCATTGCGTATAGACCGTAATTTCAAGGGCGCATTTCTGAACCAAACTCAAATAGAAAAGTTCATATAAACATGTGTCTTAAAAAGTCTGGTTTTCCATGTGTCAAAGGTTAAAAAAAAAAATCGGATTTTTACTAATATCTCAAACATTCTTTTGCCGATGTTGGTGAAGTTTGGCAGTGGTGTTCGTTGTGATAAGACGCTAAGTTAGCACTAACTAGATGATAATTATGAGTTTCAGTGGCGTCCCAGGAGGCACTCTTACGAACAATATTGACAAAAAAAATGTGTGCTATTGACTTGTTTAAAATTTTATATTGTTTTCGGGTTAAGCAGCTAAAAATACTGGTTTATCCAAACACTGTGTTTGCAAGGAGCCCTGTCGAGATCAAAGGCAGACAAACAATTGGCTTCATGTCTATTACAGGGCGCTAAAAACATTTAAAACCTCCTTACCTGTTCTTGTGCTGTACACTTTCTCCCCGGATCTGGATCTCTTCCCTCTAGTTTCATTTTAACTCTCCTCCAAACATTAACGGCGTATGCATTTCTCTGTTGAACTTTACTCTCGACTTTAGTCTTTTCATTGGATAAAATACAACTTTGCCTCCGTAGAGGCGGCCTGAAGCTTGAATCTTTAAGCTGTTGAAGTGCCAATAGACCTATTGGGAAGAGAATATTATATAACTTATTATTGCAGGCAAAATCAAGAAAAAATATTTATATGCTCTTGTTAAGGTTAGTTCAAGTTTACTAACTTTGCAGAGCTAACATACCTCCAAATATTTCTTCAGTGTTATCCCGAATTCCCTCTAAATGTTTCAACATTTCCTCTATCAACTCCTTATCCAATCCCTGATCTTTAAAAACATTAAACAACGAATTGAAATGCTCCACGTACTTTTTATAGTCGTGAATAAAATATTGGGTTACCCGACTATAGTCGTCTATTTTCGTCATTGTCTTTAAAAGACCTTTTACGTCTTGCATCAGTTTCGAATGGATATTGTATATAGATTTAAAATTGTTAACCAGCGATATTAAACTGTCAGTTTCCGTAAATATATTTTCCTTCTTTTCGGTTAGTTTCTTTTGGTAGACACTTATAACGTCAGTTATGTGCATGGACACTAGATGGAGCCACTTCGGATCCTGTATAAGATCCAGTGTCAGCATGTTAAGGATGCTTTCTTCTGCAGGTAGCAAATTCTCAGTTTTAGTTTCGGTGTATTGGCACGCGAGGCGCCACTTTTCATATGTATTCAGGAAAAGTTTATCGTATTCTTTGGTTGAGTCCATGTTTGTAGTTCTTAATAGCTCATGCTGCAATATAACATTGTACGAAGTCAGAATGTTGTTGGCGATTTTCTGCTCCAGATTAAGCTGAGTATCTCTAGTTTTGACAGCACTTTCAAAAGCGGCAAGAATTTCAATGACATTGGGATTGGCGCCTTTCGCCCAATTCAGCCTTTGATATGCCTTTTCAATGAGCTTCTGCTGTTTTTCTTTGGCGTCCTTCAATGACTTGAAAGTGCTTTGCAAATTTGTTAATTCGCTTTGCATGTCTAAAGCGAACTTAGCCCTTGCCGAGGCGAAGTTGTGCATCAACAGGACTTCATCGAACATCAAGTTATGGACAGCCAACTGACTTTGCAGTCTAAAAGCACTTGACTGTAGAACCGTCAATTTCTGTTCGATTTTCTTGGGCTCTTGGATCTTTTCCCAGGATATTTTGACGTTAGTTTCCAAACTGGACGCTTGCGACACTACACTGGCACTGAACACTCCCTCTTTAAGCAGAATGTTGTACGCTTTGTGATATAACTCATCTAAAGGAACTTTGCTTTCGGCTCCAATGTCTTTCTGCTCAATTTCATGTGTAACATCCAGTTCTAACTGCTGCAAAATAAGACATATGATGTAGGTGATAGTTTCCGGAGTAACACCCAATAATTGTCGAGAAATAAATTCAGCAATGAACTGTTTCACGGGCTTAGTCAGATGCTCATCAGTGTATATCATCGCTGATGCGCTACATCTTATACTTTGACACATTTGCTGAGCCAACGCAAAGAAATCGGAAATAGCGATGATTCTCTTAAGGAAAAAGATGTTTTCCAAAATACTTCGTATTTGAGGGTTGAAAATATGCGGAGCTATGTTCTTAGCTTCCTTTACATGGTCGAGCTTTTTCCAGGATTTAGGAATATCTAAACTTCCTAAAGTAGTCACTACATTGTTAATTTCTTGGGTGATTTTTTCAAACAATCCGTTAAAGCCCATTAAAAGCATTTTGCCTTGGCTTAGAGAAGAGGATTGTGTCGGTATTAATGCCAGATATTTGCTTCTTGTGACGCTGATTTTTTCTAGAACGTAGTCGTAAGTTGTCTGTAAAAGAAAAATGAATTGGTTGGGATATGAACAGAAAACAAGTTATTTTTTGTGTGTGTTGAACCTGAACCAACTCGAGAAATTCCCTACAAGTTTTATTGTTTTAACGGTACCTGAACTAATAGTTACATTGTTACAAAAATAGCGGATGTCTGAAAAAAGTATGCACCATCGTACCGATGAAAAACTAGGACAGGAAAATTTCTTTTTTTCCTCCCAGACGATTGGGAATTATTCACTGTCGAGCCAGTAAAATTTCATATGAAAATATTACGTGTCAATATACAGTATGTCCACGAATGCGGTTAACAAGAGGACAAATGGACCAAAAATTGAAAGATACGAAAAAAAGTCATTCTTGATAAAAAAATTTGCTTGTCGAAAAAATAGGAATTACGATGAGAAAATTGATTCTTATTATCAAAAATGCAAAAACATAAAATCAAACACTCATTTTTTGGACTTTTAACGTGAAATGATAAATAAAAAACTTGCTCTAAATTTAGTCCTAACCCTGATTCTGAACTTAGTGAAGAAAATTGGAATTTATGAAATTAAAAAAAAAAAAAAGTTAAACATTTTTGCAAGTCCGCATACTCGGGTTCTTGAAGGTATTTTTACGTCAGGATTTTATCCTTTGACATCTGTACATGCATCGCCTTGCTGGATTTTAGTAAAGCTTTTGATACACTTAACCATAATATGCTTTTAGCCAAACTTCACTATTTCGGCTTTTCCCCAAACTCAATTATGTTTTTTAAAAATTTTCTTAACGAACGGCAATATTGTGTCAGGGTTAAAAAGGAAAACAGTAGTAGTAAATCAAACTTCTTAACCACCTTCAGTGGCGTACCGCAAGGTTCAATATTGTCCCCGTTACTGTTTTCTTTGTATGTCGCTGATATGCATCTGTCCGTCAATAACTCGAAAATTCAGCAGTACGCTGATGACTCACAAGTTTATATTTCTTTTACAAGTGGAAACCTACAAACTTTTCAGGATCACTTTAATTCCGACTTAGAAAACATTCACCGTTTTTCAAGAGATCATAATTTAAAATTAAATGCTTCCAAATCTCAATCACTTATTTTTAACAGTAACAAAGCTATAAGGGATCTTGTTTCAACTCAATTTCACGGAGAAATAGAAGGAACCCAAATACCCCTAGTAAATGAAGCAAGAAACCTGGGTATAATATTTGACAGAGACCTTAGTTTTCAATCACACATTAACAGTAAGCTTAAAATTGCTTATATGCGTCTGAAATCACTGTACCATCTTAAGAGATACTTATTGCCAAAGACTAAATACCTTATTTGTGAAAGTCTTATAATTTCATTGCTTGATTACGGAGATATAGTGTATGGAGACTCCTTAAAAATGGAAACTTCAAAAAAAATTCAAAAACTACAGAACAGCTGTATGAGATTTTCCTTTAACATACCATATAGGAATTACATAACGCCATATCTAAATGATAATTGCATTCTAAATATGAAAAATCGCAGACGATATCATATGTATCTTTTTATATACAAAACAATTAAAAGCGGCAAACCACCATACCTGTTAAACAACTTAATACAATTCACACACAACCACGCTACCAGAAACACGCATAATTTTCAACTACCACTACACCGAACGGCTCAGTTTCAAAAGTCGTTTTCTTTTGTTGCGCCCTCTCTATGGAATAACCTTCAAAACCACGTTAAGAACCTATCACCAAACAAATTTTCTAATTATATTAAAAGTATGTTATTGGAACAACAAAGAAATTGAAAAATCAAATAAGCCTACTATACTACTATCTCGTCTGCTCCTCGCGCCCTTCTGGGTTTTCGGCCGGCGGATGCCGTCAAATGGCATACATCTACTCCCCTGCTCTCATCTCGTCTGCTCTCATCTGCCCACTATTGGTTATTGTGCCCAATTTTGTTTTCATATTTTTTAGTGCTTAGGATAAGTTAGCGTTTACTGTTAATTTCTATGAAAAACTTTCGTTTTAAAATGGGCTGTGCCATTCTGCACTCATGTTATGTGAGTGCAGAAATATCGGTTTTATATAATCGCGGTACAGTCCAATTTTGTCATAATAGTTATATATATTTTATGTACATGTTATTAATTTATTTTAGTAGACAAAATAAATGTTTTTTGATTTGATTTGATTTGATCTGTTACTTATTGCGTACTGTTTAGGTATTGTCTTTTATAGAAATTTTAATATCGGCTTTTGCCTTAATTAATTTTGGTTCGTGCGTTTTCTTTTAAAAGTTTTTGTCTGCAAAGTTTTGGCGCCTTTTTCTATTATATATCATATAGTGCCTCTCTTCTATGGATTTAGATATGGACCAACAGGGAGCCAGTCTTTTGGTAGTTTATATGTCGTGTCTTGTCTAGATCTCGTTTGTGAGTCTGTGATTAGTGGGTTTGTCGATACCTCTGTGCGTCGGTAATAGTCTTTAATAATTTTCAAGAAAAACTCGTTTATCGTACAAGTCCGCATTTTACTACTTTCATATAAGAACTTTTATACCAGTACATTATTACCTGTTGTCGTAGTTGTTAGTGTCGGTGTCAAAATAAATATTCTCGAAAATGCTGATCGTAGAGCAAAGAGTTTTTATAGTGCAACGCTATGGAAATGGTAAGTGCTCTTATCGCTACGTAGTGGAGGAATTTCAACCCAAACTTCCTGGCGTGTACGTTTCGAAAGTTGGTGTACACAAACTGGTGAAAAAATTTTAAAGAACAGGATCAGTCATTGACATTAAAAAAGAGAAGAAGCAATATAATGAGGAAGATGCCTGTACAGTTTTGATATTGCAATCTGTAAATGAAAATCCGTTGCTTTCCTTGAGAAACAGGGCTAAGCATTTAGAGGTGGTACAAAAATCTACCATTCAAAAAGTTGTAAAAGATAATAAATTCTTGAATATTTGTTCTTAGCTGTTTTACTTTAAGAAATAATCGACCGTTTCCATATATACCAACGACCCTGTATATTAATGACTTGTCTAAATTTCAGAAATATTCGACACTAATACTATTTGCTTATGACACAACGAACACTCTTAGATATCACCCATCCGACTTCTTCGGGGAGATAATAGGTGCCACGGAGGCAAATTTAATGAGCTAGTTTTTGGAAAACCGGCTGAGTCTGTCATTTCATAAAGCCCTTACCAGTAATTTTCTACATTATACTTACATGGACATCAACATGCATCAAAACACAAGTAAGCAACTTCTCCAATTGGCTGATCATGTCCTGTATAGGTATTTCAGATTCAGTTATGACGATATTTAGATCGAAAATCATTTTCAGAACGCTTTCCTCGTCCGCTTGAATCTTCTTCATCGATTCCGGCAATATAATGGTGTGAAAATTGAAATTAAGGTCATATAGACCTTTGTACACGCCATTTGCTATTTTTATTCCGTTAATAACTTGATACAATCTACAAGTACATTTGCAAATTATTATAGAATACAGAGTATCCAGTAAGTATAGGGCAATATTTCGCCATTTCGTGCAGGGGAGGTCTAGTTTTTAAATACATTGGGCATTTCACTTTAGAAAAGGTACTGGATGGTTTATTATATCGGCCTCTTCAAAAAATTACAATACAGTTTTTCTCTCAAATGTACAGGGGAGCCAATATTTAGCCACCTTCAAATTTATATGAGATCTCCTATGTTTAACTAAGCCATGCATCACCCGGTATACTATTTTAAATGATATTAGACCAGAGTTATAAGAGGCTCTTTTTTGGCTACTTGTCAAAGGCCAAAAACCCTTTTCAAAAATTTTACAAATTAAAAAAGATCCCATATGGTGCACAGTTTTTGCGGATACTGTGTTTAAATAACATTGCATATTACTTTATTAAGTTAAATCTTTTACCATGACACCGAAATATTTGTCCTAAAACATAAAAAAAGACATTTTATTTGCACATACCTGGGATCATCAACCTCCTGCCTAAGCGGTATGTTGTTAACCATCTCCACAGCTCTGGTGCTATGCAACAACAAATCGTCCAAAAACCAATCACCCTCCCGTGACGTCAATTTTATTAACCAATCGCCGCTACGCTGCGCGGCAATTTCCAATGTCAAAAAGTTCCTATTTAAAAGCAAGAGTTCCCCCGCCAAAACAAACTTGAGAGCAGTTTCAGACCCTTTTTCCTGCACCAAGAAAGTAGCCACGTTCATTTTAGCGTTGTTGTACAGTTTTTCCAAAGAATTTGTCGGGTCTTTGGTTCTGATTGTGGCTAGTTCATCGAATAATTTGTTGACTTGCATCAAGGTATCTTTGTAATACGTATCCAAAGTATATGCCACGTTGACGATTTGTGCGCTGTTCTGCGTCTTGCTGTCTAAGAAGTTCTTGAACTTCTCAAAAACTACTTCGCAACCCTCCACGGTTTTTGTTTCCAGGAGGTAATTTGCCCATTCCGAGTATAGATTGATCCTGTGATTTTCAATATACGATTTTGGACATTGGATTAGTAGAGAAAAGTAGTCTTGGAACGTCTGAATGCATTTTCTCGTTTGAATGTTCAAGTGTTGGGCAAATTGAGCTACCTAAAATGTTGTCAAACTTGTTTATCTAACGCTTCACGTTTCTTTTTATCTTACCTCAGTCTCCGACTGTTCACACTGTGTAACCACATCGTCCTTACCAGCGTTGTGTAAAAATTCCTTTACTAAGTCAAAAATGTGCATACTGTCTTCAGAAACGTTGAATTTTAACTCATTTAGCCACTGAGAAAACTGCTGGTTTTCATAAGACGATAAGAGATTCTTAAATGTCTTAGCATGGGCTCGACACTCTTTTATTATATCGCATAAACCCTGAAAGATATCAAATAATTAAAGACAGGTCAATTATTATACTGATACATCAGAAATGATCTTGTGATACGTGAAGCCTTCTGAAATAATTCTATCACGTTTAGGTTAGTTTGGATGTCAATCATTCTTTGATGTCAAAATTTGTGAAGCAGTTCTGGTGACGCTTTCTTACTATTGTAATCTTAAGTTGGTTTTGAATTATGGGTTTCACAACTCAGCACCAGGATAGGGTTGCCAAGTGTCCTGGATTTCGCAAGATGTGCTGGATATAGGACACAATATAAGTGTCATGTGGAAGGCGTCCACAGGACGCTAAATATCTTGTAATTTTAGAAGACATTATTATTCTATAAATTAAACGATTTATTTTCAATTTAAACATTTGTTATACAGGGTAGAGAGAGAAGTATGCGAGATACTTCATAAATTAATTCCATGACTAATTTTAAGCAAAAATGATTCTATTCACTTTTCTCGAATTCCTAACGGTTCTTAAAATATCGAGGTTTAAAGTTGAACTAAATAACTAGAGGGCGAAAAAATGTGGTTTATTTTAATAAAAGCGTAATGACATTGCAATTATTAAAGCTGTTTAATGTGAACACATGAATATTCTGGATGTGGATTCTGTTATTAGGCTTTCCCATTGAATGGGTAAGTGTCTTCACATGTCCCCACATGAAAAAATCTAGTGGGTTAAGATCCGGAGATCGCGGTGGCCAAGCAATGGGACCACCACCAAGAACCGTTAGGATGCGAGACACTATAGCTTTTCTCCGAGAATTTTTTGATAATCGGTATAATAACGGCGAACAATAATGGTCTGTTTTCTGTGCCTTTACTTGAAGAATGGAATTTTCAGAACTCCTGTACATATAATAACGCCAGAAATGTTGCAAAATACTCTTGAATTTATGCATCGAACAAGCCAGGAGACATTTCTAACAGATACTTTAATTTGTCTTTTTGTTGTTATTAAAATCCAAGTTGAAAACGTATCTCGTCTTTCATTTTAATTTTCAAAGTTGAAGTTCATTATTTTACCTCTAGAATTAATAATATACTCGCGCGTTATTTCAAAAGGTATAAGCTAAGACAGGTATTTTTAATTCCAAGGCCATAATTTTTGATATCTCGGTACAATGCAACTGAATACAATATACTTGGCAAATGGTAATTTCACCCCTTAACGGAAAGAAAAGAGAACGATATAAGTTGAATAAAGAGAGAGACAATGCCTTGGTGCATCTGCTTTCTCCTTCCACTATCAACCAGCCAGAATAGACAAAACAATTTAAAAATTGTAAAACTTTATACTTTACTTCAAATTTTTGAAAAATTTATAGTGTTGTAACATTGACAATTTTGTCGAAATTTACATAATGTCGAGTTATTTTTCTCTATTTTAACGTATTAAAGCTCCAAATAAAAAGTGTCTAATAAGACCATAATAACTCAAAAAGCACATTTTCGCTTCTGACGTAAAAATGAGTACTGTCGACTTCTAAATGGAAAAAATTAGGATTTATTGAATGTTGCACGAAAAACAATGAGTTTAATTATCACAACTGTTCTGTGTAGATCTGCAAAATTTCTCTTGAGGTTATAAAATAAACCGAAACCAAGAAATGGTTTTTCTTTAATAATTTGACCTGATCCTACATACTTGTTGAAATAATTAAAGCTGACCTGGTACAAAAATGTGTTTAATATTACATAGCATTAGAAACTGTTATAGTGTTTAAGGTGCAGAGACAGGAAACGTGCAACTTATATATCAATTAACTTTTTATATGACCCCAAAAAAAAGTCAAACAGGGTCAAATCAGGATGCTTAGCTGGCCATTTAATTGTCGATATGTGTACAGGAACACATATCCAGTAACACAAGATAACTAACTGACTACTTACCTTTCTAGCCGAGTTCATGGCGTCTTGACTTTTGACGTAGGCATCATATAACGAAGGCAACTTATAAAGGGAATGTTTCTTTGGGCCTTGAGCCTCTGCCTCTTTAACCAGCGCCAACTGTTGATGAAGATCTTGAAGTTGGTCCTCTACCTCTTCAATATCTTGGGTTAGAGTGAGGCAGGAGTTTAGGTGTTCAACAAGATTAGGAATTTCGTTCAGTATCTCTTCTCTAAAACATAACAGTTAATTATATCCAAGCTTAGTTCTGACCTGAGCATCCAGCATTACTTACTTATTTTCCTGCCATTCCACCTTCATCTCCGTGCACCTCACATCAAACATTGCTAAAGTCACTTCTCTTTCCAGCTCCTTCTTACTTTGTCTTTTACCAGCATCTGCAACTTTTGCCACGCCGCCAAATGTAGTTCCAGCCAGTACTTCCCCGCCGACAGTCCAATCAATTAAGGGATCGTACACGAAGGCTTCTAAGAGTGTCAGCAATGTTTCCCGGCCCTTTCGCATGGTTTTTAGAACATTTTCACAGGCTAGTCGAAAGATACCCTTAAACAAAAAAACACATGGTTTAAAGGCAAGCTAACAAAGAGCTTTATCAACAAACATCTAGTATACAGTGTTCACCATTTAGTGTGTTGGATAGGTTATTAAATCAAAATATTTTAATTCACAAATCCAAGGTAATGGAACATTCTGCATATTTATACAGTGTGTGTATAAAGTCTGGAAAAGGCTTAATAACATCACAATTTATTGGCCGATTTAAACCAAACTTGGTACAGTTGTGTAAAAGGATCCGACGCACCGAATGACGATATTGGCGTTGTTGCCAGCTTCTTAGTTTGTCTGGAATTCGAACGACTTTTATATTTTTAAATCTAACACCCTGTATATTTTTTCATTTATAGTTTTTACTTTAAACTTGTTACACTTTTGGTATAACATACTTTGTTCCTAATATTAGTAGTGTGTTGTAAATCATTTCTGGCGTTATTAAATCAAATTCGTCCAGAATTCGACGCTGCAAATCGGCCAAATCTTGAGGTTTTGTGGTATAAACTCTGTTTTTCAAGTGTACCCATCAAAAGTAGTCGTTAGGCGATAAATCAGAGGACCTGGGTGGCCACTCGATTGTACCCCCTCTACCGATCCACCTATTCGGAAAAGTGTTGTTCAAAAATTCGCGCACGTTTCGACCAAAATGAGGAGGAGCTCCGTCCTGTTGGAAGAATGTACTTGGATAATTTGAACCCATCACATTTCGTATAGTAGGCACTATCTGCGTTTCCAAGAGCTCAAGGTAAAGTTGTGATGTTAAATTTGCATCAATAAAAAATGGACCGATCTTGTGGTTACCCAGAAGCCCAGCCCACACATTTAATTTTCCAGGGCGTTGTGTATGACCTTCTCTCATCCAGTGGGGATTTTCATTTGCCCAAAACCTACAGTTGTGTCTATTGACTTTACCATTTAACATAAATGTTGCTTCGTCCGAAAATACTATAAATTTGAAAAACTGGTTATTTTGGTCAAACCTTGACATCATAATATCACAAAATTCAATTATTCGCTCATAATCATCTTCTGATAACTCTTGAACTACATGTATTTTGAAAGGGTGATATTTATGTTTTATTAAAACATTATGGACGGATTTGAAGCAGACGTTACTTACTTGACAAATTTTTCTTAATGAAGAAACAGGGGTTTCAACAACATGTTGTAAAATTTCTATACTTTTCTCTTCATCTACTAATGCTGGTCGTCCTGATCGCCGCCTATCTCTACAAATTCCAGTTTCTTCGATTTGAAATTGGATTTCAGTTTGGAAATGCGTCAACAAATAGATTTTATTTCTGACCGGTATATTATTAGCTTATAACGTCTTAGTTACGCGGGAATTATAAGGGTCATAACTCCCTTGGGATATTAGGAAAAATTTGACACAAAATCAAACGATTGACATCTAATGTCAATTTGATTATCATCTATTGAAACATTTATTCCACTTTAAAAATGAACAAAATGTTACTAAAATCGGTCAGAAATAAAATTATCTATGTATCACTGGAATTATAAGGGTCTCAATTACCTCGGGCAATTGCTGTCCCTCGGGACGTAAACTTTGCCCTCGGTAATTAAGACCATTATAATTCCCTAGATACATAAATAACTATTTAACCTCTTCGTAAGACCTGACCCTATCGCCATATCCTCTTATCATAAGAATTGTTTTTCTTTCACTTTCAGTTAAAGACATTTTTGCATGTAAAAATGACAGCTTTTATGACTTTACATCAAAACTGAACGGGTGTTTTATTTATTAATAAATAAATAATATTTAAATAATAAAAAAATATTTGTTGATATTTTCAAAACACGTCGTTATTTCGAAAACTACTGATATTGGGAACAAAGTATGTTATACCAAAAGTGTAACAAATTTAAAGTAAAAACTATAAATGAAAAAATATACAGGGTGTTACATTTAAAAACATAAAATTCGTTCGAATTCCAGACAAACTAAAAAGCTGGCAACAATGCCAATATTCGGTGCGTCAGATCCTCTTACACAATTGTGCCTAATTCGGTTTAAATCGGCCAATAAATTGTGAAGTTAATAAGCCGTTTCCAGACTTTATACACACACTGTATATTGCTTGATGGGTTCATCTTTATTATTTTTCAGGATAAATAGTAATTTAAGAGAAAATATTGACATCATTCTGGCACGTTACCCGGAAAAACAATAGATGTATATAAAAAATATATAATTTATTATTTCTTCTAAAGAACAATACAGGGTGCTTCATAAAAAAAACATAAGTTTGATCTGCCCCAAGTGTGTGAATTATTTAAATCTTAAATACTAAATACTTATTTTAAAAATTATTTAAAACAAAAACTATTCAAATAATAAATACTGGCTGCTTTCACTAGTTAATGCTATTTAATATTATTCTGAATTTAATATACCGGGTGATGCATGTCTTAGTTGAACATAAGAAATCACATGTAAATTTTGAGGTGACTAAATATTGGCTCCCCTGTACATTTTAGAGAAAAATTGAATTATAATTTTTTGAAGAGGCCGATATAATAAACCCATGTGTCAAGTTTGAATAAATTTTGATAAGGCAATCCTAACTTATTCAATTAAATATGATGGCAAAACTACGAAATTTTCATAGTTTAGGAGTTTAGGTAATACAGCAAGTAATGTAAAAGTACTTATAAATGCATACTGTAATAGATATTTATGTTATAACACAAAAATCGTCGGAATTTCATACAATATTTTATATTCCGACGATTTTTGTGTTTTTTTTGATGAATTTTAAGTTTTCGTCAGTAAACTAATAGCTTGATTTTAATAAAACCAGGTAACTATAGAAATATTTGTTTGTATTGTCATTGTCAGAATTGAATTTTTAATTTTAACGTTTATATAATATAATATGGATAATTTGCCATCAGAAATGGAAGAATTGGCCAATAAAGCAGTTGTTGGTTTGTTGCCCGAAAAGTGTAAAGGCATATTATATGAAAAAACTTATGCCAATTACAAAACTTGGTGTTCCCAGAAAAAGGTTGTCAATATCGTACACGAAAACGTAAAAAAATAAATAATAAATTTTTTCATTTTTGCGTCCATTTTTCATTATAGTACTCAGTCCTATAATGAAATCATTATAGTACTCAGTCCTATAAAGTATGTCATTTTGACACTGAAAATGAAATCCATAATAATGTCATTATGGCACGTCGGAATATAAAAGCATTTAAATAATAAAAAATACTTTGGAATGTAATTGTAAATACAAATACTACCTTCCAAAATGTATTTAAATACTAAAATATATTCAAATAAAAAATAGTATTTACAGAGACTGTCCAGTTCTGCCCCCTCTATTAACCCACTTTGTTATTAGAAAATTTAACCTCTAACCTTACAGGTAAGTAGGAGAAATTGGAGCAAAAATATCACCTTACAATTTTTCCCTTAATTATTTCAGCAATAACAAGTATATAATTACAAGAAGTAAGTTAGTTTTTCATCAAAATAAATATGTAACGGAAAGATATTGTGAAACATTATACCTTTGTTTGATAAGGGTGGCATAATGAAAGCTTACAGACAGGGGCAAAAAATTAAAAAAGCAATTATTCAATACAGGGTTAGCCAATAAAAACGAAACAAGCCCTTTCATATTTTTCGTCGTAACTTTTAAGAATATCGCTCAGGCGTATATTTTGTTTTCAGGGTGGACTTTCCCTTGCTAATATTCACAAACCTGTATTTTCAACCCCCTAGCGTGGATGGGCTATACCCCTAAAAGATTAAATGTGAGCAGCACTTTTCTTGTAAGCTACTGAACAAAATTTAAAAAACAAGGCAACGGAAAAAAGATATTTAGAACTTACATTTAAATTATTGCAGTATAACTTGGCTCCTGGTCTCATTTAAACTTTTAGGGGTGAGGTTACAGGTATGAAAATATTAGCAAAATATTTCCCTCTTGAAAACAAAATTGGCATGTATGGGTGATTTTTTAAAAAGTCTGGCTTGTTTCGTTTATATTGGCCAACCCTGTAGTAAAATATTTCAAAGGACTACCACAAGAGCCATTTGCAAATAATATTTATTATGAGGTTTAGCACAAGCATTAGGTGAAGTCCGAGAAATATTGTTTTGTAGGTTTAAATTTAATGAAACTTAAAAAACTTTTGGATTTTTTTTATAAATTATTAAAATCAAAATGTCTTGTTATACATTGCGGGTCTGATGCCTGATAAAAGTCTAATATAGAAATAACAGTACTTATTTCCGATCAACCCAAATCTATAAATATATTGGCATAATAATGTTGGCATCTTTTATTAATGAAATAAATCAATCCCAATAGGATATATTTTATGGTATATGAGGGAGAGACAGGATATCCAATAAATAAATATAATATTATCGTCTACATGGATACTTTGTATTATTTTGTCTAGTATATTTCCACTATAAATAAGTTTTTTTATCATTCACCTATAAACTAAATAAATTCACGTATGACCATAGACATCGTAACTATTAGACCGAACAATAACAAATAAACGTGATGTCATCATTGTATTCCAGTGTAAAGTAAATCAACATACAAGCTGCTCCCCTCCATTTGGTTTGCCAGACTTACGCCACAGAAAACGTAGTTTTCTGGGCTTACTCCGTTAAAAGTATTAACTTCTATGATTAACTAGATTAATATGATATGGGAAGTATATAACATTGCCTAAAACCTTGTAAAAAATCTGTAGTATGGCACCGCAGCAATAACGGATCCGCCCAGATTTCATCATTTTCGTGGCCATCCGCATCGACTCGACAGTACTCGGCATAGCGGATGTTGTTTTCCTGGAGTTTTGTCGCATGCATATGTAAAGTCAGCGTAATCCCCACTCTCGGCCCCACCTAGCTCCTCACAGCGTCTCGCCACCAAACGATTTTGGCATCACAATTTTATAGCATTGATGAATGGCGTGTCGGATCTATAGTTACGATGCCTATGCGTATGACCATTTAAAAACGTTTGGTGCGACTAACACCCAGAGTTGTCAGTAATTGAATTAAAATGGTGTCTTCTTAATTGGGGACTCTACCTGCTAAACTTAAAACTATTGTTATTTCGCCCTGCAATTATTTTCATACCCTTCTATGAACCCTTCGATTTCTTACTTGATCCCTTTTTACCTATATTACCTATAATGGATATAGAATTATTTTAATCCGTTTCCTTAGAGTGTAGAGGGTTGCATTGCAAATTTCAAGTAAATTGTAATGATAGTTTTTAAAAATTCCGTGTTTCAGATATTTAAGACCTACACACCCCGAATCGGTCCTAAATGAGGGTCACCCTAATTTGCATACGATAGAAAGACGAATTCGGTTAATAAAAGTAATGTGACAACGGCTTTACTACTGGTAATTTATTAGAATAATAAGTATAATGATAATTATTCTAATAATAACTAGATAAAAACTTATATAGAAATAAGAATAATATGAAAATAGATAAATTGAAGCAAATATTAATATTTACAAAAAAAATCTACTATTTACAATACAACAACTTAATTTTTAAATCTTAGTCATCATGTTCCGAGTAGTCCGATGAACTATCGTCGTTGGGGTCCAGAGAAATAATATGGGACTCTAAGTGTTTCCTAGCATGTTATTAGCTTCCCACATTCTTTATTCTATTTCAATAACATGTTCGACGCACTTACTCCATTTTTCACAATCCACTGTCTTTATTTCCTCTTGCAAGAGGTTTTCAACGTCTCTCATTTTAAAAGTGGTGTTATGGCTTGCTACAAGCCCTTTTACTTGCACCCACACCAATTCTATGGGGTTTAATTCACAGTGATATGGCGGAAGGCGAAGCACCGTTATATTTCGTCGACAACAAATTTCGTACAGAGGTTTATTCAACTTTACAATCTTCAGTAGCTCCTTTTTCAGCATATCTTTATGAAATGGCTTCTTATTTACAGTAAGCTAATGAATGATGTCACTTTTTTTCCAAGACGATGTTGGTATTTTCTCGGATTTTCTTGAGTGGTAGCTGGCATTATCCATGACTATAACACACCCAGGAGGAATAAGATCTAGTATTTGGTGGAAGTATTCTTCAAAGACATCAGCGTTCATATCTTCATGATAGTCTCCAGTCTGTTTTGGTTTAAATACTAGTAAGCCGCCATCGACAAATCCATTCTTGCTACCAATGTGAGTAATTATTAATTTTTTACCTTTTCCCGAGGGTGCTTTTATTCCAGTGGACCATCCTTCCATGAAAGCTTGCCTCGCGCTTTTTATATGTTTCGTCCATATAAAGATATTCCTGTTTCTCTCCGAAACTGTTTAACTGCCCTCAAATATCGTCGTCGCCAGCAGATGATTTTGTCTTTCCCTATTAAAAGTGATTTTCTGTTTTGAACTTTTTCAAATTTTGTCCAAGGTAGGTATTTATTTTTTAAAGGAAAACGAGTGTATGATTCTTTTCATCCTCATTTATTTCAGTTTCCTTTCTCCCTGTACTTTTCTTCGGTGACCTAATGGGGCCGTGTTTATCCTCGTGCACAAGTCGGTATATTGTTGACTGTCCGACTCCAGTCATATTCGAACACATCTCAACTATTTTTGCAACCCCGAATGTTGAATTTTGGTGGCGAAGAGCGTTGAACACATTGAGAATAATAATTTTCTCATTTTTAGAAAGCGCAGTTTTACTAATCCGTTTCTCAGCAATAAATTCAGAAACACTAGGCATTTTTAAGAACGAAGTTTCCCAACAACTGCCGGAAAGAACTAAACATACAATAGACTATAGCTGCAGTAAACATTTTAAACTTCAACAAGATTTTTCTTAACAGTCTACTTTCTAATAAAATTGCTACTAGTAAGTACAGAAAGCTCCCTTTGCGGACAGCTCCTATAAGCGGACATCTTCCAGATCCGGACAGTTTTTCTGAAACCAAATTTTTGGGTATCAATTCCTATGTAAAACAAGCTCCCATAAACAGACGCTCCGTCGGACGGACACGGACAGCATAATTGTCACCGACAGGCTCGAAACGCTCTTAAGAGCGGACGCGAAGCTCCAACAACGGACGAAAATTACATACATAATATGTATAGAAATCACTCATCTCTTTCGACAGCCCTGGTGTTTCCCCGCAGTATGTACAGTATGTAGGTGATTCCCCTTCATGTAAATGCCCTGCGTTGCGGTTGTTATTTCATTAGTTTGTTATGTGTCTTTTATATGTAATGGTGGATTTATACAGACAAATAAGAAATAAGAAATAACATAAGAAATAAGAAATAAAATAACAGAGCTAGTTACCATTTATACAGCAAATAAAATAAGAATAAAATAAGGACTGTCAACAGTGTCAACACATCGGCTTCTAGGCATTTTTGCAAATTTTAGAAGTGGAAATTCAGGAAATAAGCGATTTCCAATCCAATAATACCAAGGAAAATAAAGGGTAATAATATTTTTTAAAAAAGATAATAATATTTTACGATTCTAACCACAAAAACCCAAAAAACTGACAACTAAATCAGATCGGGCATGCGCAGCTCCATTTTCAAATAAGAAATAACATAAAAGTTAAAAGATAACCAACTTCAAGGTTATTTCTTATTTTTATTTTATGTTATTTGTCTGTATAAACGCCTTACGACAGGTGTGTACATTCATCTCTTATTTCTTATTTGTTATGTTATTTCTTATTTCTTATTTGTCTGTATAAATCCACCATAAGTGTCTTGGAAGGTGTATAGCAATGGCGCCAACAAATTTTTTTTTAACTTTAAGACAGAAAATGAAGGTAATTAACGTTGCAGAACAGGAACATTTAAATGTTCGCAAATTGGGTGAAAGGTAAAATATTGAATCGCATTTTCAAAATTGTTTTTTGCAAGAAAAACTTAAAAAATTAAAGCAGTCAAAAATACTACATTTTTTTTTAAAATAACCTTTTTTTTGTACGTTTAAATGTTAAGTTAGGAGTCGTTTTATTTTGTAATCAACCTAAAGTTTTATGTATGTATGTGTTACTATTTGATGTAACTAGTTGTATTATGTTCATATGTTTTCCAATATTTTTACATAAAAAAGTTACCTAGTATATTTTTTGTTTAATTACGATTTTTTAAAAAAATTGTATTTACCTTTTTTATATGCGGACACCTCCCATAAGCGGACAGAAATGTTGGAACCGTGAGTGTCCGCTTATAAGAGCTTTCACTGTATATCAATTTTCAGAAGCGATATTCTTAGCAACATATGCCATTATTATTAGAGGTAAAAAGCAGAATTTTTGAAAACAAATCCAACTAACTTGACATTTTATCACTATTAAATGCAAATTTAATGAAATGCATAACCGATATTATCGATAATTAAATTATTTATCATTAAACCGATAATCTCAAATGTCCTTACATAAACTTTTTTCAACCATATATGAATTAAGAAGCGTTTCACACAAATGATTACAAAAAACGCATCGACCTAATTTGCATATGAGTGAAGCAATAAAATAAACAGAAAAACCATTAAATTATAACATAAGAGCCCATCACTGTTTAAACAATCCATATGCAAAAAGAATTAAATGCGTATATTTGCATAAGAAAAAGCAAACTCAATTTAAAAATGTTGAAATAAATTACTACAATGTTGTTGAACGTTTCGATTATAGTACAGTAACACCCTGTACTTTAAAGGACACGAACAACTGGAGAAACAAAATTAAGGGTCAATTCCAAAAGAAACAAAACAGCGCATTAATTTTTTGATGTTGTAAACACTCTGCACGGCCGAAAATCAAAACAAAACAACAGATCAATTTTAATTTTCTTGTCGAAAAACATGGCCAAAGGACTTTAATAAACTCGTTATTAGTCATGTAGAGTAGATTAATTATATTGTGAGGATTATCTTTATCTCAAACAACAAGCGATAAGAGCCCAACGAGAATCCAATGATTTATTATGATTGGGTATTCTCAAACAAATATGTATTGTGGTGATAGTAAAATAAAACGATTTTAGGGCTAAGAATAATTGCATGACCTGAGAGGAAGGAACTAAACTCCAAAATAAGTCCAAATTACTTTTTCTAATTTAAAAGAAAACCAACGGAAATAATATGTACTAATATGTACTAAACCTGAAAAGATATCTTCTGTTATATGATATAATGTGCATATATGAGTAAAAATTACATAAATATATTTTTCAAGTATCTTTAAGTAACTTAAATATATATAACACCTAACGTTTTATTTTAAAGTAATAAAAACAAAACGTTTACTCTTTGCAGTAAAAAAAAACTAAAGTAAAGTAAAAACAACAACAAATACAAACTACAGGAAATATTATTTAGCCGAAGCCAAAACACTTAAAGGCATTTCATCGTCATTGTCCGAATCTGATTTTTCGGCTTCAGAGAAACCATTTAATTCAGATTCTACAGCATAATATTGATCCTCGTCTTCCTGAACATATTATTCAGTATCTATATATCGTCCTGGTCTAGCATTATAAACAAATTTGTCATTTTACACTCAATTTTTCCGGAAATTTTAAATCTCTAGAGATACTGCTCGTCTCCTGAATACTACTAGATGAGGGTGTATACTCCATTCCACAATAATAATAACACACACGAAAATACCTTTAACGCACAGCTTGACAAACACCAAACGACTGATGAACTAAGATGAAAAGACTCTGCTTTATATTGAACACCTGCAATTTGCCATTAACCTACCTAATATACCAATATAATAACATAATTAATAGTAACGTAAGGCCCTTAATAATTAGTTTAGGCATAGATGATATTATAATATTGTAGATTAGTATTTTTGTATAAATATTAATAGCTATTTAATTACATGATTAAAATAAAGATACTTACCTATTATTTTTATTTGTTGTTTTGTTGAAAATAGCTAACCTAAACTATTAAAATTAGTAGGTAATCAGAACCTGTACCCTTTCAAAAGGCACTTATTTATGGCTGAGTTTAAATTTTATTGCGGTCGGGAAATCAACGAATTATTGTAGAATGGAGCATACAGGTAATTGATAGTATTGTTAATTAAGGGAGGTACTACACATTTTATACCATTTGTCTTAGTATTCCGGTAAAGAATGGACGTTGAAATAAGTGAAATGCTTAGGAAGCGCGAGAGAAGAATTTTGGTTGTTTCAAATTATAAATATTACTTTGGACGAAGTGTAAAGTCAACAGGTGAGGAATGCTGGCGATGTATTAAAAATGGTTGCAGTGCAATACTGTACGTCCTTAATGGAATGTTTTCTAAGTTCTAAAAGTTCCTATGAACATATATCCGGAGTTGCTTCGTTTCTGAGATACAAGGGCGTTGAAGTTTAAAAAGAAAAAAGGTCATAACGGTGATTTTTATTTTTTTTTCTCGCAAAGGAAGCGAGAGGAAACGCAAGACACCAAAAAGTTGTATTTGTAGTTGCTTAATCTGAACAAATAAAAAAACTAAAAAAAGGCAGTGGCGTACTTTTTCTTCTCAATAATAATTGGCTGTGGTGCCCCCTGAGATGCGACTGGACCTAATAATTTTAATCTAGTTAGGGCTAAATAAGCGCCTTATTACTTCAAATAACTGAACCAAATTTCAACCAAATCGGTTTAAGGATGTTTATGACCGTTTTTTTTTTAAACTTCAACGCCCTCTGTATCTTAGAAACGAAGCAACTCCGGACATATGTTCATAGGAACTTTTTTTCTTAAAACGACCTTACGTATCACCCTCTGAAGTTTCGTACCGTAGTTAGGAAACACCCTGTATATCTGGGCAGTACAATTCGCAAGTATTTTAGGAATTACAAATAATTGCGAATATTTTCATTCGAAGAAAGAAAAATGTTTTTAAGCATTTTTTTCCTTTTAAAAATGTTGTTAGTGTTACTTAGTTATTACATAAGGATATCTATTTAAAGTAAGCACATACAATTATTGATGTATTACTCAGGGTATATAAAAAATATGTTTGTAAAAGCTTTATTAAAGTTTTATTTAAAATTAGAAAGAAGGAGCATGATTTAAAATTTTGCGGAGGAATTCGTTAGGTTGCTCAGGTACATAAAATATTTTCGGCGGAATTCGTGATTTAAAATGGTTCTGCGGGGAATTCGTATGAACCGAAATACTTCTTATTTAAACTCAAGTGATTCGGACTCCAAAATAAAAAGTGACCTCTAACAGGTGATCAATTCCTTGTCCATAACAAAATTTTGGAAAATGCA
This sequence comes from Polydrusus tereticollis, assembly GCA_963920685.1. Classification (NCBI taxonomy): domain Eukaryota; kingdom Metazoa; phylum Arthropoda; class Insecta; order Coleoptera; family Curculionidae; genus Polydrusus; species Polydrusus tereticollis. The sequence goes on along the minus strand of OY987330.1, from coordinate 20,089,419 downwards.
TGACCTAAATAAAAATTATTTTGTTGACATACCGAAATTTATTTTGAGAAATATTAAAATTGATGCATTTGCATTAGATAGCATCGACATAAAATTTTCGAAAATAAAGCCATAAATTTATTTTAAAATATAGTTTTATTAAAATTACAATATATTTACATGTCTAGAACGAATTCCTAGAGATATTCCGTGCATTTACATAAACTATTTAAATGTTGCCCGCTTTTAAGTGGATCTAATTGAATTTTCTTATTTCAAATTTCCATTTTACATGCATGTTATTTTTCTATGTATACAATATCGTATTAAATTTAGATATATTTTATGATATTATCTAAACGTTTAGTTATTGCAGACAATTCCTAATTCTTTAAATGTTTAATAATTGGACCTCTTTTCAATTTGCAGAATAATATGAACCGTTAAAATACATTATTCGAAAATTATTGAGACGGTAAACTCCATTCCACAATAATTTGTTGATTTCTTGACCGCAATAAAATTTAAATGACAACCCTCAGTCGTAATCCCAATCATACATAAGTTGCCTGACAAATATCTATTGTACCGGACCTTTTGAAAGGGTACAGGTCCCGATTACCTACTAATTTCAATAGTTTAGGTTAGCTATTTTCAACAAAACAACAAATATAAAATAATGGGTAAGTATCTTTATTTTAATCATGTAATTAAATAGCTATTAATATTTATACAAAAATACTAATCTACAATATTATAATAATACAATATTTAACTTAACCTACTCTATATTTAGCTCTGTTTCACTATCATTATCGTCTTCATCTATGCCTAAACTAATTATTAAGGGCCTTACGTTACTATTAATTATGTTATAGGAATCTTCGAGTTGGATCACGTGTCTCACATAATTTTTCCAACTTTCTACTGGAATATTATTTACACATTTTTTAATTAATTCTATAACAGAACTACTTAGTGTAGGGATGTGTTTTCTCTTCTAATCATCGTCTTTAACTGGCTCCATATATGTTCTATTGGGTTAAAAATACAGTAATACGGAGGGAGGCGTAAAACTGTGTGACCATTAGCACTTGCGAGATTGTCAGAGATATATTCTTTTTCAATATTGAATGTTTTTAAAACATTTAAAAGGTCCTTTTTTGTATAGGCTTCCTCGAAATATATATTATTTTCCATCATATAGTTTTGAATTTCCACTTTTGTATTATTTGAATTTGGCACTTTACTTAGTTGGCGACTGTGGTAACTCTCGTTGTCCATCACAATAACACTATTTTTGGGCACATTCGGAAGCAGACGATTCTGAAACCAATCTTCAAACAATGTAGCATCCGTGTCTTGATGGTAATCCAAAGATGAATTGGCAATTTTCTTCGCAGATAACAATAGAGCGTTCGAAATAAATCCATTTTATGAACCTGCATGTAATATCGTAATTCTTTCTCCTTTGCTTGAGGGAGCTTTAGTTTGACATTTGATTGCTGAATCGCTCTCCAACCTTTTTTAGGAGTGTCGTGGGTATCAAACCAAGTTTCGTCCAAGTATATAATTGAACGATTTTCTTCCCTATATTGTCTGATAGGATTCAAATAATTTCTACGCCATACTAAACGCTGCGATTCCGTTTGTCAATGGTGCGATATTTAAAACCCATTGCTTTTACTATTCTCCAAAGGCTTGTCCTGCCACATGAAATGTCGGTTTCGTCTGCTGTAAGTACCTTTTTTAGCGTATCTATTGTTGAGACTATTTGTTTACTGTAATGTCATAAATTTTCCTCCGAATCAAGTCTTTATCAGCTTCTTCGATGCTTCTCAATTTTGTTTAAAATAGCTAACCTAAACTATTGAAATTAGTAGGTAATCAGGACCTGTACCCTTTCAAAAGGCACTTATTTATGGCTGGGTTTAAATTTTATTGCGGTCGAGAAATCAACGAATAATTGTGGAATGGAGCATACCTCCCTTATTTAACAATACTATCAATACCTGTAAATAATCAGATTATCATTATGCCCTCATTTTAATGTTATTGCCTAATCCCTAATGGGGTGTTTAAGGGGGTGTTAAAATTACTATGTTCACACTGTAACCCAAAATTTGTATTTTGCATTTATAATGAAAGTTACTTCATGTCAGGCAATAGGAAACACGATATAAGTCACATGAATCGTAAACGTTGGGTCGATAAATACATTTAAAAGTACGTCAAATATATTATCTCATTAATTTTTCCGCATATACTATACAAGTACAAGCACTTTATGACTGGTTCCATTATCTCGAAATCAAAATATTCTGATTAAGTTCTGAGATAATCCATATACCCGTAAGTAAAAGTTAATAATTTATGAATAAAAATATTGTAAATATCCTTTGGACTCATGTTATAATAAGCACCATGTAAGTAATTTTTGCGGAATATTTTTTAAATTCAAAAATTACTTACCTACAGGATGCACTGAACATAAATGAATATTTCTTTTAACTAAGTTAGAACTGGTAACTGATAAGTACCGTGCGAACAATTATCATCAAAGTGTGCTTTGCATCTAAGGCCGTACTGCTTGGCGGTAGAGCTTAATACCTGTTGGGTGTCAGTAAATACCAGCTTTATCACTCAATCAGTTATTCCGTCATCTTTAACAGTCGTACAAGTAATTTGATTTATTGCTAGTTTATCCAATTTCTTGAATAATCCAAGCAATGGGTTTTACGGAATAGCACAAAAAATGTATGATCAAAGCGTATTTTCGAAATAGTGAGTGGCAATATAATCAGCGTTTGTGCATGGACGATTTTAGCGAAAATCGAAACGTCGCTTTTACAGCTGCGGATTTTTATCATTGCCTGAGAAGAACCGTAGCTTTATTTAGGAAACATTATTCTAGAATGTGGTAACATTTCTCCAGATGCTGGTCGAGGCTTTCGAAAATATGTAGAGACGTGTAAATTTATGCTTGGAGCAATAGCGAAGTAAGAATATAGAGCTTTCTCTATATTCTTACTTCGCTAATTTTAACAACAAAAATAAATTTGTATTTATTTACTTATTTTAATATTCATCAGGCATAATATGTTATAATATGAATGACACATTTTAACCTAGATTTGGTTAGATATAATTGTGATCTAAACTAAATTAGTTTATTTTTAAATTTCCTCCGAAGATATCGACACAACGTGAAATTCTTGAGAAAAAAATGTTTTTTTCTATGTGGAAAAAATTTCTTTTATGTTGTAAACCGAAAATAAATGCTGGTCAAGATAAAATATAAGAAGTGCCTAAACTAACTTGAAGGCCACCATGAACCAGTACTCTATGTTGGGAATTGTTCTAATTGAACTATTATTAGAGAATTTAAAATAGAGGTTAAAAAAAAATACAAAATAAACACAGCTTCAAAACTCTTCAAATTCTGATATGTCAAATCCATCTTCAGTAGTACTTTCACTATCCTCTGCATTTAAAAAATAAGTGGTTCCACTTGAACATCCAATACTTGTTCTCTGTTCCACCAGTCTAGGATAATTTTTTCTGTATGTTCTACAGCTTACCTCCAGTAGTCTCCCGTAATGTGTGCTAGGGAGTTTTTCACACTTCTTCTACCTTATCTGAACTTAGACCATTACCAACATTTTTTTCATAGAACGATTTTGCGTGTCAACCGTAAAACCTCATGACCGTGTTCTCGAAAAATTTCATCAACGACATATATTTTTTGTTTTTTAATAGTTTTCGCTTTCATTATCAGTTCAGATTTTAATAAATCAGGTGATGAACTAACCACTTAAATACGTCTTTTTTTTTCAGGATGAATTTGGCTGTTTATTTATTACCCGAGAATGATAAGATGCATTGTCTAGTACAATTAGGGATGGTTCATCCAAATTTGGTATCGGCTTTTCTCTACCACATTCATGTTATCGTGGTAGTCGGCGCTCTTTGATTTAGAGGAAAAAATTAAACTCGCTTCCTTTATAAAACTAGTAGATGAGCCAGCATTTAATATAATGTAACGTTTTCCCGATCCACAACCACTTTTTCGTTTTACTGATTTCGCTGAGTCGTCGTGCCATGATTTAGACCCACTTCCATTTGGAAATACCCAAGTTTCATCTAAAAAAACTACTTTTCTAAACTCTGATTGATAGTTTTCAACATATTTTTTCAAAAATTTTACTCGTTCGCTTGCAAGTCTTGGTAGTTCGCACAAATATCTTCTGTTGCAGTCCTTTCTATAACGAAATCCCAAGATTTTTATTAGCGCTTACAAACCTTCCTGTAAAGTTTCACTCTTCGTTCTCCTTGATCGTCGTTGCGTTTTCCTCATTGGTATACTTCTACTACTTTCATGAACAATCCTCTGTATTGATCTTAAACTTAAGTTTTAGTGCTTCCGAGACTTTCTCTTTAATAGACTTGGGATTTAATAACTCGCCGGTTTCAGTAGCCTTCTCCTGTTCATTTTTAAAATAATCTATTAAATTGAGAACCATTTCTTTCGCCTGGGGATGCAAAAAACCTGCAAACCGATTTATATTCGTCATTTTATGTCACAATATTTTTAATAAATGACACATTTGTCAAAACTAGGGAGCTTATTCACGACATTATGTAATACGGCAGGGTTCTTCAACACATTTTGATAATTACTGAAAATTAGATGTGCTTCTCTTTCCGATTCATAAATAACCAATAAGTTCATCGCGTTTATATTACAGATATCTTTATAATGCAGTTTTAACCTTGGTTTGAGCAAGACAACACTATATACTAAGTTTCTCTATGATATAGCTATTTTCCTAACAAGTGCAGAAAATCGATTTTTCCGCACGCAAATGCCGTTGACAGCACGACGCGTAGCGGAGTGGTGTCAAGCATTTAAGTGCGGAAAAATAGGTTTCTGCACGTGTTAGGAACAATAGTTTTTCTACTAGCGTGAGGAAACAAATTGAAAATAATTTAAAAAACGGAGTTTTTTTTTTAATTTTTATTACAATGAACAAAATTTTACAATATTAATTTACTTATTTATATTGTAATTAATTGTAAACGTACAATTACTAGCACTATTTAAATTAATAGCAGAAGCCAGTTGGTTGCGGTTCTCCAGTAAAGATTGGGGTGCAGGAATAATTGATATTTCAGTAGGTTGCAGCTCGTTTTCTGAGTCCTGAAGCCCATCAGTTTGTTCATGTTGTGTACTTGTTGCTGGATGGGAGTAAGAAAGGGCTACACAGCTGCTGGTGGAAGCACTGGCTGGGGTTGATTTCAATATTTTACTTGCTATTAGTTTTTTATTTTCCAAGGATTCGTTTAGATAACCTTCGGCGACTTTTGTGGATTGCCACCCCCCATGACGCTTCAGGTTGGTTATGCCCACTCCGGCATTTGCAAGGGCAGTGGCAGAAGACCTTCTATAACAGTGGCCAGTGTACTCTTCTGGATTCGGCAATCGTAAATAGGCTGCTACCTCAGATGGCATTTTTCCAAATTTATTTATGCCAACGCATTGGATGGTACATTCCCCTTTGCGATATTGTACGAAAAAACGTTGGTGTGAAGTATTTTTTGGTCTAAGTGATACATATTTTCTTATCAACGCCAAGTTTTTCTCCCCAGTGACCACAAAACTTCGGCTTGTGTGCGTTTTATTGTCGGCTATTTTCACTAAAACGAAACATTTTTCCAGCTGTACGTTTTCAAACAACAAATTTGTCAATTCTTCCCGTCTGCACGCCCCTGCTAGGCCAAAAATTGTTGCCACTTTAATTAGGAGGTATGTGTCATCAGGAGCGCTGTCTATAAATTTTTCCATGTCACTTGTGGTTAAAATTTTCGACTTTTTTGGTCTGAAGCCAACCATTTTTTGTCTTGAGAAAAGAAATTTAACTTAAAATGCATACCAATATCCACATTTTTTTTCAGCTTGAGCATAGTTTTCAACATTGAGTATCTTGACCAGAGTGTGGACGGCTGGTACGATTTCGATAATTCATAAAAGTAGGCCAAAAAAACTTCTTCTCTTTCAAAATTCACATTTTTCTTCTCCTTACTCCATTTGCAAAAAAGGGTGTATTCTTTTTCATACCGTTTTCTTGATTTTTCTGGCAATAAATCTTCTTTGAGATTTTCAGCCGCCAAAAGAATCTCCTCCGGTACTTCTTCTATAAAATTTTCGTTCATCTCTTCATCGGAAATCATTTTGCGTGCCGAAGAATTCAGCAAAACTCCAGTAGAAAAACTGATAAACTAGTTTAAATTTATAATATTCTGTTGACAGTGACATACAAATCAACAACTGGTTATATACACCATAGCAACTAAGATATTTCAAAGGTAATATGATGAACAGTGACTTCAAATCGTACAGCATTTAATTTAATTAAATTTAATTTCAAAATATAACAGTGCGGAAAAATCTTTGCCGCACGGTGCGGAAAAGTGGATTTTCCGCACTAAAACATGTGCGGAAAATGCGTTTTTCCGCACGCTAGTAGAAAAAATTCATAACGCGCCCATCTAAGTGGAAGCCGACTTTACATGATAAAATAGTATGAAGTGTCAAATGTCAACATTTAAAGATTACGTGAATATGGACACCCTGTTTTAATAAGCGCACTAACAGTTTTCATGGAGATATGATTTTATCACACTGTTAAGCTCATGGCAACAATTTTAATAGTCTTTTGATATCTATATATAATAAACGTTAGCCGCCTTTAAATACCTTTTTTTATATAGTAGCCATATTTAGTTTATGATTACAATGTAATTAGATTGAAATTGAGATACTGATGTGGATAAAAATATTAATTAATTCAGGTTTCAAAGGACTTTCGCATAAATTGCCCCATAATGATTTGTCAAATGTTAAACTCGAAAAAATAACAAAACGCTAAGTGCAGAGTCACTGACAACAGTCCACTTTAATATAGTTTTTACTGTAGTAAAAGAAAATTTTAATTTAATTATACTTAATCGCCATTTAGACTCCATTCCACAATAATTCGTTGATTTCTCGACCGCAATAAAATTTAAATGACAACCCTCAGTCGTAATGCCAACCATAAATAAGTTGTCTGACAAATATCTATTGTGTAGGCACCGGACCTTTTGAAAGGGTACAGGTCCTGATTACCTACTAATTTCAATAGTTTAGGTTAGCTATTTTCAACAAAACAACAAATTTAAAAAAATAGGTAAGTATCTTTGTATCTTTATTTTAATCATGTAATTAAATAGCTAATAATATTTATACAAAAATACTAATCAAGGGGTTTTTGGGGATGCTGATTCTAAATCTGATAGGAACAGTTATCTAAAATTAGCCATAATATCCTTTTCCAAAAAAAAAGCCTTTTTTACCCCACCAACACCGCACGCCAATAATCGAGATCTATTGGACAAAATATATGCGAGCAACCTGTACATTTGAGGCATGACTTGAAATAAAGAAGCTTTATTATTATTATTATAACTGTGCCTGTATTTTGTTAAGTTAGGTTTAGTTTTGTAAATTATTTTCATTTAATTTCCTTGGCAGTTAAACTTGCGCGGTATGCCTATGCAGAGTTTTGATTTTATTCATATTTCCTGTTATTACTTTATTAAAACCGCAATATGAAAGGTGGCAAATCAATAATTCACCAAGCGATTTTTAAACTTTAGTTTCTTACGTGGCCTGGGACAGTACCCTAAAATATTCTTGAAGAACCGATAATTTTCTCTACAAGTGGCTCAGCTTAAACAGAAAATTATGAATAAAGTCTCCATCAACCCCCCGAGACAAAGACCCACACACAAGCACATAGCTCCTCTCCAAAGAACTTATATATATCGCGCAACTGAAAACAAAACGCGAGTCTTACCATCCCATACGCTTCGCGCTACTCGCTGCGAAGAATACGCGTGTTCACTTCCGCGTTTCGTTCAGTGAGATGCGATCAACTCGCGTGTTACCAAAGTTAAACAACGGTGCATGTGTGAAATATAAAGAAAAAATAGTTTCCATAAAAAAAAAAAAATTAGTGGCGTAAAAACACCTTGACTTTAGCATTTAATATTCACACTGTATTTCCCGATGAAATCAGTAAAAAGTTCGAAACCACATCAAAGAAAACTTTGAAGTCCCCAAACTTGTAAATCTCTTGCTATGATTAGAAATTTAAAAAAAATAATGGATTCGAAAAAGTCAATATTTCAAAGAACTAAAAACGTGACGTTAACAAACATAAACATTTGATCTCACTGCCTGATAAATTTATTCTGAAAAAAAAAGTATCACTTCACATTCCAGCAAAAATAAGAATAGCAATTATTATTATCTGTTAACTTCTTTTAATATTGGGAAAACCAGACAACATTATATTTAAAAAGCAGTGCTGGTAACAGGCTTCCACAAACTGGCGGTTGTGGTGCCAATTTCGATAAAAGACAGTCGTCATCATTTAATGATGAAAGTGCGTTGCCGTATGTGACGTTTTATAGCACTCGAAAGGATTTAGTAAATAAAAATAAAACTAGACGCTCCTTTAGTCGTACATCTAGTAGAATCTATAAAAGACGCTAATTTAGTGTTCGTGCCAATAACAGTGTTCCGACAGTGGCAATGCAGTGACAATTTAAAAGCGGACCAGTGTTAAAACAAAAAAATGTCAACTATAGATGCAGATGAACTGTATTATTGTCAACAACAAAATTGTTTAACATGTGATCTTCTAATATGAAAAATCGAAACATGTCGTATGTGACATCCCAGTCAGACAGAGTTGCAAATGGCACTTTACCAGTTGATGGATACAGTGGCACCTCACTCTGGTTTGCAGTCAACACCATTATCATTACAGTAACTGTTCTTGGCAATCTCCTAACGATCAGCGCCATTTTCTGTACCCGTAAGCTAAACTCAGTTATCGCCAATCAATTCATATTTAGCTTAGCAGTCAGCGACTTGTTTGTAGGCTTCACCATTCCCTATCACATGGCCTTTTATATGATCACATCATTTGGATCTGGAAAGCTAAATTGCTTGTTAAGATTCGTACTCATATCCTTCGCCTGCTCCAGCTCCATCAGCAATTTACTGTTCATAGCGACGGATCGCTACGTCGCTATTCTATATCCGCTGCACTACACCAGAATCGTTACCAGAAAATGTTCCCGTTGGCTTATACTCCTTGGATGGACCCTTAGTTTTTCCATAGCCGCCATTCCCTTATTGTGGAACGACTGGTGTCCCGGCATAGCATGTGAAATGGTTGAAGTGCTCCCCAACAACTACATAAATTTTATATTATGTCCCATGTTTGTGCTGATTTGGTTCATGATGTTGTTGTTGTACTCAAGGATATGCAGCGAAGCGGCGGGCCATGCCAAGAGGATAAGATCCGCCAAAAGTGCGCAAAATATATTGGCTTTGAGAGATTCCAAAAGTTTTCAGGTAAGCTGACTATCAATTTTTTAAAAACATGTGTTGTTTTTCATTTAGCGGAGCTGCTTAGCAGACATGAAGTGACAAAAACAGCTGCGTTTTGGTGGGTTCTATTGGATGGGAATAAAACCACTAAAGTTATTAAAAGACCCACTATTTAATGACAGCATATGAACAAAAGTCGGTTGAAAGTTTATTGCCGTTTCAATTGAATGTAGATACAGTAGTATTGTCGTATGTTAGGCTTGATCATCTTTTACCAGAGCATAAGGGTCCTTTGTGCAGGATAGTATTGACAAAACGACACATTTAACAAGTTACTTTGTAATAGGGATTTTGACCCTTGAACTAAAAGATGTGTAAAAAATCCCAACAAAGCAATACGAGGAAGATTCATTCATCTTGGGCAGGTTAATAACATGTTGATTTTTAAATATGAATATTCATATCCGCAATACATTTATCGAAGCCCGAAACTGATTAAAATCTCGCAAAAACTTTAAAAAATGTTTGTATAATCCGAAGGCCGGCATTAAATACAAGGTCGCTGATTAATCATGACTTTGTCGAAAATGTTCAATAATTAACAACCAAAAACAACAGCTGTTGATTTTGAAAATCCACAGCATTAATGACGACATAATTATCTTAATTTTAGAAAATGTTGATTTGGTTAAAACAGGTGTTTGGTTGTTTCTCTCTCCCTTAGCCTGAACTAAATTTCTAATGATTAATCGATACATTTTTCAATCCCTGTTTTCTCATCAAATTAAGTAGGTAAAAAATAAGTATTTTTATTGGCTGCACAAAATAATTTGTTTATATGTATAAATCGGTGATAAGGGGGAAGGGGGGGGGGGGGGGTTACATAGATATTTTTGTTAATAATACAGGCTTAATGAAAGTAAAAACAAGATTTTTTTATTGCTATTGATATCCTTCATGTATTTTCAAGTGTCAATTACGCACATACATATTTATTGTTAATCAAATGACATTGATCAAAGAAAAAAATTCAAAATTTTAATTTTTGAGATATCTTTGCTGTAATAATCTCGAGAACCTCAACACCTAAGTCTCCATGGATTGACACACGACTCTCTTGTTGCACGTTGAGTTTCGTATATAAGTTTTGGTTCTTTTTAGTGTCGAAAATGACTTTTTTGCACTTGCTGTGGTGACCGGAAGAGACGCCAAAACTGTTAAAAGAGATTATTTGATCGTTGGAAATCTGCTTGTGTCACAATTTATATTCAGCTCTCACAGTGGATTCTGAGACTTGATTTTTAAAGTATGGAGCAAGATGATTCAAGGAATCTACTGTTTCAGTTGCGGCAAATCCAGGAAGAACTATCTGTAAGCTTGAAAGAATTCTCGCATTTTCATTGAGAAATTTGTATGACAAATTCTGAATTGAGAAAAAATTTCGCCGAATGATCCTGCTGCATTTTTTCGTTCTCCTTGAAGCGTATCCACAATTTTGTGAACATGCTTTAGTGCTGATGCCAAACCACGTGATTTTTCTTGCAGTGATAAAGGAAGCGTGAAACTGACGAGCCCAGCACAAACCAAGAGACTGGCGATGAACTCGCTTTTCTGAACTGTTGCAAGTAAGTAGACCCCTGTTTTTGAAATGATCCAAGATTTCCCAGAAGTTTCTTCTAATTCCATGTGGATGATCTTGAATAGTTCGACGAAGGATAAAATGTTGTCATTGGACATTATAAAAGTTAGGGAAACGGGGAAATCTCGAAAATTTAAATTTGGGAATTTCGAAAGTGGAAATTTAAAATTTGCCGAACTCTTCAACATTCGGAAATCTAAAAATTCAAAATTTGCCACATTGTTTCTCAGAATCTCGTGAAGGGGGGGGGGGGGACAGGCCCTATTGCTGGCTATGGCCCTGGTTGTACTGAACTACACGACATACCCTTTGGTAAAATTCAAGTTTTTTTAAAGTTACCTTTTTATCTTATGCAAACATTTTTGGTCAAATTAAAAATGAATATGTATTAATTATGACAACGCTTAATTTACCATAATCTTTGTTAATATTAACTGGTTTAGTAACATCAGAGCACATTAAACACAAATAAACAGTGTTTTTTCTTCGTTACCTAGAACTAAAGCCAGGCAATTGAGGGCACTAAAAAAAAAATACTAGGGAAACATTTGTTGACCACTGGCAAATCTGCAGTAAGTAAAAATGTACCTCCGGATAAAATATCCTGAACTAACCTTAATAAAAGTGATTATCTTAAGCTCTGGTATACCACAAAACAGAAATAAATCAAAGAATAATAACTGTGGTTGGCAAAACTTCTTTATCACTTTTATCAACACTATTATATGCTTTATCAAAAACGTGGATTAATTTACAGATTTATAATAGATTGAGAGAAGGTCTACTTAATTGTTTTTTTGTATATGGATACTTTATCAAAAAATATTACTTTTAATAGTGTAATAATAGGAAAGTGATTAGTTTTGTGCAAAGAAGACTTAAGACAAAATTATTTTTCCCATATTGATTGGACATAATTAGATGTTTTCCCTGGCAACAAAAAACATTCAGCCAGCATCGCGTATTGCATTTCTTTAAGCCCCCCAATAGGTAAATTGCTTCCACGTGTCCACAGCTATCGTTTTCCGTCTTGTCAAATAAAGAAATAAATTTAAGTATCATAGCAATCAATAACATTAAGAACCAGACCTTTTACCGAAATTACCAAATGTATTCTATCACTCTCGTTCTAATCGTAATATCAACGACAAGGTTACGAAGGTATTTTTGATTTTTACCGTAAATAGGAGAAAGCCAAACTTTATTTAAAATATCTACCTAAATGGTATTTTATTACAACACACAGAAATATTTTTTCATAGTACCTTATACAACTTCTACACTGAGAAAAAGTATAACAAAAATTGTTTAATAATTATAAGCTGTGTAATGTCCCATTAAACAATAAAAACTTGGTCCCCCCTACACTATAAAACAATTTATTTTATCTTATCTAGAACACGACATAATTATACCTTAGGTTATAAAAAATCTAATCATACATTTTTTCACAAATAATTTTCTATTTTTGTATAAGATTAGTTGGATATCCAAGTTATTTTCAAACTGTATTTTTAACAAAAAACGCTAACTGATTAATTGAAATTTCGATTGGTGGGTGTAAATCGATTTGAAATTCAAAACTGGATAATTAACAAATCAGATATCGTTGTTTCATTCAAAGTTTCGTATTTCGGTATTGCATTTTATTGATAAGCAAGTTAATTTTCACTTGCGTAAAGTATATTTTGGTTATAGTGCTTAGGCACATATTTAAGTATTTTTACATGGCCAATTTCTTGGCTAAATGAAGCAAGAGTTTTAAAACGCCGAATTAAATATTTCTGTTCAGAAATAAATTATTTCTATTATTTAGGTTTCATAATGATTACTTGATGAAATGCAGAAAAGTCGAATAGTTTATAAAAATTAAATTTATTTTTTTTAAAGTTTAAAGTTGTGACCAATAAAAAATCTACCTTTTCAGTCGTGTATGTCTGGTTGCATTCTCACGGACAATAAAATTATTTGTTGGCAGGAGAAGACCAAATATTTGACTATTACCAAATTCAAATTTAGACAAATATATTTACAAAATCTGTGGCTCGTTTTCTCGCTCGTGCCTGTTAACCATTAAGAAATAGAGTATAGTAACGGGTTTTCCTGGTCCTAAAATCAAAAATAAACCAATATCCCATATGCAAATATCGTTTCCAGAGAGTAATACCTCATGAGTAATCATTAAAAAAAATCATTCTGTAAACACCTACAAACGTTAAACGTGATACAAATGCAACCTTTTTTGAGTGACACGCAACATAATAGAGCATATGGTTTTGTTTGTTATAAAATGCATAAAATACTTACCTTATCAATAGATTCGTAGAGACAAGCGTTAGACTCGTTTGTGATCGAGACTTAATACAACAATTTTTATATCGAAATTTATCGTAAAACGTATAAAATCCTTTAATTAACATTCTCGACTAAATATAGAAATTATCATTTTCTGGGATTAACTGTCTACCAAAAATATATGAAAACTCATCGTTAAAGCCATCAAATGCCCTTGCGAGTCAAGACAGAGGCGCGGGTCACTCGTTGACAATAACGCGCCGTTTATCAGCGCATTAAATATAGATCATCAAAATGTAAACTTCAATTAATAGTCTGACGCCAACCATAGCAATGAAGGCAATTAACCTTCCGCCACTATATCATCATGGGATATGGAACCGAAAACAACAAGCTATACAAGGAGATTAAGGAGGATAGAATCCTGGGTATGCCCACGGAACAATCCACTCCGTAGTATAGATTTGAAGAGAAGCTCTCAACACAAGGTTCTGGAAAAAAGGGCTACCAATAAGTTCCGATGTATTCTAGTGTCGTTTATACGAAGTTAATTGGGGTACAGTACTTCCCACCATATTTCGTTTGGCTTAATGACTGCAATAAAACCTCCCATAAACTCGGATTTCGCTTTCGCAGAGACGTATTAACCCACATTTATTCTTAATGCCAATTTATAATAACAATAGATAGGTACATTACTTGATTTGTTATCAACATTAATAAACCGTCTAATTAAGGTTTTCTACAAACAACTTCATTATTAGGATATTTCTCAAAACTTTTTAGTTACAGGTGTTTATATAGCTTATATAAATAGTAAACATAATATTCGAAATAGATCTATTTTACCTTGAAACAGTGTGCAACAAGTTAATATTAAAACTATGTGGAGACCTTGGGAATCTTCAGCTAATGCGATATCTAACTACCCTAAACATTCCAGGAAGCATTTATCTTCTGACGCCAAAGTGATCGTGAAAAATGTATGTGAATCGTTATTAAAGAACGGCCACCCTAAAGTAATTGCCATTAAAAATACCAGTGAAATGACGAAAGTTCCATTATCGACGGTACGAGATATTATGCTAAAAGGACATTTTAAAAGAAAAGTTCGCAAATATTCCGGAAAAATGAAGTGCGTAGATAATTGTGATAAAGATGTTATTCGCAGGAAAATATACCAAATGTATCGAGAAAATGTTGTCCCAACGTTAGATTCTTTAATTATGGAGTCCGAAAGATGAGATTTTTGTACCTTAGGGAAATAAAAAAGTTTAGATCCGAAACCGTCACGACACCTCCTATAGGTGTAGCCACAATTTACTAAAGAAGCCACTGTCGAGACATTGGAGTCTAATTCAACGACGGTCAGGCACCCTTCACTTCACAGTTAATAAATAATATATAAATTCAGAAGTAATGAATGCCAAGGAGAACTGTAGATGCTATTGAATTCTCGCTAATCAAATAAGTTAAATTGTAATAATAAGGTTCCTGCCAGCATGAAATATTTTACTGGAATCAAATTTAAGCTGGTAGTAAAAAAAAAGAATAGAAGATTTTCTACAACAGTTCTTATTTAATTTACTGTGAATTATACGCAAATCAGGTTGATTATATTTTGAATATAGTTTCATATTTTTAATAATGTTACGTACTTAGTACTTGTTACTTAAGTATTACTTGCTATAGAAAATAATATAACGTTACTTAATTACTTATTTAGTACAATGATTATTAATTACCTACTATTTAGTTACGAATAAATATATCATAGTGGTTGAGTGAGGAAGACTTGCTTCATATTCGCCGTTTGTAATCTAATCATTACAATAAAGTCATTTATTAATATTATTACATATGTCCCCTTAAAATTTTAAGGAAGTTAATACATATTACATCATACCAATAGTACATATGTATTTTTAATTATTACCAATAGCTAAAAATAAAAAAAAATATTGGTTTTTTATTCGACAGGCACTTTTTTTTAATGACCTCTAATGAGAAGTAAATTTCCCATCGCTTATTACTTTTGATGATAATTATCTGCTTAACATTTTTATTAGGACTATTTATAGAAACATATTTAAGAGAGTATATTATACGAGTACCTACAACTCGTGCCAGAAATTCAATTAGGATTGTGATTATTAAGCACTCTAATAATTTCAGTAATTAATTAATTATTAATAGAATCCCAAACGTTCACCATTGTCGTAAGATTTATCCCAAATTATCAACTTGCTGGCTAGTTATAAGTTTCTGACTGTGTTGTGAAAGAAAAAATTACAGGTGTGTCGATCTATACAATTAAACCTAATTGGATTGTACTGAAAAGATCAGTCCTAAAATAATATGTTCACACTATAACTCAAAATTTGTATTTTGCACTTACAATGAGAGTTATAGAAAAAACGGTATACAATTGTTTTAATATTAATACATATATCAAAAAAATCAATTTCAAATATTTTATGTGCTGATTATCATCATAACAACCCCTTCGCGTCAACGAAATCCCCAAGAAAAACATATTTTTATCAAACACTTTTTTTAGCAACCAAAAAGTCTCGTGCAACACATCAGGGATTTTGTTTACGAGTAATAATTTGAAATATTACGTCGCGAAAATACAGTATTTTTTGCCATAATGATGACTTTAATTGATTTTGATAACATTTAGGATTCAGGGTATAATTTTATTAAAATAAATAATCAACCTTGGCTGTTATTATCTACTAAAAAAACTACAGTTTCATATTGTATGCAAATAATTTAGTAATCATAACTAATTGATAAATGAATTAATTATTGTAATTTTATTTTAATATCTGTCTAATGACTCTAATGGGATGTATCTGGGAATCTCAGTTTAAGTGTTACGATATTATAATTTAAAAAAGAAATTATTGCCAATTTTATCATCAAGAACTATGGTTTCAGCAAGATGGTACCCGGCCACACTTTGAAACCAGAAAACATGAAAGATCGTATTTTGTGATGTAGTTTTACACGCGTTATGAATTCATTCTCTTCAACTAAACAAATATGAATGTAAACCACAGAATTTCCAGTCATTTCACGTCACCACGAACTCTATTGAAGTAGACTTATTAATCTCAGTCACCAATGTTTCAACTGTTACGGTTTGGGTAATAATTGAGAATTACACCCCGATGTTACCAAAAATTATCATTTTATATAAATGCATTGTTATAATTATAAAACTTTCTCTATTTATATAAGAGTTGATTTAGTTTTAAACATGTAGGAAATGGGGCGACCCTCATCCTTCCGCAATGGTTCATTGATTTTTGTAAAAAAAAATTAGCATAATTAAGGTTATTTTTAGAACCTTGTTTACGGAATGGCATTAAATTAATGCTGATTAACTTTGTTCTAAACTCCGAAAGAAAGTTATTATCTTTTCTTTTTATATTAAGGCGACGTAAAGAACTTCTTGGCTTCTCAAATTCAAAAATAATTATAATACAGGGTAGGGTGTATCTAAAAGATCTGTACCAAATACGTTTTATCTAGGGATGCCAGGTTCTCAATTTTAGAGGAGAGTAGAGTAGAGTGTAGCTTTATTTGCATAATTATTTCTGCTTAATTGAGCAAATAATGTCAACATTATGTTCCTATTTAAAAAAAACAAAACAGCAACAGAATCTACCAAATAGTAGGCAGTTACATTGCAATTAAAATCAAAATCATAAGCAAAGGGAAGAGCCGAATTAAAAATAATCAGTCACAGAGAACAAAGACAAAATTGAAAATTTTAAGTATAAAATGCAAAATTCAAAAGCAGATCACAAACCTTTTCTTTAAAAAGATTGACTCGTAATCAAAAACAAAAACTGAGAACAGATTTAGACAAACCTTACAACCTGTACAAGAATGCAGACCCTCTAGTGTGCTCGCAGAGGAAAATGGTTCACATACTCGACTATGTAAGAAAAAAACATTTTTTTAAAAGTGCTGAGGTACTGTTAGTGTACCGAGTTGGTTTCTTAGAGAGACCAGCTGAAGCTGCACCTCCCACTTTAAATGTTGGTCAATATAAAATCCCAAAAACTGTAAAGCCCTTGAAGGTTCAATATTCTGGGAAAGAACCTCAAAGGCTTCCGGATACCGATCCTGAGACTGAGATTTCCATTGTTTGAGATAGAAAATACTTCAGGTGTTGTGTAAGTATTAGAAATGTAGTTCTTATCGAAGCATCTTCATTTGTTGTCACCGAACACACCTGCCTGTCATTAATAATCCATGGATACTGTCCTTTCATCCAGTCATCCAAGTTAGGCCTTAAAAAAGACGACCCTGACGCCTTGTCACTTCTTTCTTCTTCAATTTCTCCCAATTTTAAGGTTAGTTCCATATCCAGGGTTTCTTTTGTTTTTTGATAGATTCTTGTGCCAACTTCATCTTCTTCAAATCATTTTCCACCTCTCCAATTATTTGTGATGCCAGACTATCTGGGGTTGTTGTCTTCTGAGCGTATAACCAGGCCTTTCGTCTATGCTTTAAGTCTTCCGCTGCAAAACAAACGATCTGTGCTTTGTCGCTATTTAGCAAAAGCCTATAACCGTCAAACCATCTCTCCGACCGTTCCAGTGCATCCCTCACTCCAGAAAAGATCATTCGCATCGTCGGCAAAGTTCACAAGACTTAATGATTCATATGTGAAAGCCTGAGGCAAGTCATTTATACAGATAAGAAATAGGAAGGGTCCCAAGACACTTCCTTGGGGCACGCCAAGGCCTATGTTGATTTCCTATGAAAATGACTTGCACCCTTCCGTCTCTAGGCAGACCTCTCCGAAAGATATGACATAATCCGTTTAAGTGCTTGGTTCTGAACTCCATAGAGCTCCATTCTTCTCAAGAGTAGGTCATGGTCAAGGCTGTCAACTGTTTTTGACAAATCCAAAAAAGCACCCAGAGCCTTGTTTTCGTTTTCTATAGTTTTGGAAACAAAGTCATATGTGTTGATTATCCACTCAACAACGTTAAGAGTGACATAGGGTGAATTATAAAAGACTACTTTATCAAGAATCAAAAATATGAAAGTTTACTAGAGTCTGGGGCCGTATATGCTCGATAAACCAGAAAAAACATGTATATATTCTATTTGAAGTTTTAGTTAATATATGAACAAAACTATATGTGGTAAAATTTTCTTTAACTGTTCGTATTTTTAAGCTGAAAATTCTTTAATTTAATTTGGTATTGACCCTAATTTAATTATAGAAGTTCGTCTGCATTAAAATATCATTAATTTTTATGCAGCCTCCAAAAAAACATTTAAGATTACGTTTGGGCTTCTTTATTTATTTTGTATTTGACCTATGCTAACGTTTCGAATCATACGAGACGCTTAACATGTGTGTGTATAAAATAAATTAATGATATTAATCCACGAGTCATGATCGGCAAGCGTTTGGTGGTATATAATAATATTATCATTTGTAAGGAAAATAGTTATAGCATCGAACGAACTGACTGATTAATCTTTCAACTATTTTCCTGCCAAATTAATATTTAAAGAGGTATTGAACCACAAGGTTTTAGATTTTGCTAAATTAAATGTATTAGAACAGCGGTTCTCAACATTTTTGAGACTATTACCCATAAAGCGAGTTAGATACTAGTAAATACCGCCAAAAAAGTTTAAAAAACAAATTAGCTATTGCATTTTTTCCCTTTAAAATACGAAAAATAAATAATAGTTTTAACCAATTTTATTCATTCACGCAAAGAAACGAAACGAAATAAATCAAGCAATTTTCTATTAAATTATGAAGTAATGTAGGACGGTTCTGGCCAATGCACATCGTAAGTTGTGTCCCTTGCTTTTGTCTTCATTATAGCCACTGTTGAAAATCCCTTTTCACATCTGGAACTTGTAGCGAATGGCATTAGTATTTTTAAGGCTTTTTCCGATAATAATAGATACTCGCCACCAATCGTTCGCCAAAATGTTGCTAGTTGTGTGTTTTCGAAATCTATTTTCAGTTTCAACGTCTTTAACTCTAGCTCTACGTTGATAAAGCTGCAATTTGCGAAGAAAACTGGCAACCTTATCTTGAGCTGTTAAAACTTTCGTCATATTCCCTTGCAAGCCGATCTAAAGCGTATTTATCTCTCCGAAGAAATCCTCAAGATATGCCAGTTTGAAAATATTATCTGTTATTTTGGCATATAACTCTTTCTCCTTATCCTTTTATTAGGTTTATTTCTTTTCAGAAACAAAACAGTTTCTTCTCCAAGCAAGTCGAATTTGCCTCCAAATTCATAACACAACTCTTTAAATTTGTATGTAATATTTGTCGCACTACCTCAGATTTTGAACTACCAAGGTGCCTTCTTTGACTAATGCTTGGAACCCAGAACGAACACCCAACATTAATGGTGCTCCGTCTGTACAGACACCCACCAAACTTCGACCACTGCAGCTCATTTTACTCAACAACATTTTTTACTGTTCGAAAGACATTTTCGCCACGTGTAGAGAACAAGTATTCTTCTTCCAAGTCGTCGCATTTTATCTATTGAACATAGACAAGTAAATGGGAACGAGATGCAACGTCCATCGACTCATCTAACAGAAAGGCGAAGAAAGGACTTGTACTTAGTTCATTAAGTACTGTGTCCAAAATATGTTTGCTCATTTCCTCCATACGATTATTGATGGTGTTGTTAGAAAGCGATATGTAATAAAATATCCTTATCTGTACCCCTCAGAAAGTCCCATGAATTATCCCCAGGTTGGGAATCACTGTATTAGAATCACTGAAGACATGGAGGAAAGAATATTGTTTGACATGTTTTTTAATAGCTTTAGTTGTAAATGTATACGAGAGGTATAAAAAAAAATCAGTTTTTCGCCTTGTTAACTGAAACAGAGTTAAGATCAACTAAATAGAGACCACTGCGTCACGCGCGTGAAGACGTAAAACGTGTTCTCATTTCACTTTGACTTTAAAATTCTCCTGTCTGGTGTCGTTCGTGATTGATAAATCCGTGGCGTAACCAGATGACGCGGTGGCCTCTTCTTACTTGATTCTACGTCTACTTCCTGAACTAACCAAACGTTTCGTTTTTCTAGGTGATGCTCACAATCCTCGGATGCTTCACGATCTGCTGGCTTCCTTATTTCGTCATAGTCATCTACGCGCGCTATAACAGAGCAGCTAAATCAGCCGTCTACTACGAAGTAGCCTTCAATTTGGCCGCAGCGAATTCCGGCATGAATCCCATCATCTACGCATGGAAGAACCACAATTTCTACGCAGCATTTCTCCAACTGATCCGATGTAAATCACCCAACGCGCATCCCGATCCGCAGTTCGTGACCAATCACGTGCCAAGTAAAAAGAGTTCGATTTCGATTGGTGCGTATAATACCGTGTTAGCCATTACGGACGTTGCAAAGTGCGCGACCATTTGTGATGGATTGGAACTGACCACGGTCGAAATTGATAAATCTACTGCAGAGACAAATGGTGCGGTGGGTAGTGTGGAAAATAATGTTAGAACTAACGGCACCGCCGTAGATACAGTTCAGAACGGATGAGCGCGAGGTTAGGTTAGGGAACCTGATTTAGATTTCGTATGAATCGCGCACAAAAAGTGAAAATATTTGGTTTTTCAACGGTAGAAACGGTTGGAAAACGTAGCTGAACGGTGTGTAACCGTTTAGTGTGGAAATTGCTTTTTCCTTGGTCATGGAGGAAGAAGCGTAAAGTTAAGTAAGCAAGAAACATGTGTGTTGGCCCATTTGTGTGACAAAGTAATATACAGTGTGTATCAGTCAAATGGAATAAATTCGATAATAAATACATGGGGGCGTGTCCGAAAAAACGCTCGGACACGTTGATTGATATTTCTAGTTGCGCATTTTTTTCAATAGAAACTTTTTATACAGGCTGTGTCATGTAACAGTGCCCAATACTAACTTTCTTATTTTAAATGAAACACCCTATATATTATTCAATTTTTGGATTCCTCAGAAAATTTTAGACATATTTCATATACAATATCCTATACCTATCTTCAACTGTTTCGGAAATATTAAGAGTTTTCAGATTTATTGCAAAAATTAACAACACACTAAAAAACTAATAAGTAATACTGTTTAAATAATTAATTAATTAAATAATGTAAAAAACAAAAAAAAACATTAATGTAGGAGATGTTGAAAATTGATGTTAAAATATTTTTACTGATATGAAATAAAAAAAGATATAAATAGTTTAGGTTTTAACCTTAGCAAATTGTTGTCTGTCTGCATGACACTAGTTGGCAGTGTTAAAAGCTGGATTAATAAACTCGAAAAGTTGGTGAGGTTGAAGTTATGATCAAGTTTGTGAGGTTAGACATACCGATCTCCTAGCATAAAAATTGGTTATCTCGAACTACCCGGAAAGTTTTCGAACCTTACATGAGCTTTACATCAACAACATGAACGAGTGTATAAATGGAACTGAGTGTTCCATTTAGTTTAAATTGAACTCCTATTTCCAACACCAACTGAACCTCAACCTCGCCAACTTTTGGAGTTTATAAATCCAGCTAAAAAGTCGTTTGAATTTTGTTCACTGCATATCAGAAAAATGGTTTATTTAACAGAAATGCACAGAATAACAATTCTACAGATAATTGGTTATGGAGATAAAACACGGACACAAATGGAAGTTGCTCGCTTATTTCATGAAAAATTTACAAATTTGCCGCCTATAACTCAAGGGACAATTAGTAAAATAGAAAAGCAGTTTCGCCAGCTTGGACATGTAAAGCAGATAAAAAAAGTAGCTGCCAATGCAATAAGTAATGATACCAAATTAGATATTATGCTGGAGTTTCAGGAAAACCCACATACTTCTAGTCGAAAAACAGCCCCAATGTTCGATGTTTGCCATTCATCGATTATTCGAATATTACAAGAAAATAAAATGTATCCCTATAAAATGATACCTACTCATGAGCTCATGGAAGACGATTTTGATAGGAGAACGTATTTTTGTGAACAAATGATGGCAATGTTAGATAACAATGTGAACCAATTAGAACATGTTTTGTTTTCTGATGAGTGCACCTTTACACTTCACGGTCATGCTAATCTTCAGAATTGCTGCTATTGGTCTAGGGAAAATCCTCACTGGTTGAGAGAAGAACATACGCAATATCCTGAAAAGGTTAATGTTTGGGCAGGAATTGTTGGGGATCACATCATAGGTCCCTTATTCATTAATGGCAATTTAAATGGCGATAATTATTTAGCACTGCTCCAAAATAATGTCTTGCCAACTTTGACAAACTTATATACTGATCCAGCAAACCCACAACTTCCAGCGAATATGATATGGTTTCAGCAAGATGGAGCACCGCCCCATTACCAAATCAATGTCCGGCAGTACCTCAACCGAGTATTTCCAAATCGGTGGATAGGGAGGCGTGGATCGATGGAATGGCCAGCACGATCCCCTGATCTGACGCCATTAGACTTCTTCTTATGGGTTTATGTCAAAAATATTGCATACAAAACTAAACCCCTTGACTTAGCTGACTTAAGAAGACGAATAACGCTTGCGATTAGATCGGTCACGCCTGAGATGTTCAGTAACGTTAGAAGAAATTTCTATTTAAGATTAGGATGTTGCCAAGACGTTCGCGGCGAGCATTTTCAACATCTCCTACATTAATGTTTTTTTTCTTTCTTACATTATCAAGAAATAAACAGTATCACTTATTAGTTTTTTAGTGTGTTGTTAATTTTTGCAATAAATCTGAAAACACTTAAAATTTCCGAAACAGTTGAAGATAGGTATAGGATATTGTACATGAAATATGTCTAAAATTTTCTGAAGAATTCAAAAATTGAATAATATACAGGGTGTTGCATTTAAAATAAGAAAGTTAGTATTGGCCACTATTACATGACACACCCTGTACAAAAAGTTTTTATTGAAAAAGATGCGCAACTAGAAATACCAATCGACGTGTCCGAGCGTTTTTTCGGACACGCCCCCATGTATTTATTATCGAATTTATTCCATTTGGCTGATACACACTGTATAGGCTCTACTATACTATAAGACTATAA
Organism: Polydrusus tereticollis; assembly: GCA_963920685.1. Classification (NCBI taxonomy): domain Eukaryota; kingdom Metazoa; phylum Arthropoda; class Insecta; order Coleoptera; family Curculionidae; genus Polydrusus; species Polydrusus tereticollis. Next base: position 20,065,951 of record OY987330.1, on the reverse strand, counting down.
GATATACAGGGTCGTTGGTATGTATGGAAACGGTCGATTACTTCTTAAAGTAAAACAGGTAAAAAAAAATATTCAAGATAAAAGTTTTATGGTTTTGTAAAGGCTATTAGATTTAAAAAAAGATAAGTATACAGGATGAGTCAGAAAGCCGTACAGAAACAAAATTACTTTTTTTTTAATGGAACACCCTATATCTTACAACATTTTTGAATTCCACATAAAATTATAACTATTTGTTAATAATAACTTTATAAGTATAAACTTAATAGTTTCCGATATATCGACTTTTGAAAAATGACATTATTGAACTTTGACAGCTTTTAGCTTTCTAACGGTACGCCATAGAGCAAAACGACTTACATGTCCCTATCTTACTTTTTTACTATCTTCAGAAAACTATCAACCTCCGGTTAAACCGGAAGTGCTATATTTCCGGCTTTTGAGTTACATCCGGTGTAACCGGAAGTTGACGCTTTTAGAAAGATAATTAAAAACTAAGATGGGGACACGTAAGCCGTTTTACTCTAAGACGTACCGTGAGAAAGCTAGAAGCTGTCAAAATTCAAAAATGTAATTTTTCAAAGGTCGATAGCTCAAAAACTATTAGGTTTAGACTTATAATGCACTTATTAAAAAATAATTGTAATTTTATGTAAAATCCAAAAATACTCTAAGACATAGGGTGTTTTATTAAAAAAAAAAGTAGCTTTGCTTCTCTACGGCTTTCTGACTCGTCCTGTATACTTAATTTTTTAAAATTCTGATAGACTATAAAAAACCCTCAATCTTTCGTCTTGAATATTATTTGCTAGCTGTTGTACTTTAAGAAATAATCGACCGTTTCCATACATACCAACGACCTTGTGTAAAAAAAAAATTAAGCAAAAAATGTAGGGTATAGGGTGGTTATCTTACAATATTTTTTGGATTCTACATAAAATTACAGTTACAACCGGATGTATCGAAAGCCGGAAATATAGTACTTAAGGTTTAACCAAAAATTGATATTATTGGGAAGCTAATAAAGAAGTAAGACAGGGACATGCAAGCCCTTTTGCTCCAAGACGTACCGTTAGAAAGCTAGAAACTGTCAAAGTTCAAAAATGTAATATTTCAAATGTCGATAACTCGGAAAATATTATAAAAAATAATTGATAATGATTTTATGTAGAATTCAAAAATATAAGATATGGGGCGTTACTTTTAAAAATATATTAATTTCTATTGTCCTACTGTTCTGGACCACCTTGTATGCTTTAAAATAATTTTAGAATATAATATATTTGCCTATGCCCTACAACTTTTGTAGAAACTTTTTTTTTTATATATTATATTAAATTTATATTATTAAAAGGGTGATTCTTTATGATATTCCAAGAGAAAAAGTTGCCCCGTTTCTGATATACAGGGTGTTAGGTAGTTTAAAAAAAAAATCGGTTGCAAACGTGCGTTTTATCAGAAGATGGTAATTTTCAACGTTTGCTAGAATGCTAGAATTAACTGTTTCGTATCATTATTTAAAAAAAAAAATTATTTGTAAATAAATGTTTTAATTAACTTTGAAATACAAAGGTATTTTTTTTGCACATGCAATAAGGTGGTTTTTATTTTTTCTCTCGAAAACGAAGCAAGATTCGAAAACAATTTAAGAAACAAAAAAGTTGTATTATTAGTTGGTTAATCCGAAAATAAAACGATCAAAATTAGAAAAGTCAGTGGCGTACATTTTTTGATCAATAGTATTCGTCAAGGTGCTCCCCGAGACGCCACTGGACTCAATAAATTTAATCTAGTTAGGGCTAATTAAGCCCCTAATCGGGGAAAGGATATTTAAAAAAATAATAAAAAACGATTTCTTTAAAAAAACTTTAACACCCTGTATATCAAAAACGGGGCAACTTCGGACAGATGTTCATATGAACTTTTTCTCTTAGAATATCATGGGAAATAACCCCCTTAAGTTACGTACCGTCCTTCTAAAACACCCTGTATATTACTTTATCACACAAATTAATGTATGAATAAAATTATGTCGTTTTAATGGTTTCGCGAATTAATTCATAAAGTTCTTTAATTTTCTTTACACTGACAATTTTAACAACATGCAAAAAGACTTAAGTTTAATTGCATTTATTATGTTGTTACCCTGACTTCATGCAAAACGGAAAAATAGAACATTTCCTAAAGAGCGAATAAATTCACGAAGAATTGCGCAAATTTCTCTATTTCTTAAAATTTAACACACAAATTTTTTCGCGTAGCGACTTTATGAATTAACGCACAGAGAAGTGCTCAGTGGATAATACCGGCATTATAAAAGTGCTGTTTATTTGGTAAAAAACGATGCTATAATTATTCATAGAACGGTCGTAGATATAGTTCAGGAAAGACAAAAAAAAAGAGAGGGGGAAGGGAGGGGCGCGGTGGGGGGATGAGGGGTATCCGCAGAAAAGATGCGGATTTCTTGATTTATCATATACCGGTTGTAAACAAAATCATTGTACAGTGCTTTCATTTTAATTTGTCCCACTTTTACATGGCAGTAAAATACTTATTTTTTGAGCTAGAAATGTAGGAGATTGAGTAAAGTTTTATGTCGTCAAGTCCAAAATGTCAAAATTATTGACATAACTTACTTTTTTTTTAAATGGAACAAATATTATTAAATATTTAAAAATACATTATTTTTCTGAATACGCATATAAGGTCCAAAAAGGAAAAAACATGTCCTTAATAATTTTAAAAGCGCTATCCAATAATACCAAACACGACCCCCCTCACACTTTTGCGTGGGGCGGGGGGCAACTTTAAAATCTTAAATAGGTACCCCTATTTTCTATTGCAGAATCAGATTCTACCACAAATATTACGTCAAGTTTGTCTGAAACGTTCTTTTCGATTTGTTACAGACAAAACGTTCTAGCTCAAAAAATAAGAATTTTACAGCTTTGTAAATGTGGGACAAATTAAAATTAAAGCACTGTATAGCAACGTCATGTTAAAAGATATTTTAATCAAATTTGGGATACTGCTATGTCCAGGTTAGTTAATTATTAATTAAATAAAACTAAATGTTTTAAAAAACGGGCTTATAAAAAAAGGTAAAACAATGGGTAAGACAGGCTGCTGTCTCAGACTAATTAATTTTTTGAATTAACTGCAGATAATTTAATTTCTGGTTTATGGAAAACATAAAAAGTGTATTGTATTTCTTAAAATTTAGTAATAATAATATTTATTAAGCGCACTTGTCCCGTGACATCGACTCGTGTACTAAAATTATGCGTTATAAAACTTGTACTTTAATATAGATGCCATACTTTCGCTATTTCATCAAACTGAGTAATGTCTTTTTAATTACGAAATATCTATAATAACTGGGTAATATAGACGCTTCTAAAAGGCCATGCGATCAAAATATGAAATATCGACCGTCTCTTCCTTTGAAAATGATTAGTTAAGTATTAGAAAATCCCTGGGGAAAAGTATTAAGCAAATGTGATATTATTTTAATTTGATTTGAGATTATAAACATACAGTATATTAAAATTTAATATAAATGTTTATAAGTAGTACAATGAATTTGATACGTATTTGCTAGTCTTTAGACATCAACTCAAAGCACCTTTAAATATTAAATGGAAAGAAAAATTAGCAATACTACTACAATTGATTAAAGAGGTATACCGGGTGTTGCATCGTCGAGCGGGACATAGGAAATCCCATGTAATTTTAAATGGGGTCAATTATTGGCTTCCCTAATTATTTTAGAGAAAAATTCTATTTAGGTTTATTAAAGAGCACTAAAACCCACATTCAAAAGAATAACTTTAGATATTTTCGATAAGCCCGTTTACGGGTTATCGCCGATTTCTTTTTAACTATTTCTCCTTTTTATGGCCCCGTATTTGCGGGCACCAGTCAAGGTAAAAGATGACTGTCAAATAAAGTTGTCATTTTGAAATGTGTGCTTTATTGTTATAAAAACTCGTACATCGAAAATATTAAAGGTGTATTTATGAGTACAAATTAATCTGAATAAAACTAAAATAAAGTATCCAATTACAAGGTTAATTATGACATTTTACATGTTTCAATATTTTACTAATTAATAGGTACGTACTATTAAATTGTTAGAACTTTAGGATTTAAGAAGATGTTCAAATATTCCTCCATTGACTGCTAGACAATAACCGAGGCGATCATAAAATTCTTTTCTTACATTCGCTAGTTGGTAAACTGAAATTCTATTGCATTCGGCAGAAATAGCATTTTTTAACTCGTCTAGATTTGGGTATTTTTTATCTTTGTATATCCTGTTTTTTAAATGGCCCCAGAGAAAGAAATCATTTGGCGATAAATCAGGAGACCTGGCTGGCCAATTTACTGTATGATTTAAGCCAATAACATTTCCATTAAAAGCACGGTTTAAATATTCCCGGACAGCCAGGGTACTATGTGCCGGGCAGCCATCCATTTGGTACCAAACTTCCTGATTTTCCCTGGCAGCATCATGTAAAGTAGGTAAAATATGATCTTCAAGTAGTTCCAAAAAATATTCTGCATTTAAATTTCGTGTAAGAAATAATGGCCCGATAATATTTTCTCCGAAAATCTCAGCCCATACATTAACTTTTTGTGGATATTGCGTCCTTGTTTCCACAAACCTGTGTTGGTTTTCTTTGCTCCAATATCGATAATTTTGAACATTGGGTTCATTGTTTAAGGTAAATGTGCATTCGTCAGTGAAACAAATGTTTTTTAAAAATTCCCTATCCATGTTTGCTCTTTCCATCATACCAAAACAAAACTCCTGTCGTCGTATTTCGTCCCTATCTCTTAGCTCTTGATGCTTTTCATATTTGTATGAATAATATTTATGTCGTTTCAAAGCTCGTAACGCTGTGGTGTGATCTAATCCTATGTCATCCTCAAGTTTCCTTGTGCTGATCTTCACATCATTTTCTTCCACGCACAATAAAACTTGCAAGTCCCTATCATTTCTTGCATCTCTTCTTTGTTCCTGCCTTTCTTCACATCTGCAGTTATTTATTACAGTGCCTTTTGTCTCAAATTTCTTGATAGTCCTTTCGACTGTAGATTTTGCAGGTATCGGTCTATTCGGATACAGAGCAGCAAACATGTCTGACACATTTTGATAACTATTTCCTTGATAATACCATTTAATCATCAATATTTTTTCTTCAGAAGTGTAATTCATGGCTAATATTTTCGATGTACGAGTTTTTATAACAATAAAGCACACATTTCAAAATGACAACTTTATTTGACAGTCATCTTTTATCTTGACTGGTGCCCGCAAATACGGGGCCATAAAAAGGAGAAATAGTTAAAAAGAAATCGGCGATAACCCGTAAACGGGCTCATCAAAAATATCTAAAGTTATTCTTTTGAATGTGGGTTTTAGTGCTCTTTAATAAACCTAAATAGAATTTTTCTCTAAAATAATTAGGGAAGCCAATAATTGACCCCATTTAAAATTACATGGGATTTCCTATGTCCCGCTCGACGATGCAACACCCGGTATATATGTTACTTTTTGGGATTTAAATTTGAATAATTTTAAGATAAAGCATTTTTCTTTCCACTCATAGTTTTTCTGTTGATATTTCCATTTTTCCAACTTATTATTGTACCATTTTTAGCCTAATATAAAAACCAACTCTTTCTTATAATGTTAATATTTAATAATACATAATTAAATAAATGGCAATACCGGGTAATTGAAAAAGCAAAATTGTACATAATATGTCAAAACATGCCAAGCTAGCAAAAAGTAAAAATAAATATTTTTTGTCAAATACCATGTTTTATTTATTTACCTATAATACAGACTATTGATCATTTTCAGGTTGGATGTGTCAACACAATGAATTATCTCTTAATTAAATGGCATATCTAATGAAATTAAACTATTAAAAAAACTCCAGCTAAACTGGAGCCAGTTTGTGTTTATTCGTGAAGGTAGGGAAACGATAATGGATATGGGTTGCCCTCGAGAGTAATGTGAGTAATTGTAATACTTTGGTTGTAAAGGATTAAGTTAACCGACGAAGTTAATGTTCATAACAAAACAATTTTTATTAATCCTATTTTATCAATATTATAAAAACTTGTCACGTTACTCAGATTATAATGATTAATTGTTTTTCTTGAAACAACACAATTGTTTGGCCTGTAAAAACTATTTTACGATAATACCAACAACGCCCTTGTTAATAAATATTAGAAAACCTCAATAATAGATTAATAATAAATATTATAATAATTATTCGCCTTTTTTTGCTATTATTTTTCTCTCAGTGTATGGACATAAAACGAAACCTATTACGTTGCACCCTGTCTTTTGTTTCCCCTGGCTGTCCTATAAATTATCAGAACGTATATAAACCTCTGGGGCATAAAGCTTCGAATAAAGATACCTATAAACCCTTTAAGTGTCAAAACACAAAGTAATAAAAGATGAGACGCCACAAAACGAATCTTGTCAACGCAAAAATATATTAAAGAACTTTTGGATTAATCTGTTCCTCTATCCTACCAGTTTTCTTTATTATAAATCTATACAGAGCCCCCTGAAAACCTCGATAAAAATCACAAGAATACATAGAAGGGTCATTCCATCTCAAATCGTCCAGGCAATTAGGGTTAGGTATTTTTTTTCGCGCCAAAATTTTTTACAGCATCACTATCATAATTAATGAGACACGTATTTTTTTATTTAGCTTAAATGTCATATGGTTCGTCGTGATGAATTTTCGAAAAATTGATTGAAAACACGGTTTTGCTCTATTAGCACATGGAAAGGTTTTCTAAAAACGCGATAACTTTGCAAACATTTGACCGATTCATATGTTTGTTGGCGTGCTTGTAGTTAAAGGGTTTCTCTAACAAAAAAAAAATTTAAACACGAAAAATTTTCAAAAATTTTTTTGTAATAGTAATTTTAACAAAAAAATCAAAAAATTTTCGAATGAAAAATTTTGACATTGCATGAGTTTTAATTTTGTTCATAATTTTTTTTATAATTACTACTATATATAAACAACATTTAGTAGCAGCCTCTATTAGCGAAAATTCGTTGTTTGGAAATTATGATTTTTTGAAATTTAAGAGCGATTTTTTCAGTTATTTATTGCATTATCGTTATTTTATGTGTTTTTTCCTGGACTACAGAGTTTAGAAAGGTGTGAGCATGAATAAATGAATTGTGAATAGTAAAAAATGCATCACATTTAAAAAAAAAACGAAATGAATGATTATAACAATGTGATAAGGTGAAATAATGCAAATCTATATTGTACTTTATACGTACATTTGTTATTGTATCACATTCTATTTTCATATTAATTTTACCCTGCTGCGAAATTTTCTGCTGTTTTTTTTGTATAAGTTTTTTTAAAATATTAATTTTTGTTAACTCAATCAATCAATCAATCAATCAAAAACATGCTTTATTGTCAAAGAACACAAAATTTCTTATTGACAAAGTGTATTATATTCTAGATCCTACCTAAAATAGAGGTGAGAACAGAAGGGGACAAACACATCCATAAAAATCACAAGTAGTAATAAAGTCAACAAACTTAAAAATATAATAAATGCAAGTATTACAAACAGTTCACCAATGCAAATAAAACATTGGGAAATACACAACACAAAAAAGAGAAAAAAAAACAAAAAAAAAACAAAAAACAAAACAGTTAAAATCTGTCATCGAAAAACTCTTCCACAGAGTAATAAGCCTTAGATAAAAAATGTTTTTTGACTTTTCTTTTAAAAGTATTAAAGTTATTAGTGTTTTTAATTGGGACCGGCAGATGGTTATACATTTTTTTTGCATTGTAAATTAAGGATTTTTTTATTTGACTTGTAGATGGAATTGGTAGTGGAATGTTACGGCCCTGCCTAGTATCATAAATAATATTATAGTCTGCATTTCTATACTTTTTGAACACAATACACACACTTTCCAGAATATATATAGAGGGAAGAGTTAACAACTTTTGATTAAGAAATAGCGGCCGGCAAGAATCTCTTCTATTCATACCATACATAAACCTGATTGCCCTTTTTTGCATTAAAAATATGGTAGAAAACAAATATAGGCTACAACTTCCCCAAAAAGGAATGCCATATCTCAAATGACTTTCGATCAGTGCAAAGTACGCCATTCTAACCGCACCCGGCTCCAATTCCCTTGATACCGATCTCAACGCAAAGCAACCCGATGAAAGTTTTTTGACAAGTTTCTCAGTGTGACCATTAAAAGAAAGCCTACTATCTATGTGTACTCCTAAGAATTTACTCACACCTAAATTATTTATTTCCACATTATCAAGATATACGCTATCCATATTACACTTGAAAGTCAGGATATTAGTTTTGGTCACATTAAAGGTCAGCAAATTACTATCACACCACATTTTAATCTTTTCTAAGTCCCTATTTATGGTTGAATTCAAGCTTGATACCTCTGAACTGTGCCAAAGTATGGTGGTGTCATCTGCAAACAAGGTAATCTGTCCATCAATCTCAACCTGTGCCAGATCATTAATGAACAATAAGAACAGGATTGGACCCAGCACTGAACCCTGGGGCACGCCACAACTCACCACACGCTCTTCAGACATCTTACCCCCCAACGAAACTCTCTGCACTCTACCACCCAGATAAGATCTAAACCAATCCAGTGAAGTACCACGAAAGCCGTAAACTTGAAGCTTCTGAAGCAATATGTCATGACTCACGCAGTCGAACGCTTTAGTTAAGTCACAAAAGACCGCCGCAGCGGCCTCCCCCCCGTTCAAACTAATATATAAGCGTTCTAGAAACGCGAAAAGAGCATCACTGGTGCCTACGTCACTACTAAATCCAAATTGATTTGAAACCAATATTCTATGTTTTTGTAAGAATGACATCATTCTGCTTTTAAGTAGTTTTTCGATTATTTTTGACAGCGTCGGTAGAAGTGATATGGGCCTGAAATTGGACGGATCATCAATTTCTCCTCCCTTATATATTGGTATGATAATACCTTGCTTTAAGAAGTCTGGAAATACTCCATCCGAAAACGATATATTTATAGCATCAACCAGGAAATTCATTGCCGCATCATCTAGCTCTAAGAAAATTTTAGCTGATAGGTTATCATAGCCTGAAGAGTTTTTATTTTTTATTTCTAAAATCGTCCTCTTTAGTTCGGGCAAATTAGTGGGAACAAAAAAAAAGGTTTCTGGTACCAATACTTTATGTAAATAACTTGAACAACCCCCATGCGATTTTGTCTTGGCAGATAGGTTCCTCCCAATTGAGCAGTAGAACTCGTTAAGATCGTCTGGAGACAACAGTGGATCACTATTAACTTTGGTGCTTGTCTGCCGAATGTCATTAATTATTGACCATATTTCCCTAGACTTATTATTAGAGTTATTTAATTTCTCACTATAGTATAGTTTCTTAGCAGATTTCACCGTCCTTCTGTAGATCGTCCTGTAGCGACTGAAGTACCCAACAAAAAATTGGTTATCTAAAAAATACTTCCTGAGGTAGTGCAATGAGCGCATGTTCCTTGCTGATATTTTCAAAGCCTTAGTTAGCCAGTTTTTTTTAGATTTCTTTCTTACCTGAACGATGGGAAAGGCCTTATTAAAAATGTCCACCAGGGTGGAGTGAAAGTAACCAATTGGATTATTTCTCGGAGATTCCCAGGAGGTGTCAGCACAATGGCGGCGGAAAGAGTGGAAATTTTTTTTGGAAAAGATTCTTCCTTTCCTCTTTGTTGGTTTTGAGGCAGGCAAATTAAATTTAAACTCCGCTAGGACTGCCTCATGGTCCGATAAAGCGGCATTATGGACATTGCATAAAACGTTTGTTACATTAGAACATACATAATCCAGTAAAGTTGATGTATATTTAGAGAATCTGGTCGGTTCAGACACATGCATACTCAGATTAAAGCACGACAACAAGCTTTTCAGTGAACTGCTCACTTCACCAAAATAGTCAATATTAAAATCACCAGTCAAAATTATCTGAGAACGAGGCGGAAATTGGCTTAAGAGCATTTCTAAGCCATCGATAAAATCTGTCTGACATGCACTAGGCGACCTATATATGCACACAATATACAAATGAAGCTCACAGCAGAAAACAACGGAAAACTCAAAACCCCTCTCCACAATGAGGTGGTTATATTTGCATACATCAACACATTTTATTTTATTACCAAAGGTATCACTGATTAAAATTAAGGTACCTCCATGGATGCAGTTCGATCTACAAAACTTAGACAATACACTATAGCCCGGTATATAAATTATTTCGTCATCCCTTAACCAGTGTTCTGTTAAACAAACAACACCTGGAGACTGAAAACTTTCCAGGAGAATAAACAGTTCGTCAATCTTATTTCTGATGGATTGAATATTAAGCAGCATTAGGGAAACTGAACCCTTTGCATTCACTCCCCTAAAAAACTGACCTGAGCCTCATTACCGGCGCTGCAGGGTACATTCACTCCACCACCACAATCCTCCACAGGATCCAATTGACAGACCACACTACAATCTTTAATTACATTTGAGGTGCAATCAATAAGTGGCACTTGCACCAAATTAGACTGCAAATGTTTCCCATCAACTAGATCATAATAGATTTTACCCAAGTGGTTCTTCCTTAACATAAACCCATTCCAATTATTAACATCAACACAAGTAACTAAGCCAAAGTGGTATTCTTGCAATGAAGCAGAATATGAAAACATTCGACTATTAAAATTAAAAATTGAATGATTAAGGCTTTTGACATAGGAGTACGGGACAGTATTTAATATTATATTTGTATTACAGCACTTTTTTAGCTGTATGTCAATATCATTGAAGTTTACATGTTTTTGTCAATTAAATTATTAAACCCGGCACTTATTATTACATAATCATTCAATGTAAAATGTTCAGTTAACATAACTATATTGTCAATCACATTGTGAAAATATGCTTGGGGTTTAAAAATTCCCATTACCTTATAGTCTATAAATCTTTTTCTAATTACCTCGATCATATGGGAGAATTTGTTGCAGCACAGAATAAGTATTTTTGGTTTCTCCTCAGCTCCTGCTTGCTTGACAGTTTTTTCCCCTGCCACTGTATTTGGACTTGTTATCCCCTTTAGACATTGCTCAAGTTCTTCTTGGATATTTTTAGTGGGGGTACGGTGATGGATTTCTTTCTCCTTACTGTCCAATGGGTGCTTTACTTCACTGCCAAGTTCCTTCAATTGCAACCTTAGACTTATCTCTTCCTCTGCATACAACTTGTTGGAGATTTCCAATGTTCGAATACTGGAGATCATTTGTTTTGAGGCTTGGTTTAATTCGTCTACCTTTTTCTCCAACATCTGACTTTTTTCTCTACACGATTCCAGTTCAACTAGCAGATTAGCATTATGTGCCTTAATCTCTAATATTTCAGCATTCAGAAGATCAATTGTGGCTTTTTGTTGTTGCAGTTCTGTTTCGTACTGCTGCTCACACTCAACCGCTGAATTTTCAAAATCTCTTGTCCGTCGATTCAATCGCCTAATATGTATATCCTTCTCACGAATAGTTATCTTTAGCTGTTCAATCTCCGATGTCAGAACATTCATCTGAGATTCTTGTTTTAGAGCCTCTTCTTGACAATCTCTACTGCAGTGAATCTTGCATCCACCCATCAATTCTGAAGGCTTACAAAAAAGTTAAGTGTGTTTTGGCTTTAGGCAGTACTGCCTCTACGCCAATCCCAGTATATTTGTCTGTACTGATTTGCTATACTGACAGTGGTTAAAATCGTTTTCGTTATTTTGCATTTACGCACGTGACTAGTTGGTGAATAGCATTTGTGTCGTGGTAAAATTTACTTATATCAAATGGCAGGAAGATAATTCGGTTGTGCTTCTTAGTGATTTGAGGTAAGTAATTCGTTGACATAAACGTAAACAGTGGCATGATAATATAGAAGATATTTGTCATTTTGCACTAATGCAAAACATAACCTCATTTCTTTCTGGAGTCGCATTGTAAACATTTAACTAACATCCCTCATAGATCCTGCAATAGAGTGTTTACACCGTAAACTGTTAAATATTTTCGGAGTTTACACAGTGTATTGACATCCGATCTATGGGCGTGGCCGTTAATAACCACAATCGTTACACTCATTCATTTCGTTTTTTTTTCTAAATGTGACGCATTTTTTACTATTCACAATTTATTTAATTATGCTCACACCTTTCTAAACTCTGTAGTCCAGGAAAAAACACATAAAATAACGATAATGCAATAAATAACTGAAAAAATCGCTCTTAAACTTCAAAAAATCATAATTTCCAAACAACGAATTTTCGCTAATAGAGGCTGCTACTAAATGTTGTTTATATATAGTAGTAATTATAAAAAAATTATGAAGAAAATTAAAACTCATGCAATGTCAAAATTTTTCATTCGAAAATTTTTTGATTTTTTTGTTAAAATTACGATTACAAAAAAATTTTTGAAAATTTTTCGTGTTTAAATTTTTTTTTGTTAGAGAAACCCTTTAACTACAAGCACGCCAACAAACATATGAATCGGTCAAATGTTTGCAAAGTTATCGCGTTTTTAGAAAAACTTTACATGTGCTAATAGAGCAAAACCGTGTTTTCAATCAATTTTTCGAAAATTCATCACGACGAACCATATGACATTTAAGCTAAATAAAAAAATACGTGTCTCATTAATTATGATAGAGATGCTGTAAAAAATTTTGAAGCGAAAAAAAATACCTAACCCGAATTGCCTGGACGATTTGAGATGGAATGACCCAGAATAATTTACCATTCACCTTAAAGTTTTTAAAAAGTAATTCAGTATCATAGTATGGAAAATACAATTATCCATCGTTAATATTATCACTAATAATTGGATTTGATTGACAATTTTAGATTCTTTACCATTTTTTCTTTAGTTTTCAAGGACACTTCATCAAAAAAAGTCAACGCTACCAACTACTCAGAAAGAAACCAAAGATGCTGTGCAAAAGCCCTTTAAGCTTTCTCACTACCTGTTGCATTAGGGTAGATTTGCAGTTGATGAGAAGCTGGATATCATTATATGGAACTCTAATTGCGAGAGGAGCTTCATTCCAAAATCTCACCTATACAAGACTGACAAACAAAGCCAAGTTAGCCTTCGCCATCCATCTCGCATGATGTGTCGACCCAGGAGCTTGAATTGTTTCACCGCCACTTCCTCCACCAAGAAATAAAAAAGAAAGCTCCATAACATGGTGGTGGTATTCAGTCCAGAAAAGCTCACTATCCAGGTTTTATTAAATACTAGTCCTTTGAATTGAGTTTAAAAGTTTCACTGTTTAATTGCTTCAATACATGCTTGGGCCAGAGATTTTAATGTTCCTCTGTCTATGTTGGGAATTACCAAAAGCTTTTCTAACCTGAACTAACCTAATCTTAAAGAAGACAAACTACTGAAAATCTTAACGAAAAAAAGTACTATTATGTTAGATTAGAAGTATATTTATTAAATTTCCAATAAAAAGGACATTACAAAAACTTACAAACATTAACTTCTTTTGCCAGATATTTGACATCTTTTGTCTTTAATTAAGTTGTCTATTTGTGGCGTGAATTTATCGGCGGAAATAACTTTTAAAACTGCGTCCAAGTGTGCGTTCGTCAATCGCGATCTTGCGGGAGATTTGTTTCCTTTCATCAAAGAAAATAATTGTTCACACTTATAGGTACTTCCAAACATTGACAGGATTTTACAGGCAAATTTTCTCATTTCTTGGTATTGAAAAGGCAAGTACTTATAAAATTCGAATGTACCAACACTATCAAATTTTTCTTTTAAATGGGTTTGACACTGAATCTCAATCACTTCCATCTGCAAGTGAGGGGGAACTTTATCAATATCGATAGTGAAAAGACCAGTAAATAAAGAAAAATTGTTTTCTTGGGACTTAAAATCCTGAAAACGCTTTTCAAATTCTGACAGAAGGCTTCCCATTTTCTCTGTATACATTTTGTATGATATTGGGCCACTTGTACTTTCCTGATACGCCTTGCAAGTCGGAAAATGTGACAGCAGATTATCCACCGCTAACTGGTTTTTCCACAGCATCATCTTACACTTGAAAGCTTTAACATGATCATGCATATCTGTTATAACTTGACGTGGTCCTTGCAATTTCGTATTTAAGTCCGACAAGTGTTTTGTGATGTCTACCATAAATGAAAGATCTTGTAAAAAAGGTACGTCGGATAATAAGCTGACATCTTGTTCTTTCACTTCCATGAAAAGGCGTATTTCTTCTTTGAGTTTCCAAAACCGATCGAGAACCATAGAACACGAAAGCCATCGCACTTCTGCATAATAAGGTAAACCAGTGTACTCACTTTCTAAATCACGTAAAAACGCAGAAAACTGTCGCTGATTCAAGCCACGTGACCTTATGAAGTTTATCATTTTTTTCACTGACTTTAAAACGCTTTCCAACTTGATCACTTTTGAGCATAAAACTTCTTGGTGGATTATGCAATGAACATGATGAAAATCTGGTTTGTCACTGCCCGTTTCTCTGATCTTTGTTTGTAATATTTTAATGAAGCCATTATTTACTCCAGTCATTGAAGGAGCTCCGTCTGTTGCAACGGAACACAGTTTTGACAAATCTAAATAGTACTTTTGCAGAAGTCCATAAACAGCATTGAAAATATCCTCCCCAGTTGTTGTATCATGCAATGGTACTAATTCCAGTAATTCTTCATAAACGTTGATATCTCTATCAACAGCACGAAGAAAAATAGCGAGTTGCGCCACACCACACACATCTGTACTTTCGTCACAGGCAATAGAAAATGCAATGAAAGAGTCTGATTTTGTTTTTATCTGTTCGCTTATATTGGCAGCCAACTCGGTAACTCTTTTAGCGACAGTATTCCGGGACAAGGATATATTTTGAAAAGCCTTCACGCTCCCGGGACTTACAATTTCCGCGGCCTTTACAAGGCACTCTTTTATAAATTCACCTTCAACAAATGGTTTTGAGTGTTTTGCGATCAACTCCGACAGTACGTAGCTCGCTTGAACGGCAGATTCATTTTCTTGCTTTGGACGTGTAAACATAAGCTGTTGATCTTTTAACCGTGATTTTAACTCTTTTAACTTTTCGTTTCTAATCATGCTTGTATACTTGTCAAACTTAGTTTTATGACTATCATAGTGACGTTTTATATTATATAATTTTGGGACACCGACTGTACTGTTACAAATCAAGCAAATAATTTTGACTTTCACTTCACAGCAAAAAAACTCTAATTCCCACTTTTCTTGAAAGATACGATGCTCATCTCCAAGTTTCCTCTTACTTCCACTTGGTTTTGAAACAGACATGTTAAAAACTTTATCCGAAATAAATAACAATAAGTACTGTTACGTGTTTTAACAATAAGTACGCAACTAAACTCGCAATTCTATCGCAACTGACTCATAACTAACTGAACAACTGAACTCAATCGAGCGGTATTGGCTTATATACGGATTGTGATTTCTCGACAGTTCTTTCCAGAATGTTCAGGTAGCGTCATCTGTATTCTCGCGCGATAGAACTTTCCGGAACAAGCCAGGCTTTTAGGTTGAGCGCGCATCTTAGTTCATGCTCCTAAACATAGATGGCACTATTTGGGCCATTTTTTACCAATCGTAACAGTACTTTATTTTCGGTTTTTAACAGGCTCGCGGGCCGCATTACATGGCTGTTTTCAAAATTGATTCGGGGCCGCAGGAAAATGCTCAGTGGGCCGCATGCGGCTCGCGGGCCGCATGTTTGACATGGCTGTCCTAGATCGTCTAATAGAGCTTCGGCAGAATGTTATTTCTGAAATATTGTGTCTAGCAATAAATGCAACTCCTCTGTCGGGAAGAGTAACACGTTCGAAAGCTCTAACGACTTTGGGTGATTTGAATATGTTTTAGGTCGCTTTGATAGTAAAGGACTGGACATTGTTGCAGAAGTTGCCACTATAAGTTGATGTTCTTCGTCAGTTCTGGAACTGTCTGAAGATGACAAAGAATTTGATATCGTTTGCTCAGAAACATATTTCCTTCCCCTTTTTTCATATTGTTTCTTCGCCTTGACATCTTTTTCACGCCGCTCTCTATTCTTGATTTCTTTTTCTGTTGTCTTTAAATCAGATCCACTCATCATGCTACATGAGAAAGCATTTTCTGTCTGCTTTTTATGGAAAATCTCATTTTCTTCGGTTTTTACTTTCATTATTTCATTTTAGCGATATCAAACAATTCTGTTCTTACTCCTAAAAAAGACATCCTCGCCCCCTCTGTCATGCCCCCCTTGACCAGTAGTACGATGCGTCTTAAGACCTAAGTACTGTTCATACAATTTGGAGAGTTTTCTCACGCACAAATCAGTTCCCTGAGTTGCTGCTTTGCAAATCAAGGTTCTGCCTTATTCTAAATGATTCAGATTCGGAGGACGTCTGGAGCAGGGGGAAGTCTGGCTGTTGACACAGATCTCAAATGGTGATTATAAGAACTCATTAGGTAGTCACCAAAATAGGAAATCGTTTATTTTGTTTTAAGTCGTGATTTGTTCATAGTTTTTATCGTTTTATTTTTATTATTGAGATAATATTGTCTAATCCTATATTATTTAGGAAACTTAAATATTTGGAACAAGTAATAGTATGGTGGTGTGTGTTAAATTTAGCATTAGAGGTTTAAAATAACAAGTGTATTGTGTTGCACAGCAGTGGCGGCTCTACCATAAGGTCATTCGGGCAATGACCTCCCACGCCACACCACCACCTAACACTAATCTTGTTAATATTTAACTTTAAAATCAAAATCCATTTAATCAATCAAACTTTAGTTCTGCTCTGGTACTATTACCTCTAAAATATCCCTCGTATTTAATGTAACGCACGCAATGAGCGAGAGAAACTAGCCGTAACGCTACTTTTTGTGCGTCCCTGCAAAATCTTCAGGTCAATATTGAGCTTGACCACGAAAATTGGTGTCACGCAACAAATCCTATGAGGGTAAGAAGAGGAATAAATAGCATGCTATCACTCTCGCGCTTGCATGAAACGCCAAGAAATAGAGCTTTTCTGGGCTGTCAGCCGGTTTTCTTTTTTCGATTGAGCTCGAACGCACGTTTTAATTTTTAGAATGTGGTGGAAAAAGACGGAAGACGGGCTGTTACTGCAGACTGCTAATTTACACAATAATAGGAATGTTGATTTCATATCGAAAAAAAATGTCGCATCGTCGCCTAGTGACTGCGCTGCCGCTGCATGAGCGTTATTGTTGGCGAACGAAATCATACCTACATCCATTATTAAAAATATATCCATATTCGATAGTTACTTTTTTATATATTACATACTCTGATATATCGGAAAAAAAGACTAATAAGTATATATCGAAAAAGTATCATCCATGTGATATTATCGATAATATGTTTTCAACATCCACACCTAACCTTACTTTGGTTTGTTTACATTTAATTAAATATTTATTTTAGGCGCGCAATCGAATATTTTTGTTAGTTTGTTTTTAAAATTGATTAGGTATTAAACACTAAAATTGTCCTGTTAGTAGTTCGCGAAACTGTATTTAAAAGAAAGCAATGGTTTATCTTTCGAAAAACGCCTGGAATTTGAACATTTAGGTGCTCAGGACAAAAATAAAAGTGGTTTGGAGATGGTTATCTGCTTTCCGTGTTTTTCTTTTCCTGCATTCGATTTTTGCAGTAAAAGGGGGGTTAATGATTTAAAACATATGAAGGAAAAATTTTAAAACACAGAACTCAAGTGCATGGTGAGTTTAAACAAATAAAACATATAAAAAGTTATAGGATAGGGTAAGTTTTTTTCGTATGTTTTATGTTTTTTTTAATCAGTGAGTTTCGGATTCTTTGCTTTTTTTTTCTTTTTAAAAGCAAGGAATATGAACCAAAAAAAAGGTGGTGCATCCAAAATTTTTTTCTTTATTTTCTTAACTGCGTTTTGACCCCCCTGCCGAATTGACCAGGAGCCGCCACTGTTGCACAGTATTTTTCTCAAGACATCCCACGGTTGAAGATGTAACCACTCCGTAGGCTTGCTCGCAGTATAAAGTGACATAAGTGGGTTGCATAAAAAATATATTTGAGGCTGGATTTTTGTTTATCCATTTAAGGGTGCTGAGAATTGATGTGACAGCAAAATATATATAAAATGTCGCAGGCGTTTGAAGAAAAGTTTATGCAAACGTCATCAGACCGGGTAAAAAAACGAACAAAAGCAACATGGCTATAGTTTCCCTTAAAAAAAAATACTAAAGACCTTACATTGGATATGTGGAAAACCATTAAAAAAGTATGTAATAAAAATCAAAAACATAAAAGTATAAGCGAAATTAAAATTGAGAATGAGTCAATTACACACGTTATAAAAATGAAATATCCATAAAACCTAAAATAAATAAGTCCGTAGGACAACAAACTTTTAAATATTTATGTTTTTATTTAAACGATTATTTACCGCCAAATATTAAAAAAATTATTTCATTAAAAAAATATAAAATTGAAATACAAACATTTATATTGGAAACAAATGCTTTAAAAATATTTTTGGAAATGCTATAACTAATTAATGCCATTTAATATTATCGTGAATCAATTATATAATTAATCCTTTTCAGAAATTTAATATTCTATCGTCAAGAAAGTAGCGTTTATTGAATACTTACAACTTTTTATAGAAAAATTCTTAAATATTTATAATTTTAAATACTTTTAAATAAATTAAATTTGTCCCTAACAAGCACGTCTTCTGGGGAATTTATGAATAAGTTTATTCAAGAATATCATATTAACATGTTTATTATATTGTAACTATTTGAAATAAACTTAAACTATTATTATTATTATCATTATTATTATTAGATGAAATCGAATTTTTCATATTCTTCGTCACTTCTAAAAAAATCCCTCAGACAAGCCAATTTTCTTTTTAAGGTTTGATCATACATATTTTTAAACCTAATTAACATCCCTAAGAGGCTAAATGAGACCAGGGGTCACGAAATACCGGATTTATTTCATTTTCATTAGTCAACCCTATAAACCAATACTATGAAGCTTGATAAACATCATATGAAGATCACGGAACCATCCAATATGTATTCAGTGAAAAATTAGTTCTTCTATAAATGTATTCGTCTGCCAGCACTATGTCGTTTCCGGTAATACACTCCGGAATAAATTAGACTAATCAATTATTAATTTGCGTTCAACCAGACAACACAACATTAAACTAATTTAAATGTCGTATGAGATCTTCCAATTACCATGAAAACCATTCACCTTGTAATTAACTTTGTCCGTGTCTATTAATTATTCACTAATGAATTTTTGGTTAAAAATGTCTCCGAAAACGGGATTACAAAAGTGTCTCAGAATATTAATAATACATCGGTAAAAGTGCCTTATTCACTAACTACTACCCTCAACATTTAATCAAAGGTAAAATTTTACAAATTGTAATGTACCAGAATCCCATCAAAAAATTAAAAAGAACATCCTCGCAAAATTTTGAAAATGAAATTGAAAATATTAAGCCACAGCGCAAGTACAATTAAATGATTTGGATCTCCCCAAAACTGCAGCGGAATTCTCGCGGGAAAATAAATTATTGGTACAGACCCAGAGAAAATACATTTCTTGTATTTTTCTTTTACGGCTATTTAGGATAATGCCTAGGTATTACTGCTTATGAAAATGTTTAATATTGAATAGTGAATGCGTAATGATTTGAAAATAAATTTTAATGCTTTTGAAACCACAGTGGAATATCTAAATAAAATAAATTGAAAAAACATTAAAATATCACTCCAAACATAAACTGTTACTAATCAAACATTTATTGAACAAAAGAGATCTATTAGAGTATCAAAATCAACCGCTTACGTTTCGATAGACGGTCTGTGTAATCTTCAGGGCTATAAAGAACACTTTACCTAACAATACACAAACTCAACAATCAAATCCACAGCATTTGAAATTATTGTTGACAATATCGATACAAACTACAAGATCTCTGGGATGTTTTTTGACCTCTTAAAGGCATTCGACACTATTAACCACGAGGTGATGATGGAGAGGCTCGAGAGATACGGCTTGCGAGGTTTCTGTGTAGCATTAATGAGATGTCGGAAAGGGAACAGCCAACAGGGGGCAGCAATTCCTCTCTGGTCAAACTGAGCAGCGGGTTCCTCAGGACACAATTTTAGGGGCTATTCTATTTCTCATTTACGTAAATAGTCCCAGTGACGGGATATCTGCTGAGCTCATCTGTCAATACGCACATGACACAACAATCTTGTGAGTGCGGCAGAGGAAATGAGACATTGGTGTCAAGAGAACAGCCTAAAATTGAATGCCGACAAAACATGCCTCTTAATTTTGGGCAAGTTCACTTACTCAGATGAATGTTGTTCAGAGTCTACCAATATTAAGTTCTTAGGTGTTCACCTTGACCGTCGCTTAAACTGGGGACAAACAGGTAATTACGTTCGAGTCCAGGATAAATAGCTTCTGCAGTCTGTCGAGAAGATTGAAATATCAACTGAACTTTTCTATTTTGCGAACATCCAATCAATCATAAGCTATGGTGTTCTCTTCTAGGGCTCTTCGAGGTGCGCTCAAAATATATTCAGGGCCCAAAAGAAAGTTATCTGGTCATTTGATTTCAACCAGAGCCATTAACTTAATACACACACAAAGATAATTATTCGATGCATCTTTGCACTTCATCCAATGATATCCTGCAAGCCCTACTTTTAAAAGTTAGGATTTCTGGTTCCATCACTTACTTTCTCTCACTGGTGAACTTTGTTAAAAGAAATTATGAACTTTCTACAACGAATCACTGCAATCACTCCAATATGTCAATGCTAACCAGAAATAGGGTCTCTTTCAGTTTTACTTCTCACAACTTAACTTATTTCGAAAATGGCCCAAAATATAGAGCCATCAAAGCCTCAATGCTACCATGTGATTCGAGGCAAATACAGAGCCTGCATAGCTTTAATAAAAGAGCAAAATTATTTCTGTCAGAAAAATGTCTTGGTGTTTTACATTCACTTGTTAATAATTATAATGTATTTTATACGTTTATTAGCCTATAACAATTGGCTGGTCATTTACACTCCATGTTCGTTTATTTATTTTTATTTTTTATTTATCAGCTAACTCTATTGTTATAATTTTCCAATCCTATTGTGACAGATAAAATTATGGGAGTGTCGATCTATACAATGTTAAAACTACCTGTATTGTAACTGAGAAGCAGCCCTATGATCAAACACATACCCACATATTTCGGTTATACAAAATAACCGTTAAATTTCGACTCGAAACTACGTTCTCACGTGGAACGAAAAAATTAAAAAGGAAAAATGATAGTTACTAATTGAAATTTAAAAGTGGTTCGTCCCAGTTGTTCGTCATTTACAAGAGTCAACAAATTTATGTTCGGGTTAGATTTGTTTATTGTTAAGACAGGGACAGGGACAGATGTCTAATCTTAATAAGAATTCAGATAAGATTGAATACTGTTCATAAACTATACCCTCAATTTTGTTACGCGAAAAAGTTATGAATAAAACTTGTTAAGTAATAAAATTCGTTCTAAATGCAAATTTATGACCTGCTATTCACAGGCCACAGTTTATTTCAAAAGAAAACTCGTCTCAATTTTAGTGAAAGGGAATGGCGCACTGCCCGTCAAAATAAAATGTACATTAAACAAACGAATGATGCAGAAACGTGACAAGACAAATACATGTCCGATAACCTTTAAACGCATCGTGTAAACTTACGCACAGCGCATCATCCGTTATTTAATGTAAATCTTATGTTGACGGCAGGTGTCGTGCCGGGTAAGTGCACGACAACCTTTACGGTTGACTGAAATAAGGCCCCCAGAAAATATAAAAAGGTTGAATGTCATAAAAATTATTTTAGTATCTTTGTAAACAACTTGTGTGTATAACATTTTATGAGTCGTCACGCAAAGCGAGATGATTTACACTCCGGAAGAATTTAAACGCTAAATGGCTTGTTATTACCCACCATTAGAAAGTTACAACACTGCTATATCGGGTGGTGCACCGCCAGACTGGCCATAGAAAATCCCATGTAAATTTTGCTACCCTCTATTAATTTTACATCAAAATTGTATTAGACGTTTTTGAAGGTCCTTGTCCAAATTTTATTATTTTCTAATAAGCCGATGAAGCCAATTAAAAGTTAGTAGTTGGATGGTAAACCATCAAAAATAGTATTCTGGGTTCTGGGTAAATGAATGATGAATCTCAAGAAATGATGGCACTCTGATTGGCTAGCTCACCGCCAAATCTCCATACCGCTGACATAATTGAAAGAGCGCTTGAGCAAAAACAAGTGTGTTTCGCAGTATTCTTAGATCACGCACAAGCATTCGATAAGATGTGGCATGAAGGCTTGATATACAAATTAAATAAAATACTTCCTAAGCAGTATGTAGAGATTTTAACATTCTATATCACTGTTTTAGAATCAAGCAGGATGACGAATATTCCGACTTGAAAGAAATAAGAGCCGGCGTGTCCCAAGACCCATTCTTTATTTGTTATATACCAGAATCGGAAGAAACTACTATAGCCACATTCGCTGATGACACTGCTATTCTCGCAGTTGATCAAGATCATGAGAGCTTTACTAGAAAACTTCAAATCGCAAGCAAGCTTACTGGGCAAGACAATGAAAAATCAAACTTAACGAACTTAAATAAATCCATGTAAATTTTACTAACAAGCCACAACAACCACAACACAGCCACTTCTTCTAGATGTTAACGGTACAATACAAACGGTGCCCCAGGAGATGAATGTTACATATGTTGGGATGACTCTTGATGCTAAACTTCGGTGGAAAGAGTACGTGAAGAAGAAAAGAACTGAGCTACATTTAAAATATAAACAACATCAAAATGATACAGACGTTAAAGACAAGTAGTTTTGTGCCGCAAAATTGGAAAAGAAAAAATGGATAGTATGGAGAATGAACACTAATTTGTTACTCGACTTTAATCAAAATTACAAAATATTTTAATTAATCCTATTGGACACAAACTTCGATCAATCAAATAAGAACATTTCGAAGCTGATGACTTTATGAATACCATATTCTGAACTGTAGAATATCAAACCTCACCAACTTGAACATAACTTCAACCTCGCCAACTTTTTTAGTTTATAAATCTAGCTTTAATCAGGTAAATAAAACCCTGTCCCAACATAACAACTATAAAATGTTGTCATTACTGTCTCCGACGTTGCGCCAAAATCATAATTATTTTCTCCAGATTTTCTTTATTTTTTAATTTTAATATCTTACCTTAAGTTTGGCTGGTCTGGATCACCGCTATACCCTGTATTTCATTTTATGAATTATATCGTCTAGTCTATACCCTAAATCACAACACTGAATTTTGTAATAACCTAATCATTGAAAACCTATTAAGGGTGGGTATTATAGAACTTAATTGACAGACGAACGAAGGTAAATTTGTGGAACGACGTCACAGGTTGAAGTTAATTCGACAATCTCAATATTAACTTTATTGGGTGGAGCAGGTATCAATTAAAGGTAACTGATGTACAGAAACGACAGATTTTGGTGGGTTTTGAAGACTTTTGTTGACATGACAACGAATTTGTTATTGTCTGTGTTTTTAATTCAGGTGTTGTAATGTTAGCAGAAGATAATGAATACTTATGTTGTTTTTTTTTGTTTACCTTCGAAGGTTTATAAAAACTTTATAAAACCATCATATTATTGTCTAGCGCAGTTAACCAAACAATTAAAATTAAAGTTAACTTTTGCGTTTTTTATAATACCCATCCTAAATAGACCTATTACCTGGCCTACCAGATCGCATGATCTGACCAGTATGGATTATTTTCTTCTTGAGAATCCCTGAAAACACGTCGTACCCCCTTAGGAGTTCAATGTTAAAAAATCATGAAGATTGCTTTTGACAAAAATATTGAAGAGACAGGTTAAATAACAGGTATAGAAACAGAAATGATAATGTACGGAAGAAATGTCAATTGCAAAACAGGATATTAGAGTACATACAAGTAAAGTCCATCCGAACATATTTCGTTTGACCTAATAACTGCAATAATAGTTTTATTATATTGTAAAGACCCAAAGAAATCCCATTACCTGTTCGATTGCCAAACCTACGTTTTTAAAGAATTTCTTGGTAAAATTCCCCATATAAAACTGTCGATGAGCGTGCCAACCAGCAAAATCTACCTGGCCCCAGCTGGCATCACTGTTTATATTACTGAAATGATATGAAACATGGGGTACTGCTTTGCACAGGAACGGATTTTGTAGTTAAATGAAAAGCATAGTAATACCTTATAGTAGCAATGCTTATTATGCTTATTTTTACCATCACTTGTATGATATGTATATTAATTTATTATAAGTACAAAACAAGTGCTTTTAAAGAATCTAACGTGGGCACAACATTTTCTCGATATATTTGGTATATTTTCCTGTGAATAACATATTTGTCACAATCATCTACGCACTTCAATTTTCCGGTATCTTTGCGAACTTTTCTTTTAAAATGTCCTTTTAGCATAATATCTCGTACCGTCGATAATGGAACTTTCGTCATTTTACTGGTATTTTTAATGGCAACTACTTTAGGGTGGCCGCTCTCTAATAACGATTCACATACATTTTTCACGATCACTTTGGCGTCAGAAGATAAATGCTTCCAGGAATGTTTAGGGTAGCTAGATATCGCATTACCTGAAGATTCCCCAGGTCCACATACTTTTAATATTAACTTGTTGCACACTGTTTCAAAGTAAAATAGATAGGTATTAATATATTTTGAATATTATGTTTACTATTTATATAAGCTATATAAACAGGTACCTGTAACTAAAAAGTTTTGAGAAATATCCTAATAATTAAGTTGTTTCTAGAAAACCTTAATTAGACAGATTATTAATCTTTATAACAAATCAAGTAATGTACTTATCTATTGTTATTATAAACTGGCATTAAAAATAAATGTGGGTTAATACGTCTCTGCGAAAGCGAAAGCAGAGTTTATGAGGGGTTTTATTGTAGTCATTAAGCCAAACGAAATATGTTGGGAAGTAATTTAATTTTATTACTTAGGTACTAATTATTGGGCATATATTACATTAGTTCTGAATGTTGTATGTATTGCGCAGTTTGAGAATATAATAATGCAATAATTTGTAAATGTACATTGTAATTTGAACCAA
The DNA here is from genome assembly GCA_963920685.1 of Polydrusus tereticollis. Taxonomy (NCBI): domain Eukaryota; kingdom Metazoa; phylum Arthropoda; class Insecta; order Coleoptera; family Curculionidae; genus Polydrusus; species Polydrusus tereticollis. The sequence goes on along the minus strand of OY987330.1, from coordinate 20,040,525 downwards.
GATTGTAAATAAATAAAAATAAATAAATAAAAAATAAAAAATCCTGAATTTAATTTTTAGACATTAATTAGTGACCGTCATCAATATGAATATATCTCATCGTGCACACATTCCACCCTTTTTCATCCCCTTAGGGGTTGAATATTAAAAAATCCTGATATTTGTTTTTGGGCCCTCACTGAAGTAACATTTGTAGTGTAAATTTCAGCCTAATTACTATCTCATCGGGTTTAAGAGATGTTGAAAAATCCGTAAAAACATATTTTAATCCCTTAGGGGTTGAAATTGGAAAAAATGCATCATGGGAGAAATACACTCACCAAATGTAATATTTCTAGGTCCAGGGGTATGGGATGGGCGATGATGAAGAAATCATGAAGTCAGTCAATCATTATTTTATTTACCTAATATAATTAATTATAGATAATACTTTTTCAATTATGATTTGCAATGACCCAGACCATCTAAACTTAAGGTAAACATGTTCAAATTTTAAGAAAATTTGAAGAAAATAGTCATGATTTCTTCAAATTTTAAGAAAATTTGAAGAAAATAGTCATGATTTCGCAATATATACTGGAGAAAGTACAACCAGATGATCGATTTGTCAGTTTCTATGTCGAGAGTCTAAAGAAACGCCCCAGTTAAGGATACACTTCAGGTTATCCGAAGGAAACTTGGGGAGGACCAAACCCTTAAGGAACCAACATCGCTACCCATTAACGCCATAATATACCTACGGAAATGATGCCTTGATAATTCCTACTTTCAAGAAAAGGATATATTCTACAGCCAATTGGACGGACTACCGATGGGATCATCCCTTTCTCCAGTAATCGCCAACATTTACATGGAATGGTTTGAAAATCAGGCAATTGAAAAGGCAAAAATAAAACCGAAACTATGGCTGCGTTACGTAGACGACACAATGGAAGCGATGACGAACTCCAAGCTATTTACATCACATAACTTGGCACCAACAATCAAGCTCACCATGGAAAAAGAAGAAATCAACAAACTGTCGTTCTTAGACGTCATTCTATAAAAAAAAACAGCGATACCATCCAAACATCGGTATACAGGAAGCAAACCCACACAAGTCAATACCTTAATTATGCCTCAAATCATTCAAATAGCACTAAACATGGAATAGTAAAAACACTTGTTGTTAGGGAAAGGTTAAGTTATCTGGTTGCATAATTTAATAACAAGACAAGTATCAATATAGAAAAAACGGCAACGTTGCTGCCTGCAATCTTTCCGAGAATATACGCTGTCTATAACGCCAAAACTAATTTCCTAGACAACAGCTCTAGACCGGAAAACGTATAGGGGTTCGAGATTATTGAATTCGGTTTCACAGCTACATTTTAGCCTACGTGATTGGAAGCAGAGAGAGCGAGAGAGATCTGCAGCAGCCTCCGTAGTGAGCACACGGTCCCTTCGCGGCATTTTGCGTGGGTTTAGTTGATTTTATGGTACACAAGCCTGACAAGCCATGAAATAAGTTAGTAAATTCGCGGAGGTACATCCCGAAGATGTGGTAATGTGGTTGCTACATCCCAACTAGAGTTCAGTTTATCTATTGTAAAAAGCAGTCGGAAAGCCGTGAATTTGTGCGATAAATTCTCGGAAGTGTAAGAATATAGTATTGTATCCCGATGTTATTGTTTGTTAGTTAGTAATGTAAAATGTGTAGACACGAATAGCCGCAAAAAAATTACTGAAGGCAGAACATTAGCGAAAGAGGAAATTCAAAGAAGCGGCTGTCATATCCCAGAATTCTGACTGCTTCAATAAATCCCCTTTAGACAAAAGAAATATTGGGAAACCCTTGTTAAGTAAATGTAAGCTTAGATTAAGACCATACAGTTACACATGACTAAACCATTCTCTTGTAGTTTCGTAGCTTGTTCAATATTCACCTGAAGACGACTGGACAAGATACATATACTGGGTTGTTTATGTAAGAAAATCGATTAAATTTAATTTGAACTTCATAAACTTAGGAAATAGATATAGAACACCTGGTATGAAAAATATTAAAAAATCATTTAAATAGTGCATGCAAAACCCTGATGCTTGTTGTTTGCAATAAATATAAATAATAATTAAGAATCATTAACCTGGACACTGCAAACCCTATACAGATTGTATCCATATTGATCAATTTAAAATAGAACTATGTATATTTTCAGGAAACCCAACCTTAAGCCAACATTTTCCTATATTCGTCATTCTACGTAGATACTTAATGGAATACTGAAAGCAAATCGAAATATTATCCCAATAACAATTTAGGAAACGCGTTATAATTTAATGTACCTATACTGAATGAAATTAGCATCCTACAATACACGACCATAAAAAAAACCTAGCCTTCATAAGTAAACATATCCGTATGAATAAATTAAAATAAAATAATTAGTTCACTATCTAATGGTAATAAAATTGTCATAAGTCACAATAATATCCCTATTATAAATCTTGGGTTTATGACGCTCACAGTCATTTTTATGAACTGCGACCGCACAGCATGCAATAGTTGATGTGTCGTAAGTGATAGATAGATAGATGTTCCGAAAAAAATAATCCAAAATATATAGAACACTCAATTACAAATCTGAATTAAAAAAAATTTCAAAACGAAAAATGTACAGTTCAACATAAAAATACTTAACACATTGCATACAATTTCACAATGTTATCACATTAAAAAAATCACTTAGGGTGTAAAGTACTTCCCAACATTTGGCTTAATGGCTGCAATAAAACCCCTCATAAACTCGGCATTCGCTTTCGCAGAGACGTGTTAACCCACATTTATTTTTAATGCCAGTTTATAATAACAATAGATAGGTACATTACTTGATTTGTTATCAAAATTAATAAACTGTCTAATTGAGGTATTCTAGAAACAACTTAATTATTAGGATATTTCCCAAAACTTTTTAGTTACAGGTATCTGTTTATATAGCTTATATAAATAATAAACATAATATTCGAAATAGATTAAGTTACTTTGAAACAGTGTGCAACAAGTTAATATTAAAAGTATGTGGAGACCTTGGGAATCTTCAGCTAATGCGATATCTAGCTACCCTAAGCATTCCAGGAAGCATTTATCTTCTGACGCCAAAGTGATCGTGAAAAATGTATGTGAATCGTTATTAAAGAGCGGCCACCCTAAAGTAATTGCCATTAAAAATACCAGTGAAATGACGAAACTTCCATTATCGACGGTACGAGATATTATGCTAAAAGGACATTTTAAAGGAAAAGTTCGCAAAGATACCGGAAAAATGAAGTGCGTAGATGATTGTGACAAAGATGTTATTCGCAGGAAAGCTAATAAAGAAAGCTTTCGGTGAAATTCCAAATGAAAGTTGGAAAATTTGGTTAACCATGTCTTAAAAATTGAAGACTCTTATATAACTACACAACAAAACAAAATACATTCTCTTATTATAAATGTGGATGATAGTGATAGCAAGACTGAATTTATAATAGATTAAAACGTTTTATAATTACAATTAAATCTTCTGTGTATAAAGTTGCCCTTTCCGCACGCAAACTTTTCACACTTGTTTTGTACTTATAATAAATCAATATACATATAATACAAGTAATGGTAAAAATAAACATAATAAACGTTGCTACCATAAGGTATCACTATGGCTTTTCATTTAACTACAAAATCCGTTCCTGTGCAAAGCAGTACCCCTTATTTCATTTCATTTCAGTAATATAAACAGTGATGCCAGCCAGGTAGATTTCGCTGGTTGGCACGCTCATCGACAGTTTTATATGGATAATTTTACCAAGAAATTCTTTAAAAACGCCAATCGAACAGGTAACGGGGTTTCTTTGGGTGTTTACAATATAATAAAACTATTATTGCAGTTATTAGGTGAAACGAAATATGTTTGGATGGACTTTACCAACCAACATTTTCATTTCTCTTTCATTTGTTTTAATAGTAAATTTTTTAATTGTAACGATAGTTTATTCCAAATTTTTGTGATGGAATATTCATACGTTCTTCTATAGGTATGTATAATTATTTATAAAGATCGAAGATTATTTTTATTTCTGGTGTTATGATTATGATTTAATAAACTTTCTGCGAAAAAATCTGCATTTTTTTATAAACAACATATACTCTAAGACATACATGGCATATATGCTTCTTATGCACCGCTTCTGAAGTATCAGTACCCTACCTAAATTGAATGTTCCTCCCCAAAAGATAATACCGTAGGAAATCATTGATTATACAAAGGTATGAAGAGCCATCAAGGCCACACTTTCATTTACACAAGTGGACAGTACTTTTAAAGCATAGTAGGACCTAGCTAAAGAAGAACATAGCAGTTCAGTATGTTTCTTCCAATCTAGCCTCGAATCAATTGTAATTCTCAAGAAAGAAATTCAACCCTTTTTTATTTTATCTTACCTTTTTAACGGGAAATATTGTATTTAACATGATTTTTGTTTTATTTTTAAACAAATTTTATGCGGTATTAACTTCTGTACAATAAAGCACCTCATCCCAACTTATAGCCCTCACCTCAACAACAAAATCATGAAGTTTAGTTTAAGGGAAAACTCGCTTACAAACACTTACATTACAATACTCCTCTCTCTCGTACCTTCAACTGACAAAAGCTGACCATCTGATAAAGCAAAATCCATCACACGGAATTCTATGATGTTTTCAAATAATAATGTAACCTAAAGTAACGAAAATGTAATATTGGCTATTATCCATAAGGATGACGTTTGCGGCAAGAGTCAAAACAAAATTAACGGATCTGAGCGAGGAAAGAGGCATAGACAACACCAATCCACAAGTAGGAAGGCAGATAAGAAGACGAAACTATAGATGTTGAACGAACAAGGTTTTTCTAGCTTGCCGTCATTTGTACAGTATTGCTAAATAGCTCTAGGAGAATTTTTATTACAGAGCGGAGCAACACCACATTCTTTGTGCCTTTAAAATAGAATCGGTCCTGTGGAAGCGGTCGCGTGGAAGCGGTCGCGGAGCGAACTTCTCTCGTCAAGATGTTGTTAGCAAGTCCTTATTGAAACTCACCAATGCATTCAAGTGGCCAGCTGACTTTTTTCGGTGCTCCTGTGGGGGGACCAATTAAAAGTGAATAAAAATTTGGCGTACCGGCCTACGCAGTCCGTCGTCGTGACTACCATCCCAGCAAGGTGTATACACAACCAATCAGAAAATAGGACAACTTATACGAGAATATCTTTCTACTACGGTGTTTCGGCACCTTACAAAAAACCTCATTAGCATATAATAATGTCCAACAAAGGATTCTAAGTTATAAATAGATTTACTTTAGAATATTGCACCTTTTCATTTTATCGATTTTAACGGTCTTCTAAAGCCATTAGCCTGGTTTTGTTGATTTTTAGGCGAATACCATTCTTAAAATAGAGTTTGTCAGAGGCGAATATCTTTGTCAATTGCTGCTTGTCTACGTATAAAATATTGTTGAGTTTTTACTTAATTTAGCAGATAATTTTTACTTTGTAGAAAAATATAATCTTATGTTTGGATTTTATTTAGATTAACACACGTCTTGTTTCTCCAATATATGTATAAACCCGTATTATTAGTTAAACCAAAACTTTGAAATATTAGGTTTGTTCAAACTAGCAGTCCAGAAATAGAGTATATCAGATGAATATTGCATGTAGACTCCAGGATGCCTTGTTAAGTACTACAACTGGCTTAATTGTATTGGACATTTTGAAACTGTCAGGGACTGATGGTTGGAACAGACCTATCATTGAAAAGGAATACGGACTCCATGAAATTACAAGTGATGACGGGATGAAAGCTCTTGACGGCTACGTATACTTCGGTTTAAAAATTAAGGGAATGGACGAACAGAAGGGGAAGTAAAATCAAGGATTGTAAAAGTGATAGGATGCCTTAACTATATTCTGTGCTCCAAGAACACATTTATTGAATGAAAGTAACAATGCTGTTTTTAAAAGTGTCTTAGTCTACTGCTGTGGAACGTGGCAACTCAATATAAACGACTAGAAATTAACTTTCTCGCTGTTGGAAATGGATTTCTGGTATATCAAAGCTTAACAGAATCCACAATGAAAGAGTTCGAGAAATCATAAAAATCGAGAAACCAATAATTGAATAAATGCAAAGTCTTCAGCTGGTTTGTTACGGACAGCGCATGGAGGAACACCGAATAGTAAAACAACTCCTAAAGTGAACACCAGCTGAAAGGACAAGATGCTTTTGTTACTGAAATTCTATGTGCTAGTTGATCGTCAACCCGTAAATGAATGGGCTTAATAATAACTAATAATAATAAATGCGATTACTTATCAAAAGCCATAAGTTATTAACGCCGTAAAAAAAACTAGCAAGGCCTGTCATCTAATATCAGTTTTTTACAATTTTTAAATTTTTCTTGCAGAATAAGTCACGTTAAAATGAAATTTGGGGTTTACAGATATACAAAAGCGATTAACAGAACAGTTTTTTGATTGGTCGCTAAATCCTAGGTATCTTATAATAAACATAAAAATCACAACGATAAACAAAAATTTATAATCGTATTTTACGACAAGGAAATCCCAAATTATTTATTTTCATAGCGATCCAAGTATTTAAAGAAGTTTTAATTTTTAAAGCTTAATTAAAGAAAAATAGAGTTCTTAAAGTTTAAATGCGTTTAGTCGAGCGTGATAGTAGGTGTGTCTACTGGTTTACATACATGACAAACACGAATTTCATGGACTTTTCCCTAACATAAAATTATACCCTGCTTCATATTTCTACAAGTGTGTTTTTTCATTACTATCAATCGCGTGTTGTGTGGTACTTTTGCATTTAATCGGCATGAAACACTCTTACATTGTTGTTATAGTAATACCTTGATTTAAGAATAAAAATAAAGGAAATTAAACATAAAACATAATGTACTTTCTAGAAATATTTTTAAATTGTAGTAAAAAAATTGAATACAATCTTGGGGAAATAGTCTTAATTATTCGGTTTTAGTAAAGGTGCCATCTGCCGGGAAGTTGCTAAACTAAACTGTGAACATACCCCCCATAGTCCATGCTTAAAGTGGAGTTGAAAGTATAGGAAAAAGAAAATCAAAAAGTCTTCTTTTGCAATTTTTGAAAATTTAATGCTCTTGTTGAGTGGGAAAAGAAAATGTTTGTTATTATTAAAACGTATTTATATTCTCTTAAAACTTCAAATCATATTAGTCATCGTCTATATACTTTGGGGTACTGGTTTTATATTAGTTTAATTGTCATAATGAAGAAGAGCGAAAATAATTTATAAATATTGAATTGGTTTAACTTTTCTTAAAGGGCTCTTTCACACAACACACTAACCAAACACGAAACAGAAATGAACTGACCTACACACAAGGAGCAATAAATATATTTTGGGCAACTGCTGACAGATGGTAGTACAAGCAGGAAATTTAAGGTGTCCCAAAGTACACTTTGCTCAAGATACAACATGCTAACTTGGGTGTATCGTCCCTGTAATACTAGATTCGATCGAGAATATGTAACTACGATAGGTTACTTTCCAACAAGACAATTGTTCAGTTCATAATGCGAGAATTATCAGGGAATGGTTTAAGAATAATAATATAGAGACAGTGTGCCTAATAATATATACAGGGTGTTTCATAAGTACAGTACGTAACTTAAGGGGGTGATTCCTTATGATATTCTAAGAGAAAACGTGTATATGAATATGTGTCCGGTGTTGCCCCGTTTTTGATTTACAGGGTATTAAAGTTTTTTTAAAAAAATCGTTTTTTTATAATTATTTTAAATTTTCTTTTCCCGGTCTTATTGAAATTTGTTACCGTTATTCATAATGATAAGGGGCTTAATTAGCTCCAAACTAGATTAAATTTATTAAGTCCAGTGGCGTCCCCAAACTTATATTTTATTCCCTATCCGGAAAGACGGCAACCATTTAAGGACATATTCCGACGACTGGAACATAATTTAAAAGCATACGGCTCTTTCACGATGCCGAGATCAAAAACTTATAATAAAGAAACCAAGGAAAATGAAGAAATAAGCGTGTTAGGATTTGTCGAGGCCAATAATCAGGTAATATATCCTGTGATAGCTTTGAATAGTAGTAGCTCAACTTTTATTGAAGTGAAAACTTTTTTAGGCGCGCGTTTAGCACTTTCAGTGGGTATTGAATGAGACTGAGCCGTCAGATTCGGCTATGCAACGCTCATGATGCAGTCGGGGAAAAAAGCAAGATACTAAGGCATAGTGTATTTGCTTTTTATAGATCGATTATTTTATCGTCTTGAATTTGAGATTTGCAGATGTTAGATTGTAAAAGGTTAATAGAGAATCTCGTCTTGGTGAGGTTTTCACTTCTGTCTTGTGGTCTTAAGCACACATCCTAATTTTATTCTCTAAAATCACTTTGTAATTTTAGGAACAAAAATCTACGTCCGTCAAAAACGTAGAAACTAAAACTGGAATTACAAAATCTAAGGCGCAAATAATATTGACGTCCAATAAATACTTTCCCTATGTTGTTAAAATTACCCATTATTTGCATCCTGGTCATGATGTGAGACGATTGGAATTTTGTCACTGGTTTTTAAATAAACCTAACGAGGATCGTTCTTTTCACCAAAAAATAATTTGGTCAGCTGAATGTCGAATTACAAGTTGCGGTATTCATAACCGACATAATGAAGGACATTGAAACTCCACAAATCTTTTGTATAAACCATTTTTCTGTATCTCTTTTAACTAAGAAAATATAGGGTAATTTTGAAATTGTCAATTTTTTGATTTTCCCCCTATCTCTTAAGCGAGCGAACATTTTCAAATTTGGATTTTACCATTTTAAGTTTGACCCAAAAAGAGCACATGACACATATATTACTTTTTTGATAGCACTAACAATTACAGAGATACCCTATAAAAGTGCCAAAAAGGGGACACCCTCTAAAAGAAAAATACCTATGTATTTTAAAGTTAATTAAAACGTTTAAACTAAAAATAAAATAATTTTTTTACATAATGATACAAATACAACAGTTCATCAAAGCAAATATTGAAAATGGCCACCTTCTGACTTCTGATAAAACGCACGATTGCAACCGATCTTCTTTTAAAACTTTAACACCCTGTATATCAAAAACGGGCAACTTCGGACACACGTTCATATGAACTTTTTCTCTTAGAATATTATAAGGACTCACCCCCTTAAGTAACGTACCGTACTTCTAAAACACCCTGTATAATATAATGTGTAATGTAAACTTGGAACCTAAAACTGGGATGAACTGAGCGACGATCCAGAAGTCTCTATTTATCTATCTAGTCGACTAACTAAAGTGTTAGAGAAAGATAGGGCAATGGCTAAATACTAAAAGATTTTTATATAAACAAATTTTGCTACTTTAAGTATGTTTTTAATACATATAATTTTATTAATAAATATCTTTGCAAGAGAAACGTACATATTTGAAATATTTGCAATTTTTTGCCAACTTTTTCTTATTTTACTAACCAATTTCATTACCTTCTCTAACATTATAAGCGAATCAAAAACCAAAAGGTATATTATTATAATAAAACCATTATTTAGGATCTACCTAAGCATTTGTACCAGCAACCATTGTTGTACAACACTTTATTGTACTTTAGAAAATGATAAGCAGATTCACAAAGCACAACTGCTGTAAAACACTTCATTGAACATAACTGTACTTTAAAAAACGGTCTTAGAACGCCGGAAAAATATATTTTAAAAAAACACTTACCTCGACTCCCGTAACTCCCAATGCATCTCTTATGTTCGGCGTTAATCTGAACGGCACCTTCTCGGGAACCCTCAACGTTTTGCCTTTTTCAAAACACACGTTGTAGTCTATATGGACGACGTCTCCCGTCAACAGATCTATCAGCACGTTGTCCAAGTGTCTATCGCCCAAGCCGATAATGTATCCTGTCAGAAACAAGTTTTGTAAATCATGTAAAAAGCTTTAGCACTTTTTCTTTTAATAAAAGAAAGAAAAATGTTTTATAGTTTCCATGCTTATTGACAGACCATTCAACATCTAATTATATTAAAAAATATCAAATACAATGAACAACGCTGGCTGATGAAACACCCCCTCACAGGACTAAATTATAATACTTACCGATAATACTCATGACAGCAACACTATAAGAATATCTCTTCACAACCTGCCACCAAGCGTTCGCAGAGATAGCATTGCACCATAATTCCTTAGCTATGAGATCACTGGGCGTTTCTACCATCAGTTCGGTCAGCACTTCCTTCAGCACCCCCAAAGGCCATTCCTTTCTGTTGTCGATATTTTTGACGCCGTGTTCGATCAGTTTGTTGTAGAATAATTCGGACGGACGAAGAACTGTGGTTGTTGAAACTGAAGCTGTTAAATCAGTAAATTATGTAAACATATGGAATATACTGGAAATATTTTTTTGAAACTTTGTATAATTTGATCTGTCCACTAGCTTTTGAGATATATCCGCACTTTTTGTAATTACTTGGCAAATGCATGAGCAAAAAGATCAGCAAATCTTCAAACTTGACTTACACATACAATGTACAGGGTGCCCCAATTCAAGGCCCATTGCGAAACAATTCATATTAAAATATTTCTTGAAGAGAACTTAGTCGCTCTTCAAAACGAGTTTACAGTGTGGTCATTTAAGTGTGCAACATATGGGAATTTTTTTTACCGATTTCTCAGAAAATTTTATTCTTGATAAAAGTTGGTGCATATTCGATAATCATATTTGGTGCACTTGGAATGGTTGCAAGTCAAACGGCGTACACCGTAGGTCAAAAAATATAAAACTTGTACAAGAATAAAGTACCCCTATTTCAGAAAATTCAGCAAAATATTATTAAGAAAAGTTGTTTAGAATTAAGAGTTATGTATAGATTCGGAAAGGTGACCTCCTAAAATAAAAAATATTTTTTTTGAAAACATTAATAATTTCCGAGATAATTTCCCAAAATTTTTTTTTTTTATATTTACCCTAAAGATCTTCATAAATTAATCAAAATCAAATCAATTTTACATATCTTTGTTCAAATTACATAATAAAATAATATAAAAATAAATACATAATTTTATTTTTTTCTGCATTTCAAATATTTTCTGTTTTATTTTTTTTTTATTTGTTTATTGTTAAGTTATAATAAAAAAAAACGATTATTTTAGTAGGATTTCTTGTTTGTCGATTAATTTGTACAGTTTTTTAACAAACATTTAAAATAACAATTTTGCACTTTAAATGAGAGTTTTTTAATTTCCATATTATCATTACTAATGTGTTATCTTGTTAAAAAGAATTTTTAGGATATTTTAAAGTTGTGTTTAATGTCGTTGCGACAACCATGAAGTTTGTGATTATTTGATAAATTAAAAATTCAAGTTAATTTTACAAATATGCTTGAATTTGAACAAAAATATGTGAAATTGATTTGAGTTTGATTAATTTATGAAGGTCTTTAGGGTAAATATAAAAAAAAAATTTTGGGAAATTATTAATGTTTTCAAAAAAAATTATTTATTTATTTTAAGAGGTCACGTTTTCGAATCTATGCATAACTTTTAATTCTAAACAACTTTTCTTAATAACATTTTTGCACACTTAAATGACCACATTGTATACAGGGCGGTCCACTCTAAACGCAAGATTCCACAACATCTAAACTACTGAACTTTTTAATATTTTCCAACAACAAAATTCTAGGGAGACATTAGGTCTGCAAATTAATTATTTGGAATTATACCCAACTAGTCTTGGTTTATGAAACATACTTCTTTTTTAAATGGAACACAATGTATATTATGACATTTTTAGATTTCTTGGTCAATTCTAAGAAAATTTTGTAAAGCAAATTATTCTATATCTAAATTAAATAGTTTTTGAGTTTTTAACCAGTTTTCAAAAATTTGGTGTTTTGCAGCACTTAAAAAACATGCACCTGTCGGCTGTACAAACCGACAGAAATAAATAAAACTTGGGTTATGACATTTGATTATTTAGTAGCGACTAAAGCATATTTTAAAAAATAAAAATATTTTTGGGATCTTTTTAAAATGTCTTTTTTCTAAATATTCATAAAATTCTAAAAGTCGCTTATTTTAAATAGAGCCCATATTACTTGTTAAGCCTAATCAAAGGGCGTTTTTAATACAATTTTAATTATACTAGGGGTCCCTATACCTATCTTTTATAATAAGCAGATATCTCAAACACTAGTAGACTTCAGCAAAATATATAACCCGAAATTTTCAGCACTTAACAAGCAGTTAGACTTGGTACGGTGTCAGAAATCTAACCAATCGAAATAACTTCGATATTAGACATCGGATAATCGAAAACACGATTGCTTACGAACTTATACGATCCTATTTGTAATTAATATAGGCAACCTAATATACACACCGGGTTAGTTGATGTACTGGCAAAATATTTTTAACGGAAATATTATTGGCCCACGGCATCTAATCCTTTGACCAGCCAGGTCTTCTGACCTTTCGCCAAACGACTTCCTATAAATTTTATTTATAAAGATGTAAAATTTAAAAATCTAGACCAGATAAAAAACTGTATTTCGTTAGAACGTGACAGAATTTCTCAATATCAACTCAGTAATGTTAGAAATGAATTTTATGATCGGTTAGGATATTGTTTAGCTGTTAATGGAGGGTTGTTTGTACATTTAATTAATTAATATTTTTGTGAAAATCTGTAGTCTTAGGTATGTTATGTTAAAGGCTGTGATTGCCGGATTGGTGAAACGAAAATGTGTTTTTAATGTGAAATAATCTTTAATCGTTACGTCCAGCTTTACGTCAATTTTTGACAATAGCGTCATAGAAATTATTTACTGGTGTTTGCTGTATTACCTAAACTATGAAATTTTCGTAATCTTGCCATCACATTTAATTGAATAAGTTAGGATTGGCTTATTAAAACTTATTCAAACTTGGCATATGGGTGTATTATATCGGCCTCTTCAAAAAATTACAACAGAACTTTTCTCTAAAATGTACAGGGGAACCAATATTTAGCCACCTATAAATTTACATGGGATTTCCTATGTTCAACTAAGCCAAGCGGAAAAACTCAAAAATTTGATCTTTTCGATGAGGGACCTGCATGCTCAGGATATGACGGAGGTAGAGTTCTTGGGCATAACCATGCATCCTGGACTCCAGTGGGGGCCGCATGTTGATAGACTGTCAAAAAAACTCTCCAAAAGCCTATATGTCCTCCGCAACGTATCGCATAGTGTCTCGGCTGAGGTGCTTCGCACATCTTATTTCGCAATATTTCAATCGCACATTGCATATGCGATTGTTGCATGGGGACATTCGGCAGCAGTACGACGAGTTTTTGGTTTGCAGAGGAGGGCTGTGAGAGCGATATCGGGGCTTGGATACAGGGATGATTGCAGGAGGGTGTTTGTCGAGTGGGGACTGCTCACTGTGCCTTGTCTGTATATCTGTCAGTGCCTGGTCTATGTAAGACAAAATTTAGAAATGTTCCAAACCCATGAGAATATTCATGGAATAGACAGAACTTAGCTCCTGCATACAGACGACTAAGGAGGTGCCAGGATGGTCTGGGGTATTGGGCGATTAAATTTTTTAACCATTTACCTCTAAATATCAGAGCTTTAACTACAAATAGTTCTAAGAATAGAATTAAGGATCTATTAACGCAGAATGCTTTTTATTCTTTTGACGAATACTTTAATCATATATTCTGAATTAATGTAAATGTTTTTTTGATTTTTTAGTATATTTTAGTATGTTGTTGCAAATATTTTAATTGTATAAGTACTTAGATACGGGTTTTCAAAACTATTTGAGCTAGTAATGTGCGACCAGTTGATGACGTTCATGAAGGAGTGTGCACTATTCTCAGAAAATCAACATGCATATCGGGAAGGGAGTTCTACTCAAACTGCTGTATTTCAGTTTACACAACGAATATTAGATATATTAGAGAATGGAGAAATGGCTCTGGGTATATTTTTAGACTTGTCAAAGGCATACGACTGTTTGAATAGGTCACTGCTTCTTAAAAAAATGCATTTGTATGGAATCAGGAAAAATGCCTTAAAATGGTTTACATCTTATCTAACTAACAGAACACAAAGAGTTGCGGTAGAGAGTGAAAATACTTATTGTAAATCAGATATATTACCTAACAATCTAGGAATCCCTCAGGGCAGTATTTTAGGGCCCATTTTGTTTATTATTTTTGTCAATGGTCTAAATTTCGAAGTAAATCCTAAATCCGGTTTAACATCATACGCCGATGACACAAATCTGTTAGTGGGAGCATGCCAGATTCCTGCCCTAATTGAATCTGGTAATCATGTGTTTAATATAACTAAACAGTGGTTTGACATGAATAGGTTAATAGTTAATGAAGACAAAACAAACATTGTAATTTTTAGAACAAAACAAAACAAAAATATTACACCCGAAGAAATTTCCATTAATAATAAACAATTAAACGTTCAAAAAACAACAAAATTTTTAGGGATTCACATTAATGAGTTTTTGGATTGGACAGATCATATAGAAAATCTAAGTGCGAGATTAAATAAAGTATGTTATTGTTTTCGCATTGTTTTAAAATATTTGAATGAAAATACCAGAAGGACTTTGTATTTTGCAAATTTTGAGGCTGTGTTGAGATTTGGTATTATTTTTTGGGCATCGAATTCGAAAATTCAAAACACCTTTATTATACAGAAGCGAGTAATTAGAATTATGTATAAAATGTCATATTTGCAGACGTGCAGAGGAGTTTTTAAAAACAAAAATATAATGACTGTGACGGCTTTGTATATATTTGACTCGGTAATATTTTTTTATAAGAATAGAGATAGGTTTAACACCAATATACAGCATCAACACAACACTCGTTCATACGACATTATCTACCCTGTACATCGATTAACTTTGCTTGAGAAGAGCGCTTACTACATGTGTATTAAGTTCTTTAATAAGTTACCTCTTAATATAAAACAAGCAATCAATGAGAGGATGTTTAAAAAAAAGTTGAAACAATTACTTATAGAATTGGAACCTTACAGTGTTGATGACTACTTGAATATGTGATTTCTTGTCGTATAGGTATCTATACTTTTGACGTCATTTCTTTTTATGTTTATATCTAT
This sequence comes from Polydrusus tereticollis, assembly GCA_963920685.1. Taxonomy (NCBI): domain Eukaryota; kingdom Metazoa; phylum Arthropoda; class Insecta; order Coleoptera; family Curculionidae; genus Polydrusus; species Polydrusus tereticollis. The sequence goes on along the minus strand of OY987330.1, from coordinate 20,025,272 downwards.
GTATATATTTATGTATATTTATGAACGTTATTTGAAATAAAGAAGTAAATAAATAAATAAATAAATAGATCTGTTGTGACTGTTGTGGGGAATGACTATTTTAACCTGTTGTAACTGCCTTGAGGACGTATTTTAACTATTCACAGGCAAAAAGAATTTTTTCACTTCAGAGAAAAGCAATCCGAGTCATCTTGAAGCTACCTTACAGAGCTGACTGTAGAGAGGGATACAGACGGCTTGGAGTTTTGACTGTCCCTGCCATGTATATTTTGGAGAATCTGATATTCTTGAAAAAGAATTTTAACGAATACACCACTCATGGAGATATTCATGTGCACAATACACGGCACCAACAGGATGTCCTGGTTGCCTTCCATAGAATCAATAGATCTAGATGGGCAATGAATTACCATGCACCTAAACTTTTTAATTGGCTACCCCGCCCGTGGAGGGACTTGCCTCTGACGGAGTTTAAAAGAAAAACAAAGGAGTTTTTGAGTTCTAGATGTTTCTATTCTCTTCAGGAATTTTATAATTGTGATCTCCATGGCTTTATTTAGATATGACACTTTTATTTTTGGACACGTGATATATTTTGTATATATGTATATTTGTATTCTGAATTTTGAGAGAATTTTATAATTATGTGACATCGTTTAGTTTGAGTTATTGGTTATTAGTTAGTAATACTATGAACTACCTGACTTGTGTAAGCAAATTTTGTATTAGCACCAATAAATTTACTTTACTTTACTAAATTTACTTTACTTTACTTTACTTTATTCTTCTTCTTCTTCATGTGCCATGCTCATTCGAGCGTAGGCGACCTCTCGCATATACCTGTGATGTGTGCCTTTTTTTCAAATTTTTCACAGGTATATGGGACCTACAGTTTATCGCCGGTTCCGAACGGCACTATTTGAGAGGTTGTACTAGGCAAATTACTACGTGGTGGTTTGCCATTGCCTTCCACGAGGTGACGACCGAATAAATAAAGATCGATGCATGGTCCCGGGATCGAACCGGGGACCTTCGGCTTAGTAGTCGGACACACTAACCACTAGGCTGCGGTCGCCACTTTACTTTATTAGATATAGGTAATTTGCTGTACTTTTATATAAGTAATTCATTGTATGAATATCTTTTTTTTATATAATATATATATATAGTCTTAAGTCCACTTTTCACTTGACGAATGTTAACATTTATGTAATTGGCATGAAATATATTGATTGATTGATTGATGGATTGCGCGCGGTATTCAGGATATGGATATTATTTTTATAAGTTAGATGTCCGTCCCATACATCAACTTACCTGCTAACCGCAAAGGTTACGAGCTAGAAATTTCGGTGGCTTAAAAATCCTTATTTAATCCTACCTTTAGCGTTACATTTAGCTAGTTCCCTCTGTTGCCATCGCTTATACAAAGCAAAAACGGGTGTGGTGCCATCTACCCACGAAATCAGTCCTGATCTTGGCCCTAACAAAATTAAAAATGTATGTATTATGTATACGAACACAGGTTTTTAAAATGTAATGCAATCTATGCTTTGTTTATTTTTTTATAGGGATATAATGATACAAACTTATTATATAAAATTAGAAAATATTCAAATTAAGGTTAAAAAGATATTTTAAAATTGTCAGCTGTTAGATTATCTAACTATTTTTGTAATTTTCATAGTGTTCGCGTGCAGGAATCGATATTAAAAATATCTGTACTGCAAGAACGCTCATTTTGTTTAAGGGTTAGTTTAAAACATTTACTGAACAATTACACTCCCATTTAAGGATTTGATCCTAATGTTAGGGGCAATCAACAATTCTTTCCGTTTGTAATGCCCAAAGATTTCTGCAAGTGTAAATTACCCATAGCATATTTCTTACCAAGAGGAATAACAGAATAATGCCTAGCTCGATACAAATTATGCCCTGCGGGGTCAGCATTTTGCGCCATCATAGTATTTGCTATGCTTAGGAATTGCATTATCCTTTCGTCCAAATGTAAATCTTCAAGACCCTAAAAAAATACTTTGCAGTTAGCTCTAAAATTTTTCTGTGTCATTGAGTAATTCAATTTACATGTAAACTTTTTAACAAGAGTAATTAACGTATAAGACTAATTAATATACCGGGTGACAGAGAAATCGTTTGACAGAACCTCACTTAATTATAGGAATTTCAAATTTTAGTCGTAAATATGGTTTAGGGAGATACAAACTTTCCATCAAAAATATTTTAAATATCACTTCCGGTTTGACTCCTCATACCGTTGAAGCTTACGCAGCAGTATCCCGTAACTAACACAGTCAAAAGCCTTGGATAAGTCACAGAACACCGCCGCGGTAGCCCCCCCAATATTGACAGATCGATAAACCATTTCAAGAAACTGAAAAATTGCATCTCCTGCGTTCTTGTCGGCCTGAAAACCGAATTGACTGTTGGTCATAATGGACTTGCCCTTCAGGAATGACACCATCCTTCCCTTGACCAGCCTCTCAATGATCTTCGACAACGTAGAGAGTAGAGAAATGGTTGAAAATTGGAAATCTGCTCAGCGTCGCCCCCCTTATATAGGGGCAAAACTTTGCTCTCTTTAAAAGTGAGGGGAATGTACCAGACGAACAAGAATTATTTATTAGGTCAGTTAGAATCTGAAGACAGAAATCTGGTAGAGATTCAATTATCTTCACAGAAATCCCATCCTCGCCTGTGGATGTTCTATTTTTAACACCAGAGATTACCATACGAAGCTCAGATATATCAGTGGGAAAAAGACTAAAGGAGTTCAATCGACACGTGGGAAAGATATTACATAGGATCATCACCGGGTGCAATGTTCGCAATAAGCCGCCCAGCAACGGTGCAGTAGTGCTCATTGGCGAAGTATGGGTTCAAGTTATGTATGGGACTCCTCTGCTTTTGCGTATTATTCGACTCACTCAATCTACCATCGTAATAAGACTGCTTCGCCGTCCGAATCAAATCTCTGTAAATCCTTCTGTAACAGCGAAAGTAGTTCCAGAAAAATTCACTCATTGTGAATTTTCTTATGTAGTGCAAGGATCTAAGGTTTTTAGATGATATTTTCAGCACTTTAGTGACCCACGGTTTCTTTTTTCTTTTAAGGGTTTAATAGGAAATGTCCCATTAAAATTGTTGGTAAAGTTTACATAAAATTCACTAAGGGGGTCCGGTCTGTCATATACGTTAGTCCAGTCACTGTTACAACATTCCTGGTAAAACCGATTATAGTTCCGAGCGCTACAAATTCTGCCATGAATGCGCTAGACCGAGCTGTCTCGGGAAAAAGTATTAATAGTACCAATAACAGCCTGGTGATCAGAGAGACCGGAGTCTATAATACGGTAGAGAGTATTCTATCTCATAAAATTAGAGCATATATAGTCAACGCAGGTACCAGTTTGTCTAGAAATCTAGCTATCACCCCTTATAAAGAAGCCCTTTAAATAGGTATATTCCTAATGGTTATATACGATGTTAGTGTTAAAAACCCCTATTAATTTTTCAAATATCTTACCTTAAACAAATAGGTATAAGTTTGTCCATCAGATCCATAGAAAACTAACTTTTTCGGTTTTGTTTTGGTAGGCAATATGGAAACCACATTGCTAACATGAGAAATCGTAACATTACTACTGCTCGTCGCTAACCCTGGCATAGCAATCAATGTATTCTTAATCGAATGCAACACAGGTGATATATCTTGCATCTTGAGCGAATACGATGCCCGTTTATGGAACTTCTGCTGGAACTTTTTCTGTAACTGCTTTAACGGGGCCAGAGAATCTTGAGGCTTCTCGGGATTGTCGGGATTTTTAAGTTTCTCGATTACGCTCTTAATGTCTTCCAGATACTTCTCCTGGAATTGTTTTTCGTGGGGCGTCTCTGGCTCGACGCTGGTTACGTCATTTAGCTGTTCCAAGACGAAGATCACTGGTTTAATGATGATGCGGTGTTTTTCGACGATTAATATTGATTTTTCTTCCTTGGTAAGGTTTGTGTTCTCATTTACCTACATTTAAAATTGTGCATTATTAACGACGAAATAATAATAAGTACTTTAAAAGTTAGTAAGTTTGTTTATTTTGTATTGTGTCGGATCAGGCTTTAGCTCAGATTTGCATTTAATAATTTTCCAAAAGAGTAAGAAGTTTATTTTTAATCACCAATAATTAGTTTAATCAGGTTAGTTCTTTCTATTATTGAAATACAACATGTTGGATAGGCGTAAACCTAACTATTCATATCCGACAAGATTATACAGTGAAAACATCTAACATTGAATAAATTCTATATCACTAGTTAAGTTACTGTCAAAAAATATCGGGTCAATCACTCTATTTCCAATAATTCCAGTCCAAATTTTTTGGGTCCACTGGGTATGTATCTCCCTTGTCCAATGCGCAATAACGTAGCTTCATCAGAAAATAATATGTTTCCTGAGTATACGAAATTTCTGTCAATTAAATCCATCATTTCCTCACAACATTCGAGTCTCCTATCTGTATCATCTTCTGCCAATTCCTGTACAAGCTGTATTTTGTAGGGGTGATACTTTAAGGATGGGGTCTTGTGCAGTATAGGTCAAATTTAACAATTTTTATTTTTTTTTTTTGAAAAAAGTGCAGAAATTATTTCATGTTAGATGTTCTCATTGTATATTAAAAATTCAGGAGAAAGCAGTCACGGTCGGCTAGCAATGCATTTACTTACCTTCTCAATTTCGTACTCCAACTGATTTTGTCTCTTCGTAATCTCCGATTGGTGTTGAGCCAACGTCCCCAACCACAATTCGTCCCAAAGTAAGGTGATGCGCCTTAGCTCTTTAACTAAAGTCTGAACTTGGGAAATAGTCTCCGGATCCTGCTTGCTTAACGTATCAACCATAGTCTTAAAACAAGTCTGAAGAGTGTTCTTCGTCAAATCCTCGTTGTCGCTTTCGTAGTTGTCTTCCTCGTTATCCAAATCATTTTCTTCGTTTTCGTCATTATTCTGGGATAAACAGTCTTTAGGCAGTTTAATTTCACTAAAATCAAACTTAAGGCCACCCTCCAAGGCTCCCACAACAGCTGGAAAAGTAATAAGTTGCGGGGCGTCTTCAGCAACTCGACAGAGAAGATCTGACACCCTGTGCCTAACATAACTTTCTGGGTGATTTAATCTCGAGAATAACTGAGGTATAATGACTTTCCAAGGTTGGGTAGGTGTAGTCTGCAGCCCTTCTTCCAAAATACTCTGCAACTCCAAAGCGTACTTCACTATCAACCTTAAAAGTCTCAACGTTATGGTGATGGTATTACATTCGGTGCTTCTGGTAACATTATCAGAGTTCATTACTAAGTGAAGATACTTAAAATATGCTTCGGAGCTTAAAGCATAATAACTGTAAATTCGTTTCTGGGTATTTTTCCAAATTTGAACCAAGCTTCTTAACTGTTCCTCGGTAGCGTTCCTCAATACACCAACTCCTTGCAACTGCGTCTGAATCATATCGGATGTATTGATCTCATTTGAATCTATATCCTCCTCGTCAATAATTATTGATCTAGTTTGTGACAAAATCAAAAATATCTTTGTCAAATCCTCTTCTGATGTTTCAAAGGGTAACAGGGCCTTAATCTCCAAGCAGTGTTCTTCGGATAAGTTGTTCTTTATATCAGAACTATGGTCCACTATCTTTTTGCCCCATTTATAGCACCAAGTACCAAAGGCATTCCAGTTTTTTGCCAGCCCTATGCATTGGTGCACACTAAATTGCAAGAGTTTTCCTATCGCCATCTCATTAAGTGGAATAATATTAGCAGCAGCTGGTTCCATCATTCCTATTTCCGGCAATACCATTATTAATTTACCTAGAGGGCTGCTCATTTCCGCTATGTTGACACTCTCGTTGTTTTGTAGCCATTCGGCCAATTTCAGCAGAATTTTACTACTAATCTTTCGGTGCTCCAAACTGCCATATAGTTCAGCATATTTTGAAATTGCTGTCGAAACTGATGCGCATAGATTAAAGGCTGTTTGACGAGTATTCTCGTTGCAGTAACATACCTTAATAACTTCTGACATAGCCCTGGCAATATCCAGAGTGCATATGTTAATGTCAGCGAATTTTTCCATGAATTCGTTAAGGGTTATCATGTCAAAGTTCGTATTTGAAAACTCCACTCCTTTATCTTTAAAAAATTTAAAGATGTGACTGGTCGCGAGAGTGGGATTCTTCTCTTTTCGGGCCCGTTTAATTATATCCAACCTCAAATTACTGGAAAATATATTGAAGCCTTGATTTTGTACTTTTCCAAAGTATTCTGACCACCACAGAATTTTTCGTAGAATTGACGTATCCACCTTATTAATTTCATTCTCAAAGTTTTCTGATACCAAAAATACTGTGTGAGCAGGATAGTTTTCAGCAACATTTCTAAGTCCTATGGCAACGTACTGAAGTAACGAGTAGTTCTGTAAAAATTCTGATGGTGCTAGAGGTAAGAGATCTTGAATATTCTTTTGTATAATCCGTAAGATTGTATCGATTTTGTCAGTAATTGGTTCATCATTACCTGCGGCTAGGTTAAGGGAGAAGTTATACAAATTGCTTTGGGTAGTGGTCAGATTTTCGTAAATACTCCAAGTGGGTTCTTCGTCTTTCACTTTCCAGGTAGTGAGCTGAGTCAGAGCATGATCGTCAACCTCAAAATCGTATAAACTTTTGTTACACTCCCAGTCTGTTGTATTGAACCAATATTTCTTCCCATTTTCAATGCTGTAAAACGAGTTTGCTTCGTGCCACTTGAAAAGGTCTCTCCAGTTGTTCAATTCTTTATAGCAAACTACAATTTGGTCCTCGATGAAATTACACACGTCCTGTTCCAGTTTCTTATCCTCTTGCGACTCGAGTAAAATCTTTTTATAACTTTCAACCGCAATTTCATACCTTTTTGATGCTTGTTCGGCAGTGGCTCTTATCCACGAGTAACGTTTTCCCGTCTGAAGTTTGCACCAAGTGTAAAAGCCATATAACGCTTCAGGTTCTTTCAAATTTAATAACGCTAAATTAACAAACATAGCAACTCTTTCAAATTCAGGGGTGGTAGCTTTACCCTGTGTGACTAAATCTTTAAGCATGCATTGTCCGTGCTTTAGGGCAATGCTGCTTTCACCACTATGCAGTCCAATATGCATTACAACCATACGGATTCTTGATAGCCATTCATTGCAAGTGTTTAAGTTCGCTATAAAGAACGACCTTACCATTTTGGAAGATTGTGGCATTGCTACCGCACATCCTTCTGAGGCATTGTAGATTGATTTTTCTAGATGTTCGACAAACTGTAACAAAATCCGTACTCTGTTGGCGTTTTTCTCGTTTAATCTGTCACTGGATTTCTTCATCATGACCAAGTCATTGCCCAGCTGGTTCAGTGCACACTCAATTTTTGTGAACGTTTCGTTTGGCTTTCCTAAAGGTGTACGCAGTTTGTAATTTACACAAAACTGAGCTGCTTCTAAAGTACACCAATTGGTAAGAACTTGCTTTGAACTTATAGCCAAATCGTAAAAAAGCTCCATATTCATTTGAGACTCGTAGTCCTGAGTCCAACAGGTTGTGAATATCTCTTCCAGAAGATCGTCTTTACTATCATTTTTGTTCAGTAAATATTCCATGAACTTCTTAAACTGCTCCGGATACATTTCTCCATCTACAGATCCATTAAGATGCAGATTTTGAGCCATGTAAACCATGTAACTATTAAAATCCTTGGAATTACAAGTTCTTTGTTGGGAACTGTTCACAGTATTTACTTTGTTAAACTCTACAATAGATATATCCCAAGGAATATTCGCTGATAACTTTGCATACCGCTCTCTTAGTAGAAGATTATTGGAGGTCATATGTAATTTACACAAATCACTAATCTTGGTAAGGAAAACATTACTCCACGACAGCTGTTTATTACTAAGAAGCTTTTCCAAATTTTCGCACACCGATTCTATGACATGGTTATTAAAATGGTATCCACACTTCACCAAAACGCCGGTAACCAAAGTAAACTTCTCATGAAGGTAAAAAGCTTCCAGATAACTATCGGAGTTAATGAATATGTCGTTAAGCCATCGGAGAAGGAGCAATGTTACTTCAGCTGAGGTCTCGATTTTCAAACATTGGTACAACACTTCAAGAATAACAGCAAAGTTCCCTGAGTTGGGCGAAGTACTAGGGACATCATTAATATTAAGCCCTTCAGTTAAAGCAAATCGATTTATTTCTTGTTTATTTGTAACCAGCATGCTGTTAGATATAAAATGGTTATAGCACTTGCAATGGGAGAACAGTAGATACAAGAGACTGTACTGTATATATGGTGTCTTTTTAGCTAATACAGTGTCATGCGGCCTTAAATTCAAGCCTACAAGTTCTAAAATGCTCGGTTTCAATGCCCACATCACTATAATAGAACTGGCGTTAGCGAGCTGCGACAGACATCGAAGTAGAAACATTACAGTTAACTCGGGATTCTCAGAACTTTCGGCTTTGTCAGAAATCATAAATGGATTATTTTGAACTATAGGCTGGTATTTAGGAACGATCATTTTATAAAACCTTTCTAGATCTCCCAGTACGTATCGATACGCTTCCTGAAGCAGTGAGACATTTTTTAGATTAAGCAGAGCCTGGTAGACGCAAATAACGGAATTCTGAATGGTGGTATACGGCGAAGATCGCAGCTTAACTATGTCACTTTCGGGACCGATGAGCTTTTCTATTAGCTCCATGGGAAGGTTTGCAGATAGCTCTTTGACAACCTTGGATATTAACAATAACATGGATATAACTGCACTGTCCGGAAAATCATTAATTAGCGTTAATTCCAAGTCGATCAAATTATAAATTGAGTTACTCAGGGTTTGGGATTTGGTATCTAGGTACGGCAGCAAAAGAGATATACAGTCGTTAGCAGCAATAACAAGGTTTTCCGGGAGGAAGCTGTCCAGAGCCTCTGTGACAGTTTTTATGATGCTTGTCAGGCACGTTACTATGAATTCGTTGGTAACGGACTTGTTGGTAGCTGGATGAAAACTGACATTTAAGCACTTAAGTACTGTGTTCAGTGCTAGAATAAGTACAGTCACGTGATCGAGTGAATCTGGCATACTAAGCTCTGTGCTGTAATTAGTAATGTCCTCCAAAAAGTTTTCTATTAACGATACCGAAAATTCCAAGTTATACTTAAAATGGTGTGATAGCCGCTGCAAATTTTTAGAAATAAATTCTATGATGGACAGTGGTTGGGTATGGTCGACATGCCAGCCAAAGAGAAGATCAATGGTATCACGAAACTGATTGTAAAACTCGTTTGGATACATTTCAACTACAAGTACTAGAACTTCCAGAATGGCTTTAAAAACTTCCGCGTTTTCCGTAGTTTCAATTGCTGCAACTAGATTGTTGATTAGATTCTCGATGTTATCTTCCAAAATGGGTTTTTTAAGTTCCATTGAAAAGCATTCTTTAAATGATGATATTAGAAGGATTTGCATTTCTTCGTAGCTGGTGTTCATTTTGGAAAAAAGCCAATTGTGGTACCTGAACGAAAAAAAGGTACTTGTAGTATTCTTTATCATAAATAAGTGTGAGTTGGAAAATTCAGCAAGTACTCCAAAATTTTATTTATGGATAATTGTTCATTTCTCAAAGTTTCGACCTGCATAACCTTTTGAATGCCCTGTTACTTCAACAAATATATCTATTTTATAAGTGTTTTTTAATATTTTATTTCAAGGTCTCTCCATCTTTTTCTGCACTACATCAATATGTTTAGAATAAATAATGAAAAACTGTTTCTAGATAAAGGTTTTAGCATTACAGACATAGCATCAAAATTTACTAAACCAATTGCGAAACGATATATTTTTGAAATACACTCACAGGCAAAATATTCGATCCACGCAAATTTTCAATGAAATTAAATCGCAAATAACTCTTTCATTTGATGTGGGATTTAAACGAATTTTATAGAATATTGTAGATAAATTAATGAGGAATCGCTCACATTTTAAAACATGTTTAAACAAAAAGATGTTTTTACCATAAGTTTAAGACTCTGTGGAATTATTTGATAGCTTTAGAAAGCTGTAAATGACATGTCCAAGTATGAGATGATTCAACAAAACACTGTCATCCTCCATAGCAACCTTAGTTCTTCGTACAGAAAAATTATTGGAAATAGCAATGATTCTTAAAAAAATCCATATTTTCCACAAAAATAAAGATACCCAGGTGAACCAAAAACAAAAATGTTAAGAATAGGATCATTAAAACTTAATTTAGAACAATATACTGTTTCGCCACTTCACAGAGTGTCTTAAACTTATGGTAAAAAACATCTTTTTATTTAAACCTGTATATTCTTTTTTTATGATGAGGCACAGCACTGCAGGATAAATCCTTTATGGCGCTCTGGAAGCGGTGCGTGTGCGCAGGAAACGATTCACGTTGGTATTGAATCTTTGGAGATTATACTCGTTGGGGAACACGATCTCAGGGAGGTCGTTTCAGAGTGATGATGTTCTTCAGATGAAAGAATTTCGGAACAGTGTCGTTCGAGGGACACTAAGCTGAATCACGTACTGGTGGGCTGCAGTGGCTCGTCGTGTATTTCTACCATGCACCGCTCTGGGTGGTATCAAGCGGGCAACCTCAGTTGAGCACTTACCATGAAAATATTTGTAAAATAGACTCAAGTCGCCAACCCGCCTTCGATGTTCAAAGCTTTCCAGGTTGTTTGTCAGACTATGGTTACCGATCAAGCGAATAGCTCTTCTTTGAATGGAATCTTATAAACGTACGTCTATTTTTTAGTAAATTTTTAAAATGTTAGCGATTCTCCATTAATTTATCTACAATATTCTTTGAAATTCGTTTAAATCCAACATCAAATAAAAAAGTTATTTGCGATTTAATTTCATCGAAAATTTGTGTGTATAGATTATTTTGCCTGTGAGTGTATTTATCACCTATAAGGCTTAAAAAAAAATGTATCCAAAAAGGATAGAGTAATCTGTGTTCCATCTGTTACTCATAGAAACAATAATATATGAATATTATATTATGTCGCAAAGGCAGGATAAATTGTGAATGTAGTAGCAGCTAGAAATATTTGAAAGTTTGGTGGAAAATGAGTAAAAATGTTTCACCCGTCGCAATGTCTCTGTTCTAGTGATTTTGTTGTTTGTTACTTTTCGAATTTGAATATTGTATAGTATATTTTAACAATACTTAGACTATTGATGAAATATTTAAGGGACAATTCAAGATCTTTCAAAAGTTGTCCTAATCCCGTGGACTTGGGAGGACTTAATATAGGACATATTATTCATATTATTTATTTTCAATCTAAGATAAGCATAGTTCAGGGTTACTATTACCCATAACAAATTTAGTTAAGTGCATAGCTAAATTCAAGTATTGACCTTACCTTTCAAAATCACCTTCTTGACCCATTATGTAACCCATTCTGCCCAGGGCTCTGGTTGCTTGCTGTTTAGCCAGCAACCCAGGTGAGACATGCAAAATTTCATACATGGATTCCCCCAGAATATGAAATGCTTTCCTAAAAGGAGTTAACTATTATAAACTATTGAAAAATGTAACTCTATCAGCTTTTTTTCTATAACTACCGTCAATTCGGGTGACTTGAGACAATTTTCACATTCAGTCGACGATATCTACAAAAATATTCGTCGGATCTTTAAATTATTGCTGTGAGGTTGTGAGTCTTGACGTCTAGAGTAGATCTATGACATTAAATTTGACTCCTAACCTATATAGCAATTTTTTTTTTCTATTTTTGGACTGTCTCAAGTCACCCTCCATTCCGGGTGACTTGAGACATTCGTATTTTAACGGTATCCACTCAAGTTAGAAACTGTTATGGCGACTTGAGACGCGTAAAAGGCTTTTTAAAAAATATACAGATGAAAAAATACAAAAATCAACCAAAAACATATACTGTTACATACTAGTACAAAGGTTTTTAAAAAATACGTTAAGAAAAAATACAATAATATGCAAAAAGTATGTATTTTTATTTAAAAAAATTCAAAAAATATGTTTTTTATTTTAAAAAATAACATAGTATTTCTTTGAAATGCGTTATTTCGCTAACAAGACGTAGAACTAGAAACCTTAAATCTAAACGTAATAAATATAAAAAAAATTAAATTTCTACTGAAAATGAATGATTGCCTCGTTTGATTGCGAGTGGCTTTAGTCGCGTTATTATTTCTTTTTCCGATATTTCCTCTATATCGGGCACTTCTGGAAAAACGTAAATATTTTTAAGACCTGAACTTTTCCTTAAAAATTTACAAACGAATAAACCACCTTTCTTGACCTCCAGAATTTGACCAAAGAATTTTTTTTTTACTGTTTTATTTGCATGAGCGCTGTAGGAAAACTCCGCTAGGATGAATTCTCCCACCTGAAGATTCTTTAAATCGACATATTCTCCTTGGGCATGGTTCTCGCTAAAGTCTTCTGGTGTATCTGAGCTCTCTTGTGTAGAATAACTATCGGAGTCTGAGTCGGAGTCAGAAATACTTATTTTTCGTTTTCTTTGGGATTGTAGACCTTTTGACGTTGATGCTGTCGGTTCTTCTTGATTTTTTTGGCCTTGAACTTCCTCTGTTTCTTCCATGTTTTGAACTTCCTCTGTTTCTTCCATGTTTGTTACGCTGGCACCCGCGCTGACACTCAGCTTCTGTTTTGGGACTTTTCGGAATTTCGTCTCAGTTTTTTGGCTATGAAGATTCTTCAAAAATATTTCAAAGGCATTATCAATTATAGCATTGTCTGGTTGAGCTGGTGCAGCGTTCCCATCGGATGGAAGTCTTTTCAAGACCACATTTCGGTCAATCGGGTAAATTCCACTTCCCCTAAAACTAGCCTGAAGATTCTGGTGGGTTTTATCGTTTTCATCAAGTTTTTGAAGACACTGATGTAACAGCCTCGGAAAAACATCCTTCGGGATAGTTCCCCTATTCTTAAGCTTCCATTTTAAAAGGCAGTTGCGCCAAGTTGATTTAAGTGATTTGAAATAAGCGACATCCAATGGTTGACAAATATGAGTGGCATTGGGGGGAAGCAAAATAAATTTTATATTGTATTGTAGACAGGTCTGAATAACATTTATGCTTAAGTGGCTAACAAGATTATCTCCAATGAGGGCCTTTGGTTGTTCCACGGGAAATTTTTTAAAATACTTTAACGCAACGTTTAAGAACCAATCTTCAAATAATGTTTCATTGAACCAACCGCACTTACTCCTGTTGTATCGTGCTCCGGGTGGCCCTCCTGTTGTCCAAGTGGTATATAGATGCTCTGCCTTATATACTATATAAACAGGTAATAAATCTCCTGCGGCGCTACCAGCAAACATTACAGAGTGGCTAGATTTCGACGAGTCTATGACACGATGGACATGTTTCGACCCACGTCGTGCAATTACCTTAGTCTTCCCAGGGTCATCTGAAATATTTGTCTCATCATAGTTAACTATAACGCAGGGGTCGATCCCCTCGAGACTTTTTTCGAGTTCGTCAAAATATGAGTTTACTGTAGTGAAACTAACTGCGGCTCTTGCTCTTTTGATGTTCTCACACCAACGACTGCTTAAAATCTGCCTGTGTCTATTCAAGAAACCATATACCCAGTCTTTACCTGGCCAATTTTCCTTTGGAAATTTTAGCACACCTTGTCTATCTACATACAGGGTGGCTGATTAGTGCGAGGAAGTCCAATATCTCCGTTGTTCTTAAAAATATCGAAATTTATTAAATACAAAGGTTCTAGGATAAACAAAAGCGCACATTTTAAAAATATTTTTGGATATACAGGATGCTCCAAAAAAGTGGGGTTTAGCAAAGATGTATTTTTTCAAAAGGAACACCCTATATGTTATATTATTTTTGGATGCTACATAAAATTACAGTTGTTTTTCAATAAGTGCATTGTAGTTCTAAACTTAATAGTTTTAGAGTTATCGACTTTTCCAAAATGATATTTTTGAACTTTGACAGCTTCTAATTTTCTAACGGTACTTCTTAGAGCAAAACGGCTTACATGTCCCTATCTTACTTTTTAATTGTCTTCCCAAAAATATTAATTTCCGGTTAAACCGGAAGTACTATATTTCCGACTTTCAAGTTACATCCGGTTTAACCGGAAATTGATATTTTTTTGAAGACAATTAAAAAGTAAGATAGGGACATGTAAGCCGTTTTGCTCTAAGAAGTACCGTTAGAAAACTAGAAGCTGTCAAAGTTCAAAAATGTCATTTTGGAAAAGTCGATAACTCGGAAACTATTAAGTTTAGACCTATAATGCACTTATTAAAAAATTACTATAATTTTATGTAGAATCCAAAAATAATATAACATATAGGGTGTTCCATTTGAAAAAATACATTTTTGCTAAACCCCACTTTTTTGGCGCATCCTGTATATCCAAAAATATTTTTAAAATTTGCGCTCTTGTTTATCCTAGAACCTTTGCATTTAATAAATTTCGATATTTTAAAGAACAACGGAGATATTGGACTTTCTCGCACTAATCAGCCACCCTGTATGACTTAACTAAGGCTTTCAAGTCATTCCCTGTAATAGGAAATCCCCAGCGACAAGCATGTACAATATTTTCAACAATCCTTTCCTCTTCCTGCGACGAAAATATAGTTTGACCTCCAGGGTTTTGCATATGTTTATTGTTTACTTTTCTCTGAATAGTAGCCGCAGGAATTCTATATTTTTCAGAAAGTTTTCGGTAGGATGTTCCATTCCTTCTTCTTTCTTCAATGGCTAATCGTAGATTTTTTTTATCAAAGTCTGCATAAGTTCTGCTGCCAACAGTTCTTTTATATTTTCCCATCGTTATTCTGAAAATAAATAAAAACCTAAGGTAATGTTTAAGAAATGGCGTTTATAACGACTGCGGGCGGCTTGAGACGTTGTCTCAACTCACCCTCTTGTAGAATGTTATTTATTTGTATTGCCAAAATTAAAATATTAAAATACACTTTTTATATATTGGTGGCTGGCGGCACAATCGTAATACAATGCTTTATGTATACACCAAACTATAACAACCAGCAATGCTTGGCACACAAGCTGTAGATAAAGTTTTTCGAACAACAAAGATTTTTAAAATTTCGCATAACCTAAATATTTGTCTAGCGGAGAGCTACATACCTACCAGATGTTGAAACTGCACTAAACGGGTGGCTAGATCGGTAGTCGACACCAATACGCAGCAGCGGCTTCGTGGCGGTTAAAACAGCGTTGCCAGTTATTTTAGATTATTTAACAAGAGTTTTGTCTCAAGTCACCCGGTTGTCTCAAGTCACCCGAGTTGACGGTATCTATTTTTTAAGGTTAACTGATTAAAAGCATAGAAGAAAGAAATAATGTAATAAGCTTAAGCATATAAAAATAATAAGAATACCTAACATAAGCTGCATTGTCGGGTAATAATAAAACTTCTAGTAGCTTTTTGGATATTTGAAGCGAATTTTCTTGAACTGTCTCAATATTTAAACGTCTCAGGAGCTTAGAAATGCGAGTGTCCTCTGGAAGGTTGAGTTTAATGTCCGATTTCTTTTCTGGCTCATAAAACTTTCCACGATATCCTTAAAACAAACACATAAAAAATATGTATATAGTAAAGTTTACATTATACTGTTGATCTTTTAAATGCCATAAAACCCTAACTATGCCCCTGGCCATAAAATGCCCCAAATTTACATCTTTTCGGGCAGCCGGAGTACAAATTACCTGCATCCCTAAATGCCATACCATTTTAAGTAGGGTAGTTATAAATACCTACTTACAGGGTTGGGTAAAATTTGATTTTTATTAAAAAAATCAAAAATCATTGATTTTTTTGATTTTTATTGATTTTATTAAAAACTTAACATTTTTTTCTCTTTTCAAATTAATACAAATTATTTCGATGTCGGTCTAACAATATAGTAGGTCTAAATTCTACCCAAAATATTGTCAGAACGCGCTTCTTGCAAGAAAATTCCTGTCGCGACTTGATTCTTTCCCGATCTATAAATTGCCGTGGCCCAATATGTCTCGCGTATTTTGATGTTGATTGTTCAAGGGAGTGGAAGTAAATAGTTTTTTTCTTAAGTATTTTATTTTAGTAATTTTTTCTTGGATATTTATTAAGTGTCTAATTAAAAAAACAAATGGCTGGAAGAAAAGAAGACAGCATATGGCAGTTTTATGTTAAAAGAACAGAACCAAATAAATCAGGGTGTAGAGCGATTTGTAAAAACTGCAAAAAAGAAATTCAAGGGATAGTTCAAAGACTTAAAACACACTACGATTTTTGTAATAAGGAGCAAGAAACTAATACAGGTAAATAAATAATAATATTTTAGATCAATATTACTTATTTATTATTTGATTTTCAAAGTAAACCAAATAAAAAAAAATAATTTTGACAAAAACAATTATTTTTTTATTAATTTAATTTTGAAAGAAAAATCGAGCGTGTCCTTAGTTTATTAACAAAAATAGGCATTTGGCATAAATTATTTTTCTTCTTTTCAGGCACTCAAATGTTGCTTGACAGTTCTGTAAGTTTTGCTGCTAGTACATCGTCAGCCTCAAGTTCCATGACAGACTTGTCAGATCTTAGAAAATCTCCTTCAACAGTAACACCAACGACTTTTGAGTCGTTCCAAGTGAAGAAAAAAATTAAAAATCAACCTAGTATGAGTGGTTTCGGTATGCGGACATCAACAGCTGATAAACATAAGATGGACAAACAAATAGCGAAGGCAATTTTTGCTATCAATTCGAGCTTTCGATGCATTGAAAACTCAGAAGTAAAAAAAGCTATCGAGTTATTAAGGCCTGGTTATACGCCGCCATCACGAAAAACGGTAGCAACCAGCCTTTTAGAGGAAATTTATGAGGAGGAAAAAGCGAAATGTTTTTCTACTCTGTCAGAACAGTGTGTGAATATGTCCCTTGATGGGTGGTCGAACGTCCACAAGGAGCCAGTAATCTGTGCAACAATAACAACTGAAGATGGACGAGCGTTTCTTTACGAAACTATTGATACTTCGGGAAAACCTCATACTTCAGAATATTTGACTAAAATAGTTTTTGACCTAATTTCTTCGTGTGAATCAAAATACCAGTGCATGGTAAAATCTTTTGTGACAGACAATGCAGCAAATATGGCCCTCATGAGAAAAACAGACTCAAAAGTTATAACATATGGCTGCTCCGCACATATTTTGAATTTACTGTGCAAGGCCTTACAAGTACAGTTACAGTTAAGTATTTTCGCAATAATCATTTGGCCAGAGCAAAATTCAGTCAAGCAGGAGGCAACACTTTAGTACTTCCAAGTGATGTGCGATGGAATAGCATGGCTGACTGCTTAGAGATGTACGTCACTCAGTGGAACATAATATTAAAAATCTGTGAGGAAAATAAAAAGGAGATTGATGCGACCATTTATCAAAAGGTTTCAAATATTGGCACAAAAATATTTAAACATTTTAAAACATATATCAGTTGCTCTTGATATTTTGCAGAGAAAAAATTCTACTATCTCACATGCTGTCTAGCAGTGGAAACATTTACAACATATCTTCGAGGATGTTGTAGAATTATCTTTACAAAAAACACAACAATTTCAATGTCGATACGAGCAAGCGCTCACGCCGTATCATTTTATCGCCTATATGTTAAACCCACAAAAGCAAAAATACCAGTTAACACCCGAAGAAAAGAATCTGGCTTTAGAAAGAATTAATGAGTTACAAGGAAACACTGGACTGTTACCAATAGCCATAAAGTTTATTGCCCGCAGTAGTCCATTTAAATATATTATGTTTTCGGACGAAATAATAAAAAACGTAAATGGAATACAGTGGTGGTTATCACAAAATGATGAGCCTGAAATCGCACAACAGCTGCCAGTAATCAAACAGTTCCTGTGCGCAACTGCTTCCTCAGCATCAGTAGAACGAGTGTTTAGCACTTTTGGCTTTGTACACTCTGATATTAGGAACAGGATGGGTGTAGAAAAAGGAGGAAAATTCGTATTTTTGTTTAAACTATACAAAGAAAACAAAAATAAAAAGCCGGCCTCGGTAGCTCGGTGGGTAGAGAGCTTGCCGGGCACGACGGACTGCTCTTCAAGCTAATGACTATCCATAACTTCCCCACATACTTAATTACATTACTAAAAACATACTTACAAGACAGAACATTTTTTGTTAAAGTAGGGGGTGCATTGTCCGCTCCTAGGGTGGTTAGTGCGGGGGTCCCTCAGGGAACCGTGCTGTCACCACTGTTATATAACCTTTATACAGCCGATTTCCCGAGGTACCCCCTCACAAAACTTACACTATACGCGGATGATGCATTAATCTACGCGCAATCGTTTTACGCGGAAGCCGCTAAGCGTCAACTTCAGATGCATATTAACATTCTGGAGCCCTATTTTCAAAAATGGAAAATTGCGGTTAACCCAACTAAGCCTGTTTGCGCAACTTTAACAAAAAAGTTTACAAACAACAGGATTTTCATTCCCCTGAAAATCAACGACACCCCAATTCCACCACAACGACGATTTAAATATTTAGGCTTAACCATAGACGAGAGACTCTCCTTTAAACCTCACATATCTGAAATCCTCAAAAAAGGCTTTGCAGCAATGCAAAGCCTTTATTCCATCTTATCCAAGAATTCCTACCTATCACCGACAAACAAAAGACTAATTTATATGCAAATTATAAGACCAGTACTGACCTACGCAGCACCCGTGTGGTGCAGTGCTTCCAGTACTCAGCAACAACGTTTGCTGAGACTAGAAAATAAGATCCTGCGATGCGTGACGTCATCAAATAGATACGTCAGGATCGCGGACCTGCACGACATGGCAGCTGTACAAGACATAATTACATACATACGCGACATTTCAGACAAATTTTATACATACAAACTTCAGGCTTCACCATTGACCAGAAACATTACAAACAGACGTGCCGACAACGACGGACACACAAAACATAAACCACTATATTACAAGCTACCAATTTACAATACCCCACTGCCGGACTTACAACAACAACAACACAACGGACAATAAATAAACAAACAAACAAACAAGTAAATATAGATAAACAATAACAAAAATAACGTAAAACAAAAATTCACTAACATACAAACTTAAACAAAGACCAAAAAGTGATCCGCGCGAGAGCTGTGAAAATGCGTTGAACTTTCAGCATCGCTTGACTGTTCGATGCGGATTTGCAGCCCGAAACGCGATCACTCGACACGAGAACCGGCAGCGGGACGGACTAACAAAACGGCGACGCCCACATGACAAGACACGCCTTCTCTATAAATGCCTCTTCTGCCGTGCAGCGGAATGGTAATTTTAACTCGCATTCAAATCATCCGCTATGGGCGAATGACAATATGAGTTGTGATAGCTAATCTGACTGGTTTTTTTTTGCATTTTTCCCAGAGTGCTTGCTTTGGCGTTTCAGTTCTTCATGATTATATGTGTGTTAAAAGTTTGAGAAAATTTTATTGAGCCGTGAGGCAATGCATCTTATCAACACCCCGTAAAGGCACTTGCCGGGACGGGTGTAAATAAAAAAAATTATATTTAAATACTAAGCTGTATCCTAGGCCATTCCAACGGCCGCAGAGCCTATGGCTCTGTCTTTTGGGCGCATTTTGGGTCGTATTTATACGGCCCATATGCGCCCAACACTGTTAAAATTAAATACTTAAGGGACTTTGTAATTACGCAATCATTAATTTAGTTGTGTGAGGGCAATAGGCTCCAGGTAGATTAATTTAGATATTAAGCTTAGTATTATACCTAATAGGAAATAAAAGACTTTAAAAAGAAAAAAGAGGGCAACCGAAAGGTCCCTGGTTCGAATCCGGGCAAGGGCATGGATGTTTGTGTGAATGTGAATGATTGTATACAAGTTTCAAGAAAAAAACCTGGCTGGATGCCGAAAGGCAAGAGGCCATTGCAACACTAGAAAAAAAAAACAAAAATACAGAAACATAAAGTTTATATGTATTATATACCTACTACTTTTTTATTTCTTAAAAGCGCGAGTTCTATATACTGTTGATTTTTGAAAATATTTTTTTAATATGTTATATTGTTCTGAATTAAAAATAAATAGTTTCATTAAATCATGATTTTTTTTTAAATAAAGTGATTTAAATCATGATTTAAAAAAAAATCAAGTGATTTAAATCGTGATTTTAAAATATATGAAATGTATGAAGAGCAATTTGTACGTACCCTGGTTTCCCTAAAAAAACACCAACGACGAAACAAACATTTCTTGTAACATTTCAAGCCTAAGAAAAATATTGCTTAAGGACTACGGTTGTGGACGATACATAGCAGAAAATGAATTGTGAGTTTATTTATAGTCCAATGGATTTCAAATTTGGAATGGTATATAGGTAAATATAAATGTACACCGGTGCGTTGTCACTTTTTTTTAGACGACCTAGGGCCGACGTACTTCATTTTTTTTATCATTTTCCCTCCGTTTTTAAAATACGACCGTCGGCTATCGACCTCTTGCGGATTTCGAGGCGAAACTTACAGCAATGCACGTTTCACGCTGGAAGGCGGAGGCAACTATGTGCGGACGGACTCAGGGATTTCGGAGCGTTTATTAATTATTTTATGCTGAAACTCAAATGTAATTTTCTGTGAGAAAAATATACAAATTTTATAAAACAGCTGATTTTTACTAAAAATGATAAAAGTATGTTCCCATCTCTCGCCATTGCCACTTATAATAGCCAGTTGGACTCAAAGATACTGCTTAATATTCTAATAAGTTCTAAGAGTATCACAACGCATCAAGCCAAATACAAACAGCGAGAAAATCGACCCTGGAAGAATATGGCACCGTCTACTCCCCGACGAGTAGCTTCGCCTCTCGCCGCGACCGTCCAAGCAAACCTATCGAGAGTCGTAGCCCTTAAAATGGGTTTCAAATATCACACAATTGATAGAAGACAAACCCTAATGGAATCTCATCGATTACGCGAATCGCGTCATGAATATTTAACGGCTAATAAACAATATAGAGCAGAAATCCGACCAATTATTTACCTTGACAAAACATGGTTCGATGCACAAGACACTGCAAGAAAAGCATGGAATGATTTTTTAAATAAATGTCAAACCAAAGATCCTTCAAATAAAGGCAAAAGAATAACAATAATACACGCACAAAATGGATTTGTTCCGAACTGTCTGTTGCTTTCAGCTAAAAACATAACAGATTTTTCTCTAGATTACCACCAAGACACTAACACACAACTTTTTGAAGATTGGTTTGAACATCGACTTAAAAATATTCCCAAAAATATCGTTATTGTAATGGACAATGCTAGTTATCATAGTCAGGCGACTGGGAAGGTGCCAGGATGGGCGATAAAATTTTTTAATGCATTGCCAATAGAAATAAGAGACCTGCCTTACTTAAGGTATAGGAATAAAATTAAAAACTTTTTATTGGATAGAGCGTTTGACTCATTTCAGGAGTTTCTCAATTATGAAATTTGATTGTTTTCTCAATTAAAAGTGGTAATTGTTTTCTGGATTGTGAATTTTAATTTTAATTGTCTTAATTATGAATTTTAGTACCTATCTCATTTTTATTAAGAGTGAATTCTGTAGTTTTCCTTTTTAAAATGTTTTTAACCCTGTTTTACTGACTATGTTTGTTTCTAGTTATAGGTACTGTTGCATTTGTTTTTTTTTTGTTTTTTTTATTCCGATGTAACGTTGAATTCATGGATTTTAGAATAGTTATCATAGTTATTGATTCTGATATATTTACTTTGACGTACGTAAGCAGATATGGTATTGTAGCGTGAAATAAATGATTTGATTTGATTTGAAGTAAAAAGAAACTTACAAAACATGGGATCTTTTAGAAGTATTACAGGCTACAACAAATTCTGAACAAAAACCAGAGCGTTTCTTTTCATTTATATCACTAAACCTGACTTATTTCACTCAGATACCTCCTACCCTTGTCTTGAGTTCCTCCTAATTTTAATTTTTTTAAATGTTCTTTGTTCTTAAGTGAGTTTTACAAAATTGCATAAATAGTACATTTACATAATTAGGTTTGGACTAATATTTTAATTTGTGTCGTCTTGACTGCTAAATTTGAATGTGCTAATTCTGAAGCAATGATAAAATAAAATACATAAATGAGTTGGTAATTATTTCTAAAAGGCTGAAAGACACTTCCGAGATTGATCTTAGTGTTTTAAGTCATTTAAAAACTAACTTCAACACTAGAAACTAGTTTCAAAATTTCTAATTGGTCATAATCCCTTCAAAAATTAATTCCTTTATATCTTAAAATTATATACTAGTATTTCAGGCTTATTAAACTTCAAGGCAAGTTAACACCAGAGTGTATTTCCTATATGGATGCCAATAAATTTCACAATATAAAGAAATAGGTATATTTAAATATCAACATTAGATAAGTATATAAATATTTCATTTTATAAACAAAATACTTTAAATCAATCAATTGTAATCACTAATCTAATCAAAAACAAGAAGAACCAGTTTTGTCAGGACTATAAAAATAGTATATATAATGGGTAATGACCTAAGAAGTTGAAAGCTCTTACTAGTTTAGAATAACACTATTCATCTTAAAGTACCTATAATTGAACGATTTATGTCTTTGCTGCTTGTGTATTGGAAATACTCTTAAAATAATTTGTTCTTGTCTATGTTTGGATAGAAAAGATTTTTTTTTCATTGTAAGTGTATCCAATAATGTCAAATTATCTTGTTATAACGACCTTAACATTTTCATGGAACACTCTGTATATCAGATTAGATAAGCCTATCCCTTGTCCTGTTTAACATAAGTCTGCTTTGTAAGGATGATGTTAAAACAAAAAAACAACTACTACTTAGTATAATAATTGAAATACCACTGAAAAATGTGGTCACAAATAATTAAAGAATAAAAAGGTATAAGAATGATCAAATCATTTATATTATGCAATACAAAATAAATAACCATGCCCTTAAAGCATTAAAGGGAAAACATATATTCTACCTATATTCTGCCTGTTGAGCTATTTTTTCAATTAATCACCCATAATGAACTTTACAAAAAAGTTATATGAAAAAGCCTACCTCCAGAACTATCATTTCTAGTATTTTCATACTTTCGAGTACCATAATAACTATCAGAATAGTCTCTGTCTCCTCTTCTCGAAGAAGTATCACCCCTCCGTCCTCTAAATCCACCTCTACCTCCAGGGGCACCTCTACTTGATCTAAATTCAGCAGAGCGGTTTCTGGCTCTACTTGTTCCTACAAACAATATTTCAATAATTTACAATATCCCTAATCATTTATTTTTCATAACAGTATTTAAGTCAGAAATGTAAAGGGAACAAAAAATATATCATGAATTGCAGATTGTACCTACATAAGTAGGTACCGAGGTAGGTACATTGGACTTTTTATTTTTTTGTTGGAGAGAAGTCTTACTTTCACTATGTAAGGGAAGAAAAAGGGTAGAAAATTATTATAAATTTTAACTTGTGTTTTGAAATGTATTTATTAGCTTTCAGCTTGACATACACACATCTACACAATTCAAAAGTTTTATTTAACAGTATTTTATAACCTTAACCTTAACCCATAACTAACTATATCTGCATGCTGCATGTAAAAAAGTATTGCAACTCAAATTCCACCCATCTAGCTTGAAATATCTCAGTAAAGAAATAAATAAGAGTTAGAGTTCCATAGATGAAGCCCTGTTTTGACTGTTTCTTAATTTTAAAAGTTGTTTTTAAAGGATTGCACATTTTTAGCACTACATAATATTGTGTTACCTACTTAGGTTTTGAATTTTTGTTTGTAAAAGTATATAACTAATTAACCTTTAGCCTTGTAAATGAGGATTAATGTTTTAATACAATAAAGCTTTATTGACTTTGGATTTATAATGTATATTGGAAAAAACTGTTTAGAAGGAAATTAATTAACATTTTTGAAATTATGTGCAGGTTCTAAAATTTACACTGTAAGAAATTACTTGCCTGAACCCCTGTAGCCTCGGTCTCTGGAAAAATTCGAGTATCTATCAATTATGTCATGGTCTCCACTTTCATCAGAATGAGGGTAATCAGCTTCTGGAACATCTCGATAGCTTTTTGAGGATTTAAACTTGTAAACTGAGGTGCTGTTCGATATCATGTTATCTTTACATTACGGAAACAAAATCATTGATGTTCTTGCTTAAAGATGATTGAAATACTACAGTTTTGTTATGCAGCTATAAAAGTAGCAAATAAATGCAGAAAATGTGAATATTTATCCAAAAAGTGTTACCTCTACACAAAAGTGCAACATTCAACTGTCAGATTTTTTGTCCCTTCAAAGTCAAGAGTCAAACTGCAATCACTCCTTTATTAAAAATTGTGTACTTGAACTCGTATAAAATTTTGAATGCTCATAAGGTTATGGAATGTAGTAATATTTCACCACGAATTTTAACGAAAATAGGGTAAGAAAAACGTTTTGTCTCCACCTGCATGTCGCTTAATTAAGGGTGCAACTTACCACATGCCGTGACGTTCGTTCACATTTGTTGACAGCTGTTTTGTTCATTTTTCCACATTAGGAGTGTTCGAATTCGGTTCATTATAGGCGTTGCTACATGATGAAGCGCCACAATGGTATCGCTTCGCATGTCATGGAACTAGCTACTCTAGCTTTGGCTTGGGAGTACAGAAAAATGGTTAGTTCAGACCACAGAACAATAAAGGTTAGGTTCAGACTTGGAACACTGCCGGAGTGATCCCCTCTATTCCGAAACAAAAAAATACTACTATTTGTTTACTAGTTTACTTTACTTTTTTCTTTCTTTTTATTAGAAAGAAAAAAGTAAAGTAAACAAATAGTAGTATTTTTTTTTTAATTTTTCGTAAAGGGTGGTACGAACCTAACCTTTATTGTTCTGTGGTACGAACATCGTATCTGTTTTGTGGTGGCACGTACGTGTTACCGAGAATAGAATTCGTGAGAATGGGTGAAGAAAAGAAAAATGTATGTGTTGTAGTGTTAGGAGATATAGGGCGAAGTCCTCGAATGCAGTACCATTCACTGTCTTTGGCGGAAAATGGACACAAAGTCGATATTTTAGGCTATGGGGAGACTGACCCCATGGACAAAGTTAAACAGTCTCCATCTGTTTACTATCATTACATGTGCCCTGTACCTTACATACCAATTAAATTACTAAATTATGCATTCAAGACTGTATTCCAGGCTTTTAACTTACTCTTTTTGTTGTTTACCATCAGAAAACCTGACATTTTGATGGTTCAAAATCCTCCAGCGATTCCTAGTCTGGTAGTATGTTGGCTGTTTTGTAGGTAACTATTCTAATACTAACCAAAGCACAACTTGTTTACAATTGGCGTGTCTTTTCTAATTACAGAATTGTAAGAGCCAAATTTTTTATAGACTGGCATAACTATGCCCATACAATTATGGCTTTAGGTTTATCTAAAGACCATCCCTTAGTAAAGATTACAGAAAAATGTGAAGCCTTTATCGGAGCCAAAGCAGAGCATAGCTTTTGTGTAACAGATGAAATGAGAAAGGACCTATTAAACAGATGGAAAATTCAGTAAGTTTCAAATTATTAAATATGCTACAACCTTATGTTTGAATTTTGTTTCACTTATATATGTATAACCTTTATAGGGCTACAACTCTTTATGACAAACCTTCAGAAATATTTACACCAATATCTTTAAATGCCAAGCATAATTTTCTTTTAAAGTTGGGGGAAACTTATCCAGAAATTTTAAGTGATTCTAACTCGACAGTTTTTACTAACATAGAAAATGGCAAGATTAAATTAAGAGGAAATAGACCTGGACTATTAGTATCAAGTACAAGCTGGACAGAGGATGAAGATTTCTCTGTATTGTTTTCGGCCTTGCAAGGTCAGTTTCACTATCCATTTATCTTATATAGGTACCACAAATAACAACAGGTGCAAAACAATATTTGAAAATAACAAAACTTCTTTTTAGAATTTGAAAACCAACATACAAATGGTAACCACAGAAAACTGCCAGATCTAATTTGTTTTATAACAGGAAAAGGAGGTCTTAAAGAATACTATTGTAAAAAAATTTCTGAACAAAATTGGAAGCATGTTAAAGTTATTACACCTTGGTTGTCTTTTAGCGAATATCCATTAATTTTAGGTAATTTGTACCTACTTACTATATTTAATTTAACATATTCAGCATTTGTATTAATTTTGGTCTGATATTTAGCTTCAGCTGATTTAGGAGTATGTCTACATACAAGTTCCAGTGGTCTTGATCTACCAATGAAAGTGGTAGATATGTTTGGATGTTGTCTACCTGTTCTTGCCTTTGATTTTAAATGGTATGTAATAATTATTTGATTTTAAATGGTATGTAATAATTATTATAAACTAAAGTAAGAATCAGTTATTGTAAAGATAAGACATTTTTTTTTCTTTGTACCTGTAATAATCCATCAATTAAATGACTAACCTTATTTTTTAATTTTAAACTCTTTTTAGCCTACATGAACTAGTTGTAGATGGTAAAAATAGTTCAACATTTACATCTTCAGTAGATTTATCTACTAAATTGTTGTCATGGTTTGAAGATTTTCCAAATAATGAAAATCAAATCAAGACTGAAAAAAGGTTTAAACAAGAACTTGAAGTGTTTCAGAAGCTTAGATGGCAGGAGAATTGGAACAAAATTGCTTATTCCAAATTTCAATGATTTTGCCAATACAATTATAAATAATTTACATAGTACTATGCAACATGCAAACAATACATTATTTTAATATTAATTTGCTACAATTTTAAACACTACTCAAGACTCGAGCAATAGTTACGGTATTGCAGTCTTGCTTTATAGTCATATTTCTGTAACACATTCCTTTAAAATATTGCTCACAAGTAACAAATAAATCATAAAATGTGCAATATACATTACTTTGTATCCTTTACCATATTAAAAGTATTAGTTATTAAAATATGTCCTCCAATATTAACACTATTAAATGATAATAAAAGTTTATAAATTTTTACCAAGTGGATTATTTCACAGACTTTTTAAACAGTGAAAATAAGACCCTACTGCAAGATATTCATTATTATTTATTAAAACTACATAGGTACTACAAATTTTAAAAAACTATTTCAATTCCTGTTCATAAAGCTTTTGGGCATATTCTTCTGCAGCTATTCTCTTATTCTTCCTCTGCCATGGCGTATAGTACCATTTGTAAGATATTAGTAAGCTGATTGTAAAACATCCAGCTGCTACCCCAAGAAGCAAAGGGTTGCCCCTTTGCTTTGCAGCCCACGACTGATATTTGGGTCCAAAACCTGACATATTAAGGGTAACTATTACTCAAGTAGTTGGCCGAGATTCGTCAACGTGGGTTGATGGTGGATCTTTAGATTTTGAATTTTGCAAAAAAATAGGTTTCCAAATATAGATGCCCCCTAAAACGCCTAGAATTGTGACTAGCCCTATTTCTGTACCACTTAATCCGCCAATTCTTCGAATTCTCATTGTACCATATTACAACATAGAAGGTAAAGCAGTACTCAATTTATTCAGTAACACCTAGAGCACAAATTTCTTAAATATTTTAAAAGTAACTTTTAGCACTGGAGTTAAAAATTTTGTCACAAAACGTAAAGGTTAGATTATGATCACAGAACAATAAAGGTTAGTTTTGATATGGTGATCCTCTTCTTTTAATATTAGAAAAGTAGATAAGGCGCAAAGCGACTTGATTCTTCATGGGTAGGTCGAGGTTACAGCATAGAAATAAGAGGAGCAATCCTTTTCTATGGGGTTTATGGACGAGCTGTGCATAATTTTGTTCGTAGCCATTGGCAACACTGCAAATAACATATAACCAAACTTTTCCTCTCCTTTGATTGATTTTAAAGAACTTTTCTTTTCGCATTAGTTTACTTTATATATTAATATGACGTTGTCCCCAAAAGAGTCTGGGAAGCTAATTGCAGACAATGCAATCTTCGTAAAAATTAAACGTGAAGGCATAGAAAAACTTGGTGATATTTTAATTCATGAAATAAATTCGGGACACCTGAAGCCCAGTAACTTTAGCCAGGCAGAAATACATCCAAAATACGATGATCCTCATGTTCTTGACTGGTTGTTTGTAGTTGATACATTAAACTTCTGCTTTTGGCACCATGAAAATGAAGATGGTAAGTTTTAGCTATTTCTCTCGAAACGAATATTCTTATTTGTTGGGGGTATATTTTAAGGTTGGTGGGAAGTAGAGGGCTTCTCTGGATACTACGCATTGTGTGCGGCCATCAACCGAGCCATAAAAGAAAATGTCGATATTTTAAATCCTAAATTTTACTCTACCATAACTGAGGAGCAGCTTGAAAAAGTTTTACGCAGTGACACAAAAGTAAAAATACCTCTATTGTCAGACCGGGTTAAGTGCTTACATGAAGTAGGTGCGGTCCTATTGGAACGTTTTGAAGGCACATTTGAGAATGTTCTTAAAAAAGCAAAAAATAATGCAAAGAATCTCTTACAATTAATAGTAGATAATTTTAAATGCTTCAGAGATGAAGCTACCTTTAAAGGTGAAACAGTTTCCTTCTATAAAAGAGCACAAATTTTGGTTGGAGATATATGGGCCTGTTTTAATGGAAAAGACAAAGGATATTTTAAGGACCTAGATGAAATAACAATGTTTGCAGATTACAGGGTACCTCAGACACTTTTATGGTATGGGGTGTTTGAGTACAGTCAGGAATTAGAAGATAAATTAAAAGAAAATACCACTTTTAAAAACGGAGACATAGAAGAACAAGAAATTAGGGGATGTTCTATCCATGCTGTGGAGTTACTTAAGGAATATGCAAATAAAAAACTGGAAAAGGTGAAGATCAACTCTATTTTGATTGATCATTTTTTGTGGGATTTTCGAAGGAAACATGCTGAAGAAATCGAAGAGAAGAAATTGCCATTTCATAAAGTATTTAGTATTTATTATTAGTGAGTATACTTAGGTATGTTTAGGTTTAAGTTTTACTAGGTAGGTACCTTTAAAATCTCAATCAGAATATGATTTGTTACTGGGTATTTTGAAATTAACTTTATTAAATGTCCTCTGTTCTTGATTATCGAAATGAAGTAAATACATATACAAATAAAGTGACATTCTTTACATATATTGTAAAACTAATTTCTATTTAAAGTCTAAAGAAAACATATTTTAGCCATACCTAGATCCACATCAGACAAATCTAGAACACCTACATCTATTCCATATTGTGTAAAACTAAGCTTTTTATTGCTATTCTACCTTCAATTAAAATATCACTAATTTCTAAGATTGCAGGGGTTGTCTGGTATACAATAGTGCCATTTTTAATACTCTTTAAATCAATGCTGTAGGGGGGAGGTGTTAATATAATGAGGAAAGTTACTGTACAGCAAATAAGACTAGTATGAATTGATTCTTTGATACCCTAGAAGTAAATAAAAAGGTAGTCTCACAAGCAGATTAATATTGTCCATGTGCATAGAAAAATGATACAAGTTGTTTTTCTATGCCTCTGCAGTCTGCACTAAGGTTTCCTATTTCCTAGTATGAATAAATTAAAAGTAATAATTAAACAGTCATAAAAAAAGATTATAAAATAGCATATTATAAATAAATATTTACGTAAAAAATCAATTAGTCAAATAATTCTATACCTACTGGTATTACAACATGTTTAAAAATACATTAATAACAGTATAAAATGAAAAAATTATGCTTCACTGGTGCATAAATTAAGATACATCCCGAGATTTAATTGCATTAATAAAACAGAAAAGCTGTTGCGCTTTCTTTAATCATCAGGTATGGGCCACTTAAAAATGTTCTTTTTGGTGTTGGGCCTGTTGGTTTCTGTAAGCTCAGGAATCACAGAAGAAACTGAACCAGGTAAGTTTCGTTTTTAACTTTTACTTTGCATGGTTTATTTTGTAAGGATATTTTAAACAGGATTTTTGGATTTATTTAACAAAAAACTTGAAGATAGAGCAACTTACGCCAATTTTTACAATCTGTATTTTTTATTGCACAATCGAATTCTTCTCAAAATTGCGTTTTCAACGGCATAAAACAAGTTACTTTAAAAATTGAGGTGTAAGAGCCACAAAAAACAAAACGACGTCTATAAATCGACGTATATGCATGTGGCATAGTAAAAGTTGTGATAAAATCTGTTAAACTGGGCCCTTTTATAATTCTTTAAGCAATGACATTAAAAATTTTTCTTTAATTTCGAAAGAAATCGGGTTTTTTATTGAAA
This sequence comes from Polydrusus tereticollis, assembly GCA_963920685.1. Taxonomy (NCBI): domain Eukaryota; kingdom Metazoa; phylum Arthropoda; class Insecta; order Coleoptera; family Curculionidae; genus Polydrusus; species Polydrusus tereticollis. Next base: position 19,994,736 of record OY987330.1, on the reverse strand, counting down.
AAAAATCTTAACTTCCATTATCTAGTTTACAAAATTTTTTTATATGGTATAATCTACTTTTTATTATTTAATACCAAGGTTTAAAGTATCATTTATAATCTAAAGGCATGTTGGAAATCATAATACGTTTTGCTTTAGTTTTAAACAAGAAAAATAAATCAGTTGTTAATCATTTAAAAAATAATTTTTATTAAAAATATGTTTCAAATTGAAGCAAAACGCATTATGATTTTCAATATGACTAGAATACTCTAGATGATTATGAGGGTACCTTAGATTTTGATACTAAATAATGAAAAGTACCTACTGCTTGTGTGACAAAGTAATATACCGGGTGTTGCATCGTCGAGCGGTACATAGGAAATCCCATGTAATTTTAAATGGGGTCAATTATTGGCTTCCCTAATTATTTTAGAGAAAAATTCTATTTAGGTTTATTAAAGAGCACTAAAACCCACATTCAAAAGAATAACTTTAGATATTTTTGATGAGCCCGTTTACGGGTTATCGCCGATTTCTTTTTAACTATTTCTCCTTTTTATGGCCCCGTATTTGCGGGCACCAGTCAAGGTAAAAGATGACTGTCAAATAAAGTTGTAATTTTGAGGAATATTTGAACATCTTAAATCCTAAAGTTCTAACAATTTAATAGTACCTACCTATTAATTAGTAAAATATTGAAACATGTAAAATGTCATAATTAACCTTGTAATTGGATACTTTATTTTAGTTTTATTCAGATTAATTTGTACTCATAAATACACCTTTAATATTTTCGATGTACGAGTTTTTATAACAATAAAGCACACATTTCAAAATTACAACTTTATTTGACAGTCATCTTTTACCTTGACTGGTGCCCGCAAATACGGGGCCATAAAAAGGAAAAATAGTTAAAAAGAAATCGGCGATAACCCGTAAACGGGCTCATCAAAAATATCTAAAGTTATTCTTTTGAATGTGGGTTTTAGTGCTCTTTAATAAACCTAAATAGAATTTTTCTCTAAAATAATTAGGGAAGCCAATAATTGACCCCATTTAAAATTACATGGGATTTCCTATGTCCCGCTCGACGATGCAACACCCGGTATAGGTTCTACCGAGGGTTCTACTATAAGGGCATAAAATTATTTTGAAGTATAAAGAGTGTTAATTTAGTAAGTACGGAAAGTAATCTTTGATTGATTTTAGGACAAAAAGTTTATATTAGTATGGTTCCGTAACGGCTCCGTTTACCAGATACAGGGTATTCAAATTAAAAAAAAAATTCAGATTTTTCTATATACAGGGTGTCCGGAAAATACGTGTACAACGTTTGACGACAGACTCCTGACGTCAAAATAGGTCGATCTAAGCCGACTTAGTTATATCCAAAATTGTCTCGTTTAGCCGGTAAAGGGCGTCAAAAATTTGTAAACGTATTGGTTTTCCTAAATTACGTGAAAACCTGCTAATCGATTTTTATGATTTGTGGTATGTAGACTGTAATACTATAAAATGACGTTTTCTAGTAGTATAGTCACCGGCTGTAAATAAGTGAAAGTGTTATAAAAGTGATATAATACGTCAACATTTCTCCTGATTTTTTATCAACGGCGTTATGACAACCCAGATACTTTTGTCGAGTGACTAGATGTATTTGGAAGCTATTTTACCTCTTCAATATTTTTCGTTGGATGAGCTGTTTTGCCAGAAAAAAAATATTTACAATTACCTGCATACATCAATTATTAACATTAGTAATAAAATTAAAATCAAAATAATTTTTTTAGTGACCTTGTTGCTATGGCATTTAATAATTTGACAATTATTGACAAATTGTCACCAGTCTATAAAATTGACTAAAGTATACGATCAACATTCTTGAATTACAAGTTCATTTTACCATTAAACATGAAAAATTATACGAACTCTGAGAAGGTTGACATGCTCCTGGTATACGGGTTTCGTCAAGGAAATGGGCGTCAAAGTGTTAGGGTTTACATGGAGAGGTTTCGTCAAAAAAACGTCAAACGTTGTACACGTATTTTCCGGACACCCTGTATATGTTGAATGGTGCCAGCTACTTCATTGAAACTTGGCACATACTAATAGATATTCAGAGACTATATTTTGCAAATGTTAAGTTATTTCTGATTTAACTATGAGCGTAGGTATGGGTAACCTTAGGATTTTCCAGCAAAAAATGGCACGCCACTGACTTTTTTAAACTTCCAAAGCATTGTCAAGTTGGCCTGGTAAGAAATACACAAAAAGTGTGTCTTGATAATTTTTAATGGGATGAACCATTTTCGAGAAAATTTCCTAATTCGGTTTTTATGCAGGTCTAGGATAAATTTAAGTGGGAATTAAAATTGCTCAGAGCTCAACAAAAATATGTTACGAGATAGATCCTATGAAAATAAATTTTAAAATGGCGCACGAATTAAACATTACTCATGCAAGAGTAAGCAACTTTTAAGAGACCAGCAGCTATATCCGTTGGATTACTATATTTATGGGGACACCTTCAATCATTGGTGTACAAAACTCCTGTTCGAAATGAAGACGACCTGTGAAATAAAATGGTCAATTTATGTTTAATAATTAAAAATGCACCAGGTATTTTCGAGAGAACCCGTAATTCAATCATAAGGCGAATAGGGGGTTGTATTGCGGCCGAAGGTGGTCATTTTCAGCACTTAATCTAAAAAAATGTTACACTTTAGTTTCTAGCACGGGTTCATAATTTTTTAAACTTATTTTAATAAGATCTATCTCACTTGCATATTGCATACCTTGTTTTAGAGACGCCATTTTGTGCTCTTATGCCTCAATTTTAAAAGTAAATGTCAACTTATTGTATTTTGTTGAAATGGTTCGATCCCTGTTGAGCAATAAAAAATACAGGTCGTCATTTAATATTAATGTTGATTTTTTTAGAGCTTCAATGTAAGGAAAATGAAGAATTCAAACCGAGAGCAGAGCCTTGTATAGCTCACTGCGTAAGCAGGAACTTTGTGCAATGTCCTTACCCAACTAAACCAGCATGTGTTTGTAAAGATGGATATATTCGTAGGACTCTAGACGGGCCATGCATACCTTATTCTGACTGCAGATTTTTGAACCCATAGTAAAATAGTATAGAACTTATAATAATATCATATATTTTATACTAGACCCGGTGAAATTCCCTGATTTTTCCCCGGTTAAATTTTAATTTTTAATATTTTTATATACATTTATCCCAGCAGTTTGCCATTTATAAAATAAATAAAAATATTTTACCTTTTATGATATTTATTAACTTGTCCAGGCTAGTACCATAAAACGGGGTGAATGGAATAATATAAATATATTTGCCCAATTTGTTGTAAAAATCCTAAATTGTTAAAATTCAATACAGGAAGTTTGCATTTTGGTGATTAAACTCATTACATGTCTGACAGCCTAAAATTGATGAGTTGTGCAATTTTACTATTAACACCATTGATGACTGTCATTTTAATATAATAGTTCAACATTTTGCCGTTTTGATGACTAGACAAATTATATACGCCAAGGTTGGAGGAAAATCCTCGAAAAGTGGAAGATGGACGAGAGAAAAAGAGCAGTCACCATACCAAAAGATCGATTTCCGCACTCCATAATGGAAAGCATCATACCGAACCTGGAGAAAAATATTGAGTCTGGCTTTCAAAAATGTGGGTTTTACCCTCTGGACTGCAAGTAAGTTTAGAACCATCTTTCTAGAGAATGTACAAGAAGTTCAAGAGAATATAATGAGTGTAGTTGTGAATATGCTGAAATAGTCCATGAGATAAATAACCCGCACAACGAAAAACAGGAAAAAGGTCGATGTGTTAGCTGGTAAAATTATAACTGGAGCAGATTTTCGAGATGAAGAAAGTGGAAAAGAAAATTTTTTTCAGGTTCGCAAAATGTTGAAGACGATGAAGATAACGAAGCGCTTAAATTAAATGAAGGCGATGAAGAGGTGTCTGAATTAAGTAAAGTTGAAGAATTGTCTGAATCAGAAGAAGATTATGATGACGAAATTAATATCCCTTTAGCCTAGATGCTGCAACTCAAGCCAAACGTGAAAAGGAATCGATCCAAAGTGTTTCCTTTAAAGGTTAGTTACCAAATATCAGATTGACTTGCCAACCAACTTAAGAAGAAATGAAAAGTTCTTGGAAAGATGTTAAAGAACGTTGACAGCGAAGATGACATTTGTGGATCGTATTTGAGACATCGTCCAACCAAGCTATCTATAGGTACTCAGGATATATTTATGGGCTCCTTTTGGAACCGGACATTGGTTATTTCTCTTGTGATCAAATTGTTGGATATATTTATCCATTTCATTATGACATATCGTGTTCTCAAGCGGTTCAAAGAGGGAGATTATTAAACTTTCCATCAACCAAAATGGCCTTAGTATAACCCGTCAAAGATTCTGCTGTAGGAATTAATGCAGCATATCTATAGAATATAGTCTGTTAAAATAGGAATTTGATCTTTTTGTTATTTTTTTTTTACCTAATAAACGATCTTATTACCAAATTTGTGTATATTGCAAGTGTTGTGCCATTAAAAACTGTCTCCCCAGCCTTTAGTTTTTATTTTAAAGTGTTTCTATTGGCCTTCAAGATGGTATACTAGTACAAAATATGCAAAATTAAGTACTGTTTGTATTCACCCGCTTGGAGGGCGAATAGAAAAATACTAATGATTTTTTTCCCAAAAAACTATTTTGAAATTGTGCTTTCGTTGTTAATAAAATAAATAGTCCCGCAGTTACAGAGTCTGAAACATTGAAAACTGTTTCTATATTCACCCCGTTTTACGGTACTGATTTATTCCTTATCCCGTACACGTAGAGTTCACGATTTATGCATTCAAATTTACATCAAAATTAAGATTGCAACAACTCAAAACAAACACACGTTTTGTTTAAAGATAAAACATGTTTTCTCACCCCTGCGATTTTCACACATCTACCCGTAGTCCTTTAGCTCCGCCACTGATAAATAATCTATTGCAATCTTCTCAACTACTAAATGCATGCACATAATTACTGTGATTATTAGCGCGTGTTATAGCTTTTATTATCGTTTTAATGTTTCTTTGACACAAATAAAATTATCAATTTAGGTACTACTTGCTTACTTGACAGCTAAATCATTTACATAAATATAAAAAATTCTTTGATATTGATAAAAATGTCAAATTATTTTTCCAATATGTCGTCTATTTATCTTTCAAAGAACATTAAAATGCTAAATTTTGAATATTATTTACAGTAATTACCGCTTTGGTTTTTTCAAATCCTACATAAGGGAAAAAAGATAGTTATTGCAAGTATTCAAATTCAAAAAGCAAGAAACTAAACAACACCATGAAAACTGCTTCAGTTTTTTCTTTTATTCTACTTTTCGTATCAATCTACAGTGTGGTCAATGGATATGAAACGGATGGTAAGTTAAATATTTCGAATGCCATAAAATAATAACGTGCAGAAAAATTAAATCCAGTATTTTAAAGCATTCTCTGAATATTGAAGAACACCCTATATCTCCGGACACAAAACTTTTTTTAATATTGTAAAGAATTATATCCTGAAGTTATGGACCGTACTTAAGAAACATCCTGTATATGTTACTTAAAAAGTATTATTTTAATAATGTGTCATTCCTAGAAACAATTCGTAGAAATATACAGGGTGTTACTTAATGATAGACCGTAATTCCAAGGGCGGATTATTGAACCAAATTCAAGTAGAAAACTTCGACATTCGATGAAGTGGCTTTTATTCTTTTTCTCGAAACCTGTATGGTGTTGAAAATTAAAAAAAAAAAAACTGTTCTTCCTTAATATTTTTGAGACCGCTTTAGATATAATTTTGAATTTTAGTAGGTACTAACTAGGCATAAAAACACATTTATTTCATAAGAAAGATTTGCTCTACTTCTACCAGTGGCGTCGGCGCTGACATGTATTTTGATATTTTTAACGAAAAAAATGATACGCCCCGGTTTTTCTTCAAAATAAATATTATTTTCAAAATTGCGCTTTATTACTTAGCAGAAATGGTCCAAGACTTTTCGTTGTGTGACCGACAGTTTTCGATTAAAAAAATAAATGACATTTATTTGCATATCGCTATGCCCATATCAGAGTTTGATAAAATTGCATTTATCTCCTAAACAAAGCCGAAATCAAAAAATTATTAAAAGGTACTTGGCATTAGACACTAAACTGCCTACATATAACTCGACACACTCAACTGTAGCTACCAAAAGAATGCGAACAAAAAAACCATAAGCTTACGATGTTGCCACATATATACCGGTAATAAACGCCAAATAAATCAACTAATGACGCTATAGCTTGTCTAATGGAAAAAATATATGATTGTTTGGACAAAAAAGAACAGTGTGCCACGGTTTTTATTGATTTGGCAAAGGCTTTTGACACTGTTTGTCATAAAAAGCTTTTGTCAAAGCTGTATGCTATATAGGTATTCGTGGACTGGCGTATTCCCTTTTTAAGAGCTACTTAATGAATAGGGTACAAAGAGTAGAAATACAGGGTGTTTTAAGCGATTAACTAACAGTTACCTATGATATACCACAAGGAACTGTATTAGGACCTGTATTATTTATAATTTATTTAAATTCATTGCTCAGCTTAGACCTACCGGGACATATAATATCTTAAGCTGACGACACAGCATTTTTTGTACAACGCCACAACTGGGTAGAAGTTAAAGAAAAAATTAGTAGGGGACTAACAAAAATAATTGAATGGTTTGATAAACATCTTTAACAATAAATATAGATAAAACTTTTTACTTACCTACCTTTCTCTTCTTATAAAGCAAATTTGCCTATTGATAATTACATAGATATAAACATTCCCTTTCGAAACTATCAAAATTGGATAATAAAAAGTAAACAAAATATGTATATGTATAGACTCAAGTTTAAAATGGGACCAACATGTTACAAAATTGACTAAAAAACTGAGATCCTTAATGTATCTTTTTAATCAGATAACAAGAATAACAAATATTGAAAATATAAAAATTGTATATTTTGGACTTGTTCAATCGCTTCTTTCATATGGTATAATTGGATGGGGCGGATTATATAACAATACATTGAGACCACTAGAAACAGTTCATAAACGAATACTTAAAATTATGCATAGACTCACGATTTTATACAGTACAGACAGGTTGTATCGAGATACACGACTTTTGAGCATTAGGCAGTTATTTTATAAAACCAGTACATATTTTGTTTCTGGTTAAAACAAAAACAATAACTTCAACATCAGGACTCGGGCATCAACATGAAACCAGATATAAAATTGGTGACAACTTAGAAATGCCTAGAACACAAAAAAACAATAGGTGGTCGTTCATTCGTCAGTGTTGGATATAGGGTGTACAACGTGTTGCCACATGAAATCAAAAAACAGATTTTTAAAAGAAAATTTAAGATAATCTTAAATAATTGGATTATTCAAACTCCAATTAATATATTGTAACATGCATTGTATTTCATTTTCCCTTCGCTTTTTTTTGGCATTTCTTTTTTTTTTCTCTTACTTTGTAAATAGTGTAAGTAATATGCTGCCGCCCTAAGGAAGAAGGTCCTATCTGCAAAATATTGTTTTTGAGATAATTCGACTTTCACCTATTTTTGAAAGCCTTTCCCTGTATTTACTTGTAAAGGTTTAAATTTGCCATACATAATTGAAATGTGTGTTTAAATCATATATGGCTATTAGAAAATTAAAACTAGTAAACGTACTTTGAATTTACAGCAGATAGGACAATTATATCCTTAGTAAAGTTACAGCAGATAGGACCTTCTTCCTTAGGACGGCAGTATGGGAGGTAAACTATTAAGAAATAGTAATCATGGTTTATTCTGGGAACCACAGAGAGCTGAATGAATTTGTTTTTTCTTTTAATGTATTGTTTGATCTCTGATTGTAATTTTATCTTGCTTGAGGGGTGGGCTTTGAACTTAGAGACACGTATATTATAAAACATGTCTAGTAGTTTGCTGTCAAGTTTTATCTTAGTAAACACTAGATATGAGGTGATTTTTTTGTAGTATTGTAAAGAACGAGAACGAAGAAGCCTTGATTAATATTTATTTGTATAGAATGTTATGTTATTTTCTTTATTTTTATTCCATTTTTTTTTTGTAAACCTTGGCAAATAAATATTTAAAAACAAAAACAAATGTATTCCTTAAAAATAATTAATAATATATTTAATAAACTAAGAGCATTTTATTATAATTTCAACATTATTTTTTATAATTTCTTCTTATTCTATTAATTATTGAAATGGTATGGAAATATGGCAACATTATTTAAGTTTTTATAAATACGTCGGCGCCGTGTCGTAAAACTTTAATTCGTGCATTTTTGACATTAATACGATCAAAACTAAAGAATCATTATCACTAAATCAATCATATAAGGCTGTTATTTTTTCATGCCGAAATATAATTTCCTATTTTTATTGCATTTAAAACATATTGGTGTAGCACGCCCATGATCCCCTTCCCCTTACCGATTCCCCGTAGCCTAAAACTGAGAAAACGGCAGTGGCGTACATATTTTTTGTTCCGCATAAAAATTGTAATAGCTTTTATCTTAGAAATTTTTTTCTTATTTTTATTAATTATAAATAATTGTATTAAAATGGGAAAATAAGGGGATGAAATCAATTTGACCTCCTGTGTGTGTTTATTAAGAATATATAAATTATTTAAAGGACCCAAAAACTCACAAGAGAAAGTATGGAAGTCCCTCTAATATTCATAACGTAAACAATAAATATGTTCACACGTTTTTTAGTGAAATGTGGGCAACATGAAGAATACAATTCCTGCGGATCCTATTGCATCTCAACCTGCAACAACCGACAATTCGCAAATTGCATAGATGAATGTAACCCTGGATGTTTTTGCAAAGATGGTTACATTCGTAGAACTCTCGATGGACCATGTATCTCTATAAAGGAGTGTAGATATGCTTAATATAAAACAAATGTCTAATAATACATGTTATTTTATGTTTTGACGGTATGTATTTTTTTTTTTTGGTGTAATAAATAATTATATATATTTAAAAAAATCATGTTTTTGACTACTCAGTTATAAAATGTTAGTTTTCCAAATAAGGGCTAGTTGGGAGACTCTATACCTGTTTTTTCTGTGGGAGAATAAAGTAATATTGAATACCTACTAACAAAATCCCGATGAAATCTTATGATTTTATACAAACGAGCGCAATCTAACCCTGGATCTCGGCCCTGGATGTCATGATTCGTTCAAGCACATGTTCAAGTTCCCGTTAAAAAAAAAAAAGGGTAGTTCAGGTTACTTCACACACTCGTGAGTATAGCAAGACTGCGAACATACCCCTAAAATGTACAGTTGTCAAAGTCAGCTGATGGCGCAGCGGAAGGAGGAAAGGCATGTCAAAAGTGACATCTACCTCCTAACACCTAACCTATGTTTCAAGGTGGAAGGGTTTATTTTTCTATAAGACCTTTTATTGTAAAAAAAAAACATTATTAGCCACGGTGTCAACTTACAAAATGACCCTTAAATGGTAAAATACATCAGTCTTGACAAAATACCCAAGCAGCTAAGTTTATTTCGTAAATATATTAGGAGTACATTACTAAATCCAACCAATCCAAATTACATTACTGGTAGATTTATATCCAGACATGATCCAGCCCTAAAACAATATTGTTGACATGGATTGTTAAAAAAAACGAACAATGGATAATTTTGATGATACAGAATCAAATCATTCTTATCAATCGGACGGTGTGCAGTCAAATGCATCCAGTTTGTCTGGATTAAGTTTTTATGGTGATGAATTTGCTGAACTACAACATTTAATTAATCCTTCCAAATATCCTACACGGAATTTGGATCGAAGCTCTACTCCAAAAGCAGAGTTAGGAACTTACGAAAATGAAGAACAAGCAAATATATTAAAAGCAAATTTACAACAGAGTCTTCAGTTAAATGAACAGTATAAAAACGATATCCGAAACTTGGAGAAGCAGATTGAACTAAAGTTTTATAATAAAATTGAGACACTGCTAAGGAGTAACACAAGGTTAGAAGGAGAACTTGAAAATGCTAACAATCAGATACATCGAATAATTGAAAATTATGAAGAGAAAAATAATTTCTTAGTAGCTAAGGAAAAACTTGATCTAGAAAAACAAATATATCAATTAACAGCAACAAATTCTAGCTTACAAATCAATTGTACAAATCTAAACCTGGAGAAAGATGATCTTAATCTTGAGAATAGGAATTTGAAGATTAATTTAGGGGTGTTTCAAACTGATAAAAACATAAAGCATGCTTCAATTCAAAGTTTGAAACAGAAGATATCTGAACAGCATATAGAATTGCAAAATTGTAGGAAGGAGAACAATGTCTTAGTAAATAAACTTAATATCACTGATATAAAATTACAGCAGTCTGAAAGATCTAGAGACTGGTATAAAAGTGAGTTACATCACTGCCAAAGTATAGTAAAAAAGTCTGAGGAAGAAAGGGCAAAAGATAAAAACCAAATAGCGTCCTTAAATCAAAAAGTTGCTACTTTAAACATTGAAATAAGTAAATTTAAAAATGATATAGATCAAGTAAGGCTACAGGCTCTGAAAGAAAAAGAAGAATTATTTAGGAAGTTAGAGAACATTAATCTCAATTGTACATCAATAGAAAAGCTGTCTTCTCCTTCTGCTGATAATAGTGCTGCATTAAATAGTTCTTTTGATAATGAAAGCTTTTATAAACTTACCATTGAGGAATTGAAAGAAGAATTATCAAGAACAAAACTAAATTTCCAAAATTGGGAGGAAGAATTTGAAAAACTTAGACAAGAAAATTGTGAGCTTATTGCAAATTGTCTGGGATTGCAAAAAAAATTACAACAGAGTGAAAACGGTATTGAGCTGTTAGAGAATTCCAAAAAGGACATAGTAAAAAAGCTGCAGGACTTGAAAGAAAGTCACAAGGAAAAAACTAAGGAACATTTTCAGCTTAGGAATACAGTTACAGAATTGGAAATTGAACTAAAATCAAGAAATGAAGAAAAACAAAGTGTAGAAAATACAATTGGAGTTATAAGGGATCAGTTTTTCAAATTCAAAGAAAGTCATGAAAAGGTAAGTACCTCCTAGGTATCTACTTTTTGAAAAGTTTAATGATTTTAATCTAAGCTCTCACAAGTACAGGTTACACCACTTTATTTAACAAGATTTGTCAAATGTTTGTAAATGATTTAAGCACTTCAACATAAATTGAGACATAAATATTACTTAGGTACCTATACCTCAACCCTCGGATATACACCTATAAAGATTAAGTATAGTTAAATTTTTTGAAGAGAGATATGGGTATATTTCTCCATTATTGAGAAAATCGGTGTCTCAGATAAGTCTACTACACTAAAAAGTCCCAAAATATTATAGTGCATTGGGGCATTTTTAAACTAGTACCTATAAAAAATACTTTGCGGGAAGGCATGCTTGTATATATGTGTTCTGGTTGCCTGCAATTTTTCCAATAGTGGAGAAATCTATCACATTTTTGACTTTTTTCTATATAGGCTTTCTCTCCTTTAGCAACAAAAATGTTGGCCAGGTTTAAAAATAATAATCAACAAACAAACCCAGTTTTCAGATTTCAATAGCAGGACATCACATACCTACCTTGTATATTTTTTAAAACCTTTGGAACTGACAATAAACTTCTAGGTGAAATTTGAGCTGAATTCAAAAAACAAAGAAATATTGCAACTTAGACAAGAGAAACAAGATCTGTTTATGAGCAAAAATTGGACTATATGTGAACTAGAAAAAACGAAAGAAAAAGATATTATAATAGCGAATTTAAAAAGGGATATTGTTAACTTTGAAACACGCATTGACGAAAAGGCAAAAAAGATAAGGGAATTAGAGTTTAAAATATTAAGAAATGACAAAACAGTAAAGGAAAAAGAAAATACTATTTTAGAAAAAGTTAAGGAACTCGAAAATTACAACTTGGTTTTTATACAGTACAAAGCTTTGACATCTGAACGCGAGACTAAAATAAACTATCTGCAGGGGGAGTTAGAGAAAGCAGAGGGTGACAAAAAAGAAATAGAAGAAAACTATAAAACCGTTAAAAAAGAGTTAAACAGAAAAGATTTAAAGTTAGACAAAGCTTTAAGAAATATAGAGCAACTTCAAAGTGACCACAAAAATATTTTACAAAACTTATCCCTTGAAAATGGACAGATACTAGATGACTTCAAGGCTTTAGAAGAGAAACATTACCATGAGCTTTTAGGAAAGGATGCTTGTATTACTAATCTTCATGATAAATTCAAAAAGTTAGAAAATGACTGTGAAAATTATAAAAAAATAATCACTGATGATCAAAAAGTTGATATGCTTATGAGTATTAAAAATGCTAGTCAAAATGGCGCTAAAGATGTAGTTGACTTTAAAGAAGATATGAATGGTTTGAGAATAACAAATAATTCTTGCAATTTGCCCTTATTTCACCAAAATACCCTTCTTGAAAAAATGATAAAGACTTTTTTTAATAACTTAAATATGAAGGAGTTTGAAAGCGAAGTGGAAACACGTTTAAAGTATCTGGATGAAAGATTATACAAAATAAAGGCAAGTTGTGAGGAACGGATGGAGAATCAATATGGGGAAGATAAAATTAAAGATTTGGAAATACGTTTGCAAGTTAAGGACAGAGATATGGCGGACAAGCAAAGAAAGTAAGTATGAGTAGTATTTTTAAAACAAATCGAGATAAATTTACTTTTTAGAATGGATAGAAGCAATCGTACTTTACTCCGCAAAGTAAAAGAGCACATGAGAGGAAGAAACTCAGCAGAAAAACAGTTAAAATACCTTCAGGATTTGTATAATGCATTATCTGATGAATGTAACACATTAAAACTTTCAACATCATCAAAAGAATATACCATCCATGCTTTGGAAAAACTATGTGACGAATATCAAATTCAAAGTGACAAATTAAGAAATTCTGTTTTAAATCTGGAGAAAGATATAAGTAAATCTAAGTTATGTGAAAAATGCTTAGAAATGGATCAACTAAAGGCGAAGTTGACTGTTCTTGAACAGGTCCAAGAAATAAATTCTCAATTAAAAGATCAGCTGAGGTGTAGTGAAGAAAATGTGCTTCAATTAACTGAGAAGGTAAAGTTGTTTAGGCTTTAGGAAAAAAATGTAGATATTTCATAGTGCGATAAATCTTTTTATATTGACCATTTTTTTCTAGGTGAAAGGCCAAGATAAACATGCAAAGTCGTTACAAGAAAAAATATACAGTCTTTCTAGAGAAATAGAAGAGCAGAACACTTTGCTAACACAATCAAAAGATCTAGAATATAAATATTCAAGTCAGGGTGGTTTGATTCATGAACTTTCTCAAAAACTAACAGAAAAAGAAAATGCATGTGTTATTAATTATACCATTATTGAACGTTTAAATAAAGAATTAGAACAAGCAAAAGAAAATATTGGGATACTTTCTAGTGATGTCAAGGTATTTAAAAATTCTAATTTTTAATGTTATTTGGAAATAGGATTTGTTTATTGACCCAGACGCGTGCACTTTTTTTGGGATTACATATGTGTAATATTTTAAAACCAATTTTATTTCAGACACTTTCTTCAAATCTTCAGCACAAAGTAGAATATTCGGAAGAGCTACTGAAAGATAAAGCAAAACTAGAAAATGATTATTGTCTAAAAATCACAGAAAACCAAAACGTAGTTGTCGATTTGAGAAAGAGTATAGTTTTACTCCAGAATGAAATTGAAAACTTGAAGAATGATAAATTCTTTCTTCAACGGTTGTCAAATGATCTGAAGATAGCCTTGCAGTCTTATGTTGAATACAACAAGGTAATTAAACCATTTTTACTTAATAATTTAAGAGTATTCTAAACTAAAACAGCTATTCTCTGCTACATGCTCCTATAGTAACTCAGATTGCAGAAACTACCAGAAAAATAAGAAATAATTTTTCCAATGGTTCGCAACTGGTCTGCAGGTCGCAGCTGTTGGAAAACTCTGTAAATTTCTTTATTCTGAGTTAGTATTTTGTTATATAAACATATTTTCCAAATAATATGTGATATAAACCCAACCCAACACATACTTAATTGAAACATAAACTACGTTAATTGTTTTAGAACCTTAAAGAACAACTAAACCTATTAGCGAAAGAGAAACAACAATTTAACAGTCTTCCACCGAACATTCCAGATGACGCGTCAATTCCAGGAAAGTACGACGACGACTACATTATGCAACTTTTGGAAGAAAACAAGGTTCCCGTTAGACATCCGGTAACCATAGAAATTCACGATTGTCTAAGCAAACTGAGAAATGAAATATTTACCTTGCAAGATCAAATTATTAAGAAAAATAGAGTTAATAACTAAAAATGAATTAATTTGCAAATCATTCTTTAAAAAAGTATATATGTATTTGAGTCCAGTCATAATATCTCGGTTTACTTTCAACCTGAGGTCTGGCCAATAACCGGTGCCCCATTCCACCAGTTAAACTGAAGATTAAAGGTATCCGTAACCTAGACAACTAGGGTCTTAGGAACTAATCTGCTACACTCTTCAAAACTCAAAATAAAAATCGATTCTTTCTGCTCTGACTTTTCTTCTAATATGGTTGCCAAACTGTGTCATATAAAGTTTCTCAAACAAATTGCGCAATAGATTGTTTCGTAAATTTCGGGGTCTGGGTCCCCAGTGAAAGATTTGCTATGGTTTAATCCCTGTCTGCTGTCCTGATACTCATTGTAGTATTACTTTGCTACTTTTTGCCAGGGCTTTTGGCATTGCCATCCCAGTCTTGATGTCACCTCTTTGAATGTTAGAGCTCTAAGGACTGCTTGGCTGTCGGAGTATATGTGGATCCGCTTATTAAGATGAGCCCTCTGTTTTCATACGCACACTGGGATGACGTAGATTACCGCTTGGAACACAGTGTGAGACTTGGTTTTTGAGCCATCTGTATACCAGATTATTATCCCAGGAGTATCTGGTTTTTCATTATTTCGTAGAAGTTTTCTTGTATAGTGTATGCAAAGTGATTTCGACAGGCTGGACCTTCAAATACACGATTATTCAGCTACCATATAATATTAATATTGTGTATCTGTATTTCGTTTTTCAAACTTCTGTTTTTATTTTTATATTCATTGATTAGTATTTTGTTTTGTATTATGTATGCCCCATATTTAAATAATTTTTTAGAAATTGTTTGGCAATATGTTGCGACTGAAAACATATTTACTTTATGAGTAACAGAACATTTTTCATGCAAGTTAAATTAATATTATGCAGATAGATACCTAGTGACAAAGCTAAATTACTCAATTGGTAACTTATTTTGTTTTACCTTATGTACTTATATTTTTGTTACTATTAGGAAACAAATCTAGTGTGTGTTGAAAAACTTAAAATCCCAGAAATCGGTATTATTTTTTAACATTTTACTTACAAATAATCTAGTCTACTTTTAAGCTTTAAATCCGCGACACAATGTATATTACAAAATATAGAATTTTGCTGCTAAATTCGCTGTAGCTACTCAAAGAAGCCAAATTTCAAAACGTTAATGTATAGTCCTTATTTCATTATCCTCTTGCGTAATTTATACTCTTGTATGTAAGTATTACTGGGGAGAGGAAAACAATTATCTCTGGTTGTGAGTTTGTACCTAAATATCTTGTTAAAATTATTTTATTATATTTTATGCTAGCTATGCTAAGACACCACTTTACCTGTGATAAGCTTTATTTTTACTTCGTTGTACATTTAAAATATTTAAAAATAAACTTTCTTTAATCGAATAACTGATATTTTTAGTTCCTTACAAGTCCTAGTTACTGACTCACTTGGGTTGAATGACCTAAAAGGTTGGTATTCAATAAGTAATACAAATTTAAAAATTACAGGCCTATAACCCTATTATGTAAATAAAATAATAGAAAATATAAAGTATAACGGGACGATGTCTTTTCTGGAATACAACAAAGTCATCAAGCAGAATGGCTTCAGGGGTGGAACGGTGCACGATGTCTACCAAGCTCTAAAAATATCATAAAACCACTAAACGATAAAAAAAGAGACTGTATCATTGTGCTTGGACCAATCAAAAGCATTTGGCTCGGGGAACCATAGCTTGCTTGCGCAAAAGCTAGGTCTCTACATGGAGTTGAAGGGGTATCGAGTCCTAAAAAGACAAAACAACAAGTTGTCGAAACTGATGAAGAAGGTATTCTTATCAAATCTGAAGTGTTAACTGTTAAACGTAGTGTGTCTCAGGGCTCGCTTCTATATACCGGGTGATGCATATGACTTAGTTTAACATGGGAAATCCCATGTAAATTTTGAGGTGGCTAAATATTGGCTCCCCTGTACATTTTAGAGAAAAATTGTATTATAATTTTTTCAAGAGGCCGATATAAGAAAACCATATGCCAAGTTTAAATACATTTTAATAAGCCAATCCTAACTTATTCAATTAAATGTGATGGCAAAATTACGAAATTTTCATAGTTTAGGTAATACAGCAAACACCAGCAAATTATTATTTGGCATTGACAAAACAAAAAGCTGCGTCAGTGACAACATTTCCATTGAAGGCGCTTTAATTATAGCTAAATATAAGCTATTCCATTAAGGAAAAATTAATTATGATTAAGTGGTATTATACAGGAAACAGTTTAAGAGCAGTGTCTGAATGTTTTCAGTCCATTTCATTAATTAAACTTATCATGAGTACATTTGAGTCCAAAGGCACTGTAATAAATAACTGTAAATGCTCAACTCAGAGTGAGAATAGAGCTGAAGAAAAGGATAATAGTGATCTTGATATTTTACCGCACGCGGAGGAAAATAAAATGATTAGCACGAGGATTCTTGGGCAAGCGGTAGGAAAACATCAAACCACAGTGTTGCGCACCTTAAAGACATAAATATTTTTCTTACAAGTATGAAAAACATCAAGAGCTACGGCAAGGTGATGAAAAACGGAGAGTGGTATTCTGTTTTGAGGTAGTGGAAAGAGCAAATGATAATAAGGATTTTTTGAGAAATATTTGTTTTACCGATGAATGTATATTCACCCTCAACAACGAATCAAATGTTTAAAATTGCCGGTATTGAAGCCAAGAAAATGAACAACGTCTTGTTCATACTCGGACTCAATATCCACAAAAAATAAATGTTGGGTGGGTTTATTAAAATTTATTCAAACTTGGCACATGGGTTTATTATATCGGCCTCTTCAAAAAATTATGATACAATTTTTCTCTAAGATGTACAGGGGAGCCAATATTTAGCCGCCTCAAAATTTACATGGGATTTCCTATGTTCAAGGCACCAACAAAGATTCATAGGTATATTATATATGAACGAACTGCCAGGCATTGTTTAGTCAAAAACTTGTATTTTATTGTGATGATGCCTCTTTAATTGGAAGTGAGGATACCGGGGACGAAAGTAGTTGGAACGACTGAGGTGATGAATGAGCTTGTGACGAATAATTTACTGTTAAACATAGACAAAACGCAAATGATAAACTTTTTGTGGATCGAATCAACCCAATGTTCTTGATTTTAAATACAAAAATAAAACTCATAACAGCTGCCAACTCCGTCTCTTTCTTAAGCATTACAATTGATTCGAGACTAAATTGGAAGAAATGTACTGAACTACTATGTTATTCTTTAGCTTTAGCTAGGTACAACTATGCTTTAAAAGTACTGTCCACTTGTGTGAATGAAAGTGTGGCCCTGATGACATTTCATGCCTTTGCACAATCAAGGATCTCCATACGGAATTATCTTTTGGGGAGGAACATTATATTTAGGTACTTCAGAAGCGATGCATAAGAAGCATACATGCCATGAAGAAGAGGTTTGTCTGTATGTCTTAAAATGTGTTGATTATAAAAAAATCCAGATGTTTTCGCAGAAAGTTTATTAAATCATATTCATAACACCAGAAATAAAAGTAATCATCGATCTTCTATGAATAATTACATATACAGAAGAACGTAGAATATTCCATCACACACATTTCGAATAAACTATCATTTCAACTAAAAAATTCACCATTACAACAAATGAAAGAGAAATTAAAATGTTGGGTGGTTTCCAGAGCATACTACACCTTGGATTATTTTTTTTTTGAACAAATAAATACTATCCATGTTTATCTATAAAGTTTTTTGATACTAAACAAAATAAATATTGTTTTTGTTTTTCAAATACAACTTTTCCAGTTTTATTATGAAGATGCGCCCATAATTGACTTCTCCAAGCGATTGGCAATTTTCATTGCAGCAAGTAAAAATTGCTGCAATAAAAAATTTCAGGTGAAAGAAAAACTTGCCAACTGTAATGCGGCTTTAAGAAGCAAGGTGAAGCTCCTGAATTGCTAGTTAATCTTTTTATTTGGATTTATTAATAAATATTTTTGACCTCAAATGTTTAGTTCTCTCAATGGCAAACAAAAAAATACAGCGTTTGTAAAGTACAAATAATGTGAATAACATTAAAAATGTATGTGCAATGTAAATAACTTTTGGAATAATTATTCAGAAATCAGAGGTGACCTTGGTCAATATAAATTTACAAGGTGTACAACATGTGGAATAGTATATTACATACTGAGAAGGAAAGTATTTCATTACTGTCGAGAGATTTATATAGTTAACTGAATTTTGACACCCTGTATATCAAAAATGAAGCCATTTTACTGCATGTTTATAAGTATTTTTTTCTATTTTGACGACCAACATCTACGTGACATTCATTAACACACTATATAATACATATATAAGAAAATGTAGTAAAATGGGCATCCCACCAAACGAGACCACACTGTATACCCTATGCTTCGCAGAGGACCAGATAGTGGTGGCTCAAGAGTACGACGATCTAGAGTATGACAAGAAAGCTAATAGAAGAATATAAAAAGTGAGGCTTAGAAGTAAATATAAATAAAACTGATGAACAATGTATCAAAAGATGCCAGAACTACTCGTACTTAGGAACAAAAATCACAAACGATGGTACACTGGACAGAACAATCAAGAAAAGGAACATGCAGGAAAGGAGAGCTACAGCTATGATGAATGGAATACTGTGGGACCAGCAGGTATCAAAACGAAATAAACAAAGAATATTTGATACAATCATAAAGACTATTGTCATATATAGTAGTGAAGTATGGCAAATCGAAGAAAGAGCCGAAGGACAACTAAAGGCTACGGAAATTGACTACTGAAGACGAGCAGCGTGCAGATCAAGGATGGATAGAGTTACTAACGAGAGGATAAGAGAGATTATGGGAGTCACACACGACATAATGGATGGTATTAGGGTTAAACAACTGAAGTGGTATGGACATGTACAACGGCTGAACGAGGAACGACTCCCAAAACAGATACTGAAATGGACCCCACAAGGAAGACGAAAACGAGGGAGACCCAGGAAAAGTTGGGAAGAGGTGAAAGACAAGGAGATCCGGTTGAGACAGCTGGGGGAAGACCTCTGGCAAGACCGAGATCAATGGAGACTGAAAATCGGAAGACGTCGGAGAACGTTGTAAACCGAATTACATATCGTTGTACGTTGTATTTTAAATAAACGCTAAACCTAGGATATAGTTTAAATCTGCTTTAAAAATATAAACGACCTAAAAATAACAAGACTCACTCAGTATAAGCATGCTTCTTATTGTCGGGTTTGCATAATATGTTATTGTGGTTCTGTGTGAATCAAAATAAATTATAAATTATAATGATTTAATGGAATAGTACATATTCGTTTTTTTCTTCGTAAGATATAAATGGTAATACCCATCTCGTTCAAACTATTATATAAGACTGCTGGGTTTAATTGTTAGGTCAGTATTTAACCGAAATTAGACCACCAAGACATTGTGTCCTGTTTCTATATATTATACTCGCACAAGACGTAAGAAGAAAGAAAGATGAAAGTTATATTTGCGTTACTTGTGATGACTGTGATAGTTTTGGAAATTAGAACATCCCCAAGTAAGAAAAATCTATTAAAAAAAAACAAAATAACATTTTAAGAATTTGTACTAAGCGCGAAAGGAAAAAAGAATGCCGCATTAGTTTTTATCTAACTTTATACAGGGTCGTTGGTATGTATGGAAACGGTCAATTATTTCTTAAAGTAAAACAGTCAGCAAAAAATATTTTAGATAAAAGTTTTAGGGTTTTTTAAGGTGTATTAGAATTTTTAAAAAAATAAGTGTACAGGTTGAGTCAGAAAACCGTAGAGAAACAAAGTTACATTTTTTTAAATGGAACGCCCTAAATCTTCAAATATTTTTGGATTTTCCGTAAAAACATATATGCCATGTACAGGGTGTCCCAAATTCGAGCCTCATCATTGAGATCTCGGAAACTAGAAGAGATACGAGGTCGGTTAAATGGAGGCAAAGTTGGCGATTTGATGCTGATCAAAATGCCACCTTAAAAGTTTAAAAATTCCGAGTGCTTCCGAACATTTTTGGAAAAAACCGAATATTCGCGATTTTATTTTTTTATGACTCTATTTGAATAGATATAACAAAATAAATTTTACATTCTCGCTACTTTTTCTGTTCTACAAGATGGTGTTATAAGATTTTCAAACCGACGTTTCGTCTGAGCTGCCATCATCAACTTTGTTTTTTTAAATACGGCCCTGGATTTTTTATTACGGATTTTAGGAGCCTCGAAGGTCTCAAAACCAATGATGTATCGCACTTATTCGAAAAATTTATATTAATGGCATTTTCCATAAGAACTCATTTGTTAAGAGAGAGACAGAAACGAAAACTTAATAAAACTGAATAATGAAAGTTAAAGCAAATATTCAAATTGTAATCCGTCTGCTTGGATGCATTTTCGTGTCAGTCTGTGAATTTTATGGATGGCACGCTGAATAGTCCTTGCGGGGATAGCCCTGATCTCCCTTATTAGGTCTTGACGTAAAACTTCAAGGATTTGTAGTGTGTTTCGATAAAGACGGTTTTGGAGAAATCCCCAAAGAAAGTAATCTAGAGGACTTAGGTCTGGGCTCCTAGCTGGCCAACGTGCGGGTCCTTGGTTTCGAGTCCATTAATTGGGGAACAGTGCATTGAATAAATTTGTAATTTTTAGTCTCCCATTATGAGGTGGTGCACCATCTTGTTGCCACCATAGTTGACGTAATACGTCCAACGGTTCTTCCATTAAGGAATCCAATATATTGGTCCTTATTAATTCGGCATATGTTTCAGAAGTTAAATTTCCTTCAAGAAAAAACGGACCGAAAGATTTTATTGTGCCACATACCGACCCATACATTAAATGATTGCCGTCCCTGAGGTCTTACTTCTTGATTCTGCCTTGGGTTTTCTATTGACCAATAGTGTTCGTTATGTCTAATAAATAGTCTATGTGTTGAAAACCTGCATTCATCTGTCCATATAGTATATAGTTTTATTTAAGAAGTCGTCATTTTCATTAATTCTATTTTGCAACCAATTACAAAATTCTAATCGTCTCTCAGCATCGCCAGGTCTTAGTGTTTGACTAATATGAATTTTGTAAGGTTTATATCCACGATTATTTAAAGTTCTCCAAACTCTCATTCGCGGTGATACTACTTCGTCTGAGAAAACTCTAGTTGAAGCTCGAGGATTATTATTTGCCTTAAAAAATTATTTAAAATTACTCATTTTACTTCCTACTACGTAATAGTTTTCAAACTTACAGTGTTTAAGATAATTTGTTCCTCTTCTGGATCGATTCGTATTCCATATATATATATATGAGCTAAATTATTATCAATATTAGCAAAATAACTATAATGCGGCTGCCGTCTTTCCGGATATTCCAACAAATAGCGCTCACAAGCCGTTTTTGAAATTCGATTCGAAATATAATAAATCCTTATCATGTCTCGTTTTTCTTCAGAAGAAAAAGGGATTTATGTTTAATACGCGTTAACGATTAGTGACAGTGAACTGTCAAAATATTAGATAATTTAAACATAAACAAATGAACTAAGATGGCCGGCGCGCACGATGCACCGCCACCTTGATAAATTGCTAAAATTTCTGTAAATATAGCCTACAGCCTAGGGTTTGAGGGTTGACACTTTAATTATATCATTTATTAAAAATTAATAATACAAATGAGTTCTTATAGAAAATGCCATTAATATAAATTTTTCGAATAAGTGCGATACATCATTGGTTTTGAGACCTTAGAAGCTCTTAAAATCCGTAATTAAGAATCCAGGGCCGTATTTAAAAAAACAAAGTTGATGATGGTAGCTCAAAGACGAAACGTCGGTTCAAAAATCGTATAACACCATCTTGTAGAACAGAAAAAGTAGCAATGAGAATGTGAAATTTATTTTGTTATATCTATTCAAATAGAGTCATAAACAAATAAAAATGCAATCGCGGATATTCGGTTTTTTTCAAAAAATCTTCGGAAGCACTCGGGATTTTTAAACTTTTAAGGTGGCATTTTGATCGGCATCAAATCGCGCAACTTTGCCTCCATTTAACCGACCTCGTATCTCTTCTAGTTTCCGAGATCCCAATGATGAGGCTCAAATTTGGGACACCCTGTACAGGAAACAAATGATCCCCACTTTAAAACCCTATTGCAAAGATTTAAAAAAGGTGATAAATAGAGTATTGTCGTGAGACTCTAAGGAAATGTATTTTAAGAAACGGGTTTAAAATGAAAAAAATTAACAAACCACAAGTAATTATGGAATCGGCCAGGTTAAAAAGATGGAGAATGGAATACCTAATTGCAGTCCATAGATATAGACAGGATGAAAGGGATATTATTTATTTGGACGAGACATGGTATGATTTATCGGGTCAATGCAGAACCAAAGCTACATCAAATAAGGTAAGCGTGTAACAATAATTCATGCTGGGACAAAAAACGGATTTATACCAAACGCTTTGGCCTTATCAGCCAAAAATATAAAGGACTCCCTTGTTGATTATCACGATGATACTACAGCAGAACTATTTGAAGACTGGTTTAAAAACAAATTATTACCAAATATACCACCAAATAGTGTGATAGTGATGGATAATGCGAGCAACCACGGTCGTAGGTTAAATAAAGTTTCGTGTTCCAATGACACAAAAGTTACCATCCAGGACTAATATGATGGAAAATAGTATGTATTTTGAGGAAAATAACACAAAAAAGCAATTGCTCGAAATTTTAAAATCATTTTCAATAAAGAAGCAGTATTATTGTGACACTTTTGCGGCAGAAATGGGTCATACCGTGTTAAGACTTCCTCCTTATTATTGCATGTTCAACCCAATTGAACATATATGTCACCAGCTAAAAGCATCGGCAAGGAGGAATAATGTTTCGCCAACCTTAAATTCTTCTGTGACAGCTTTTAGTACAGTCAGAGATGCAAAATATTCAAAACAAAAGCTGGCAAAATTCTGTAGCGCATGTTCAAAAAGTAGAAAAATCATACGTAAATATAGATATGTTGCCCAGAGAAAAAATTATTGTAAAGTTGGATGACGACAGTGACGGTGAAACCGACCTGGGTTAAAATGTAATAATTATTTTTCTGACAGGGTACTTTTTTGTAGGTATATGTATATTTTGTTTTAATTAATAACCGTCCTATATGTTATAATTTTAATTGTATTGTATCTTATATACTGTTATATTATTATTACTTATTATTAAATTACGTTTAAAATATGTTTTTGCGTTATCTTTCTAACATAAAAATCATTACGACACTTTTGTTGCATACAGGTAGATAAAACAAAATTTTTTTTTACGCTTTTATATACCTACAGTGTCACCATTAAAGTCCGCACCATATGGAACTTTTTTTTATTAATGAGGTTAGTTAAAATTAAATTTCGGCAATCGTTTTTGCTTCAAATTAGACTAAAAATTATATAATCAAATGTCACCTGTCATTCGGTATCTGTCAAAAATTACATTTTAATCAAAAAATGCTGAAAAATGGCATTGTTTTACCGAATTTTAAAAAATTTTATTAAAAAAAGTTGTTTCTAGTACAATTCTTGGCCTAAATACAAAGTTTCAGTTTTTTAGCTCAAAGTTGATTTTTTTGCCATTTTTTCTAATTAACTTTTTTTTTATTTAATGTAAGTTCGCTTAATGGATATTAAACTATTTGCTTATACCATAGGGGAGAGCGGGGCACAATGAAACACAAAAATTGTTTTTATTTTTTTATTTTTTGGATGTAGGAATATGGGGATGAAACGTGTTTTAAAAGATGCCCTTCGATATCAGGAACGAACCTATGGTAGCATCAAGACCCCTATTATTAACTGTTTGGTGCAATAATCAACTTAAGTTTTTTAAAAAATTGTTTCATTGTGCCCCACCACTGGGGCACAATGTAACATACATAGGGGCACAATGTAACATGTCCAGGGTGCAATAAAACAATGAGATTGACTTAAAAGTAAGCCCAATAAAAGATTTAAATAATGCTATATAGTTTTATTTCAATAAAAAAAGAACATAAAGTTGAAGCGAAACAATTATTAATATAGTAGTTAGCCAATATTTATATTAGTAAAATCGATTCCGAAAGAAATAAATTGTTTTTGGCGTTGGGTTGATCCCGCAAAAACTGGGTTCTCCAGAATCATCTTAATGCTGTTTTCAGCTACTACTGATACATCTGGAACTGGGGGCTCTACAAATGTGTTATGTCCTTTTATTCTGAAAAACTTCACTTCGTAATCTCTATTTGTGTCCTTTTCTTTCATAATAAGTCCAACGTAGAACTTGGTATTTTGACATTTTAATTTATATTCCACCAGTACATAATCACCTGTAATGGGTGACCTATCCAGATCTATGAATTTGTCTTCATTAAGAATAAAAATTTCTTCATCCACGTCTAAGTCGTCATCAGTCTCAATATAGTTGACTACGTCTTCTTCTTCTTCAGATGATGACTGAACCTCTTCAATTTTTTTGGGTTTTTTCTTTGTGTTTTTGTCATAATCTGTTATTTTCCGTTTGACCGTATCCCTTTTTGCTGTTGATGGCTGGGTTTTATTGGCAATTGCAGTCATTTCTGGAGTACTGGTTGCTATCATGCTTTTTCCTTTTGCTCGACCTTTTCTATTGTTTTTCCTACTCCCTGCTTTGGGAAATCCCCTAAAATCTTCAGGTCCACATAAGGAAGTTTCTACATTACTGCTGGTAGTAGAAGTACTGGGGTCTTGAGAGTTGTTATTGAAACTTGAGAGGTTGGCATCTCCATTGGTTTCCATTGTTGAGTTGTTGGTTTTTTCAGCAGGAACATCACCCGACGGTGGATCCTCATTTACCTGACTACAAGTAGCCGGTAAGTCCGCCATTGGTCGATCGGTAACGTAATTACATAAATAATCAGCATCGGTAAAAACATGTCGATCATATGGGTAAATGCCTGTTTTCTTAAAAGCAGCAGTGATGTTTGATGAAGTCATTCCTCTTTCGTGAGCAATCTTCACAAAGCCAGCAACATTGTAAATAGTTGCTGTTTGTCCAGGATGCTGCATCATCCAAGTATCTATCGCAGCATTGTAATACGTTTTGAATGGCTTAAACACTCCAACGTCTAATGGTTGCAATTTATTGGTGGAATGTGGTGGAAAAGTTAACATCGTCACTCCATTTTCTTTGCACAAATTAAGTACCTCCAACGACAAATGACTTTCGTGATTGTCGCATAATATTAGAGTGGGCGATTGAATGCTGCTTTTTGAGTGGTGTATGAAATGTTTGATAACATCAACAAACAATACTGAAGTCATCCAGCCTGATGGATTAGCCAAACCAAGAGTACCAGTGGGGGCTTCCTGCGTCATGTGAGGCTTAAAGTGTACGCGTGGAAATATCATAACGGGAGGTAGAAAGTTGCCGCTCGCTGAGATAAAACAACAGGTTGTCACGTTAGTTCCCTTTTCAGCACTAGTGCACTTGCTAACCTGCTTGGCTCCTTTTTCGGCAATTATTTTTTGAGGCTTCTGTACTGTGCATGTACCTGTTTCGTCCAGATTAAATACTCGTGTTCCATCTGCAAAGTGAGGATTTTTGTACACCTCTTGTAAATGGTCAAAAAATACTTCTACATTTGCTCTTGTGAAAGAAGTAGCTCGGGACAAACTACATCCCTCAGGCGTTCTTTGACTAAGCGATGGATTTCTTTTTAAAAACCCATAGAACCAATCTTGTCCTGCCGATTTGTTAGCGTCCCATGAACTTGGATATTTGATTTTATTTATTACTGCCATTTCATAGGCAACCTTCTTGCATTCAGCCACTGGAAGACCATAAAACATTTTGGAACACATTAGCAAATATTCCCTCATTTTATTTTCTTGTTCTAAATTAAACACTTGTCTAACATTGTAGTGCGGAACATACTTTAAATTTGTATCGCCCTGATTGTCATTTTTCTTTTTCACATACCTGGATAATGTTACGTGGTTTACATTTTTTAATTCTGCTGCCTTCCTAATGGAGTGACCTTGACTAACGAGGTCTACTGCATCCCTCATGTCATTCTCAAGAAACGAACCTTTATTGGTCTTTCTTTGACGATTTCGAACCATACTGGAACAAAAACAAAAATAATTGTAGAAAATTTGACGATTTATGAACTTAGATGGGGCACCTTGAAACGTTTCAAGGTGCCCCGTCGAGTCATGTTTCATTGTACCCCAAACGTCCATATTTTTTTATTTTATGCCAAATTCACAAAAACAAAACAATTAGAGAAAAGAAAACGCATGCAAGCAATTCAGCAATATATACGTTTCAAGTTATGCTACTCAACTAAATAAAATATTGCGGTTGCTTACCTTAAAATCAAACGATATCCGCACGTAAGAATTTAGTTTTGTCACTAAGAAACACACTTCTTTCAACAGCGTCCAAACTACGACTGAAATTAAAACCAAACTAGAATGACCAGTTCCGGTGTCGATCGAAGCGCCACTGATAGTTACAGATTCTCATTTACCCGCCAGAACTTAAAATAAAATCAATGTTTCAAGGTGCCCCGTGTTTCAAGGTGCCCCTTGCTCCCCTACTCAATATTTTATTTAGTTTGTATGAGCTTTTTTTTACTAGAATGCCATTTTTTTTCGAAATTTAAAATTAGAGGCAAAAAAATTTGACACAGGTGGTGCAAAGTTATCCTAATTTAAAAATTTTAACAGATAGACGTCAGATATTCCATTTTTTTTGATAGTTCATACACCTAAGAAGTTTATAAAACTTATAATAAAATTCCCAGATATCAGATTAGTTCAAAATTTAGACACATTAGACAATTTCTATTTTTCTTGAATGGACAACATTGGTGATAACACTGAAAACTATAACTTGCGAAAATATTCAAATTTATGACATTTCTTTTATTTATTCGGCACTCTATCGTTTTTTTTCCATAGCCTACTTATAAAATTCAAAATTGCCTTGATATTTTATTGTGGATAAAAAGAAAATGTGTCTAAATTTTGAACTAATCTGATATCTGGGAATTTTATTATAAGTTTTTTAAACTTCTTAGGTGTATGTACTATCAAAAAAATGGAATATCTGACGTCTAGCTGTTAAAATTTTTAAATTAGGATAACTTTGCACCACCTGTGTCAAATTTTTTTGCCTCTAATTTTAAATTTCGAAAAAAAATGACATTCTAGTAAAAAAAAGCTCATACAAACTAAATAAAATATTGAGTATGGTATAAGCAAATAGTTTAATTTCCATTAAGCGAACTTACATTAAATAAAAAAAAAGTTAATTAGAAAAAATGGCAAAAAAATCAACTTTGAGCTAGAAAACTGAAACTTTGTATTTAGGCCAAGAATTGTACTAGAAACAACTTTTTCTAATAAAATTTTTTGAAATTCGGTAAAACAATGCCATTTTTCAGCATTTTTTGATTAAAATGTAATTTTTGACAGATACCGAATGACAGATGGTGACATTTGATTATATAATTTTTAGTCTAATTTGAAGCAAAAACGATTGCCCAAATTTAATTTTAACTAACCTCATTAATAAAAAAAAGTTCCATATGGTGCGGACTTTAATGGTGACACTGTATATTATTATATTAACTCTTTTATTCTATCAGCAACGAGTGCGTCCCTGCTTTCATTCGATCACCCGCTGGTTCTTATCGGCATTAGGGATTAGCATTTATAATGAGTTTGTAAGATAGATAGACGGACTTTACTTTATGTTTTTAGAGGTAAACACCTAAAAGTCATATAAAGTAATGGAAGACACATTTCAAATTAATATTTCGATATAAAAAAAATTGTTTATACCCAAGGGCAAGTGATACAACTCAGTTTTTTATTATTATTTCAGCATGTCCGGAGAACGAGGAATTTTTGGAATGTGGAACGGCCTGTCCACCTACATGCACTCGTGTTCCAGAAGTATGTATAGCAATATGTCAATCAGGCTGCTTTTGCAAAAACGGCTACATACTAAATGACAATAAAAAATGTATTTTAAAATCACAATGTTAAACACACACTCATTTTGTAATTACTTTCCTTGATTAATTTTACAGGCATTTTTAAAAACGTTTAAATTGGTAGACACTGTATTTATCTGTTATAGCGTATTCTTTGAGTTTTTGTTCTGAAACTTGACTTTGAATAAAAATTATTATCAAATGATGTGCTTTTCTTAGAAATAACCCCAACTTAATCAATAAAAGTTTTAAAAAATTATTATTAACTTAATGGTAACCTACACTTCAAGATTTTTAATTTAACACACACTATATTTAATGCTCTTATGGTTTCTTCATTTTTATTGATTTCAAATAAAAATTGTTTTAGCATGAAAAGCCACCTGGATTCGGGGCATTCCCGAACTTTGCAATCGTCGAAGGTTGCGTTATTTGCGTTCAGCGTTTTTTCGAAAACTTGCCAATTGTAATGTTACCTTAAGCTATTTCTGGATTTGAAATTAAATTAAACCTGAACCATTCGGATATCAAAAATTTGGAAAATTAATGTCAACCGTTTTGCTATAACGTTAGAAATCTAAAACTAGGAGGCACAGTGGCATTTCCTTCATTAAACCAATTTGTTTTTTTGCTGGATATAAAACGCGAATTATATTTCTACCGATTTCTACCGAATTTTAACGACGTATACTACCGAAAAAATATAAATCATAGTGGCAACATTAAACCAAAGTTTGCTTTTCCTTGTGAGAGCTTCTCTTGCCGCGATATCTCTCAATATTTTTAAAAGCAAAACATCTGATGCCTTGGGCTCCGGTTTTTGCTCCACATACTGCCAGGTCTTTTCTAAAGTAGCAAGACTTTCTTGGTTAGAGATGCGTTCAACAACAACCTCTATGTCTTCTCCTCTTCTTCTTCGATCTGGTCTATCTCTTTAGTATATTCAGAAGCAATTATTTCATCTATAGAAAGCTATTGCTCGTGGTCATCAGAATCAATCCACTGGTCGACATCTTCTGTAACATCGTCACACTCCTCGCGTTTATGAATAACTTGATTAAGTAATGCGGCGATCAGAAACCTGACAGTTGGATAATCAAGTCTACTGTATTTCCAATTTAAAATGCAAAATGACTGACATGACAGGGACAAAGTCAATGAATAATTATGGTTAAAACCCTTTTATTACGAAAAGTCTTACAACCTTACAAAAACAGTAAACAACTACATAATTATGTTACTTGCAGATATTCCCAGCTAATATTTTAAACACAAATTTCTACCTCTAGATGTACATTGTACAAGAAGTATGCCTATGGCCTTAGTGTTACAGAAGTCTCAATTCACTCATTTTACACACTAAAAAGAAAAATGGTTTTAAGGATAGTACTCAAAAAGAAACATAAAATAAATTGTATAGCTTATAATAATGTCTTTTAAACTATATTCAAGATAGAAATTATTTTAAATTGTTTTAGTAAATTGCAACGTTTATTAAGAATTATAATTAATTTTCTGAACTAAAAAAAGTATATCCTATGTACAGTACACTTTTTGGAATACACTGATATGGTAGATGAACAAAAACTGTTTGCCCGTTGTAAATTGTAAAGTTGGAGGAATTCATTGTATTATCTTTACTACAGATCCCCTACCAGAGCCCTGATAATATGTGGTGTGATTAGGTGATTCAGTGTACTTTTCAAATGATTATAAGGATCCAAATTCAAAATCCTGGAGAACTAATAGCTATTAGCTGAGAGTAATATGCCAAAACAATTATTTTTGACTACAAAACATGTTGGATAAGTTTCCTTTGTCCTGCTAATGTTTGTGTGGAATGTAAGGATTCTGTTCAAGATTTTGTAATAGTTAGATAGTGCATAAAAACTTACCCTAAGTTTTGTACTTATTTCAAAATTATTCTGGAAGCATGTCAATACTGATTTCTTCTTCAATATTACTTGGAGACATTTCCAACTCACCAATCATGTCGTTTGATTCACTAAGAAATTATTTGATTATTACAGTAAGTATTACACCCAGGATAACACAAACTTTATTTGATTCAAATTGCTCTTCAAATTGTTAAAAAAAAATGAAAATATATAACACTGTAAATTGTAAAGTTGTGGGAATTCATTACAGAGGGGATAAGATGTGATGTGGAAAATAAACGCTGTGTACCTAGTGTGTGTAGGTATGCGAATATGTGCACTCTAGTTGCAATTTGAATTTTTATGCAGCACAATAATTTAAACTAAATGAATATTTTACTTAATCTTCATATACCTGTCTAATGACGGCTCGTTACTGAACATCTCAGTTGGTACTGTAGGAGGAGCTCTCTCTGGTACTAAATCCAAGAAACTTTGAGACTGCAAATGTCTTTCTACTTCTTCTGGAGTCATGTGACCATCTGATAATACATTTGTTGTAGGCATGTGAAGTTGCTAGAAGAAACTTTGATAAAGAAAAGAAACAAACTCCCAAAATGTGGATATAAAAATGCATAAGTAGTTATTACCATTGAATGCTGAATTTGTCTATTTGATGGTCGTGAAGAATTAGGTCTTTTCTTCTTAGCTGGAGGGATCGTTTTTCCTGAACTTGTATGTTGAACATTGGCCTGTGATTGTTCAGTTTTTTTCCTAATAAAAAATTGGGTAGGTAATTATTGGAAATAAAAGAAATACCTAATTTTTTTAGAAATTCCCTCATATACTGTGCGGTCAGGGCATGATTTGCCATACACAAGAAATCATATAGCAATCATCCGCAGCTTGCACACACAATTATAGAATAATATATAAGTTGGCTTAAACCTATTTTGGCATATTCTGTCATCAAACATTGTACAGAATATTTTCTGGACATCCTGTATACTTTTACTTTTTAATAGGTTCAACTTTGACAGCAGGCTGTTCATCTTCTGAAGATTCTGTTTCCTCCGATTCTGAGGTTGAATGGTCCAGTTTTTCATGCATCATCAGTCTATCTAGTAAAAACGATCTGTCTCTTGTAACCTGAAGCAGACGCTTCTGAGCTGTTCGAAGGGCTTGTTGGAAAGCTTCATTTTCCTGAAAAAAATAGTAACTTGTTAAAATAGGTTCAATTTGTTAACACCAAGAGTAAACAACTCTATCCTATAAGGATGGGCTTTCAGCCTAGATTTAGAAATACTATAATAATCTCTTAAGAGTAAATGTTACAATACATACGTAAATTAGGTTCTGAAATTTTCTTTTCAAATATTTGTATTCTTTCTTAAATTTAGATTCTTCTAGAGCTTGTTCTTCTTCTTCAGCTTGTGCAGCTTCATTTGCAATGGATCTGCAATACCAACCATCTAACATTTTTATGAAACAGTTTTGATCCAAATGCAAATAAGTATAATATTTATAACGACATAAAAATAAGCAAAGCTTTGTTTAACATTTAAAAACTTGCTGTATTCTGCTAATCTGATTTGATTCTGAAAGTTTAAAAAATTTTGCTTTTTTAGGTTATGTGTTATGTTGTCTAGTAAATTAGGGTTAAAGAACAGCTGTTGTGTTGTTGAAGTTCGCCTCCTGCGTTTTTGACCTACGCGACTATTAGAACAGGTATAATTCCGCACACAGAACAATAAAGGATTCCGCCTTACAACTTACAACAGAAGAAAGCATAGGGGAATGAATTGCTTATTGCACACGCGTTCACCAAATAATGATGCCCATTTGATCAAATATCTCGTCTGTTCAGAAAATCTATCGTTTTTACTATTATTTATTACGCCACTATGTTCTTGACTTTGACTTTAGGTGCAAGGTGCAAGTCGATGCAAGTATTGCAAGTCTTTAAAGCCCCCTTTAAACCTTTATCTATGTTTAAAGCCTGTTTATATTATTTGCAAGTCGATGCACGTGCAAGAAAAATTGCCCGAAATCATGCGCAGTGACTTGTTAATGCAATTTTACTTTTTACTTGTGTTTTTGACAAAATAGATACGTGTTTTTTTAGTTTTGATAATCAATTATAACAAGCCTGCTTAATTGCCTTAGAGTTCGAGTGTATTTTCAGAGTATACAAATAAGAATGAGTAATAATTGTCAGGATGAAGATCTCAATTTAAAAATATCAATTGAAACCTCTTATTTGTTTCATGAATTGAACTATGGACTATGGACTATCGCATGAATTAACCTGTTGAGGACTTTGGACAGTTGCGCGGCGGCCGGCAACTTTTATGGTCTGAAAAATGTGCAAAGTTTAGTTGTGCTATGTATCGTCATCATAATAGTATATAATAAATTGTACTGAAATGTTTTCAAGATTGGCTTTTAAACAAATTCTTGTCCGACCTATTAGCGCAAGTATCAAACAGACCTGTAAGTCTTCATTTTAAATTTATACTTAACAGTTTTTATTCAATTTACTATTTTTAGATTCACTAAATAACAAGATGTCAACAAATATACCCAAATTTGAACTGTTATCTGTTACTGTACCTAAAGAGTTTGTTTATCATGTGGAATTAAATAGACCAAAAAAATTAAATGCCTATAGTAAGGACATGTTTATGTAAGTTCCTAACTAATAAGTTATATACTGAAAGATCAATTATTTATGGAGCTTTTTTTCCAGAGAAATTAAAGACTGTTTCAATTCCCTAAGTGGAAATGAAGATTGTCGAGTTGTGGTTATAAGTGCTGCTGGAAGACTTTTTACTGCAGGTATGTAGATATCGAAATAAAATATTAATAATGATTATGGCAATTTTTCACTAAAATACCATTATTATAGGCTAAACAGAACTAAATTTTAGGTCAGCCTGTTTAGAAATCTCGTAGGTTAATCAGGTTTTTAATTTTAAAACTCATTGTTACTCAACTAGGCTATAAAAGCAGCCCCAGGGAATGGTAAATGTGTTATACAGTTCTCTCTTTCCTGTTCACTAGCATGTCATGATATTAGAGAATCACATAAAAATTACCTCTTAGTTAAAATCAAAGTAAATGACTGAAAAGGTTACCTACTTGTTTGTATAGGCTATGTGTGCAAGGGAGGGTAGGGTTATTACTAAATCTAACTCAACTGCTTGCAGTGGGCAGAATTCTAACTTTTGGAACTTAATTTACCCATGTGTGTTTAGCAATCAAAACTGTTGTTTGAATGTGAAAAGTCATATTTTATTTAATAGAGTTAAAAACGAAACATGAAAGAAACTAAGCCACCTGCAAATAGGCTGTCCTAGTAATGTTAGTTCTTGTAAAATAAAGAGCAAAGTCAATCAAAGCATTGGAAAGACTAAAGAGTAATTAAAAGCATGATTATACCTACTCACAATATTTTCGGACATGTGAAAAGCATTTTCAACCCTTGAAAATAGTCAAATTCAAACAATAACCCTATAAATAATAAAAATATTGAAAATTCTTAAAAGAATAATATTATAGGGAATTTTATTCACAACCATTTTACTATCTTCATTTTTCGTCGGGAAATCATCAGGAACCGAGCTACACGTAAAAAGCATTTTCAACCCCATCGAAGTAGTCAAATCGAGCAATAACTCGATAAGTAATTTAAATATTGAAAATTCTTAAAAGAACAGTATTATAGAGAATTTTATTCGCAACCATTTTACTATCTTCATTTTTCGTCGGGAAATCATCAGGAACCGAGCTACACGTGAAAAGCGTTTACCTACTTGTTTGTATAGGCTATGTGTGCAAGGGAGGGTAGGGTTATTACTAAATCTAACTCAACTGCTTGCAGTGGGCAGAATTCTAACTTTTGGAACTTAATTTACCCATGTGTGTTTAGCAATCAAAACTGTTGTTTGAATGTGAAAAGTCATATTTTATTTAATAGAGTTAAAAACGAAACATGAAAGAAACTAAGCCACCTGCAAATAGGCTGTCCTAGTAATGTTAGTTCTTGTAAAATAAAGAGCAAAGTCAATCAAAGCATTGAAAAGACTAAAGAGTAATTAAAAGCATGATTATACCTACTCACAATATTTTCGGACATGTGAAAAGCATTTTCAACCCTTGAAAATAGTCAAATTCAAACAATAACCCTATAAATAATAAAAATATTGAAAATTCTTAAAAGAATAATATTATAGGGAATTTTATTCACAACCATTTTACTATCTTCATTTTTCGTCGGGAAATCATCAGGAACCGAGCTACACGTAAAAAGCATTTTCAACCCCATCGAAGTAGTCAAATCGAGCAATAACTCGATAAATAATTTAAATATTGAAAATTCTTAAAAGAACAGTATTATAGAGAATTTTATTCGCAACCATTTTACTATCTTCATTTTTCGTCGGGAAATCATCAGGAACCGAGCTACACGTGAAAAGCGTTTACCTACTTGTTTGTATAGGCTATGTGTGCAAGGGAGGGTAGGGTTATTACTAAATCTAACTCAACTGCTTGCAGTGGGCAGAATTCTAACTTTTGGAACTTAATTTACCCATGTGTGTTTAGCAATCAAAACTGTTGTTTGAATGTGAAAAGTCATATTTTATTTAATAGAGTTAAAAACGAAACATGAAAGAAACTAAGCCACCTGCAAATAGGCTGTCCTAGTAATGTTAGTTCTTGTAAAATAAAGAGCAAAGTCAATCAAAGCATTGGAAAGACTAAAGAGTAATTAAAAGCATGATTATACCTACTCACAATATTTTCGGACATGTGAAAAGCATTTTCAACCCTTGAAAATAGTCAAATTCAAACAATAACCCTATAAATAATAAAAATATTGAAAATTCTTAAAAGAATAATATTATAGGGAATTTTATTCACAACCATTTTACTATCTTCATTTTTCGTCGGGAAATCATCAGGAACCGAGCTACACGTAAAAAGCATTTTCAACCCCATCGAAGTAGTCAAATCGAGCAATAACTCGATAAGTAATTTAAATATTGAAAATTCTTAAAAGAACAGTATTATAGAGAATTTTATTCGCAACCATTTTACTATCTTCATTTTTCGTCGGGAAATCATCAGGAACCGAGCTACACGTGAAAAGCGTTTACCTACTTGTTTGTATAGGCTATGTGTGCAAGGGAGGGTAGGGTTATTACTAAATCTAACTCAACTGCTTGCAGTGGGCAGAATTCTAACTTTTGGAACTTAATTTACCCATGTGTGTTTAGCAATCAAAACTGTTGTTTGAATGTGAAAAGTCATATTTTATTTAATAGAGTTAAAAACGAAACATGAAAGAAACTAAGCCACCTGCAAATAGGCTGTCCTAGTAATGTTAGTTCTTGTAAAATAAAGAGCAAAGTCAATCAAAGCATTGGAAAGACTAAAGAGTAATTAAAAGCATGATTATACCTACTCACAATATTTTCGGACATGTGAAAAGCATTTTCAACCCTTGAAAATAGTCAAATTCAAACAATAACCCTATAAATAATAAAAATATTGAAAATTCTTAAAAGAATAATATTATAGGGAATTTTATTCACAACCATTTTACTATCTTCATTTTTCGTCGGGAAATCATCAGGAACCGAGCTACACGTAAAAAGCATTTTCAACCCCATCGAAGTAGTCAAATCGAGCAATAACTCGATAAATAATTTAAATATTGAAAATTCTTAAAAGAACAGTATTATAGAGAATTTTATTCGCAACCATTTTACTATCTTCATTTTTCGTCGGGAAATCATCAGGAACCGAGCTACACGTGAAAAGCGTTTTCAACCCCATCGAAAGTAGTAAAATCGAGCAATAACTCGAGAAATAATAAAAATATCGAGAATTCTTAAAAATACAATATCATAGAGAATTTTATTTTCAGTCATTTTACTATCTTCACTTTTCATCGGGAAATCGACAGAAACCGAGCTACACGTGAAAAGCAATTTCAACCCCTTCGGAAATGGTCAAGTCGAGCAATAACTCCATAAATAATAAAAATATCGAAAATTCTTAAAAGAACAATATTATAGAGAATTTTATTTCAATAATTTTACTATCTTCACTTCTCGTCGCGAAATCAACAGGAACCGAGCTGCACGTGAAAAGCAATTTTAACCCCTTCAATAATTGTCAAGTCGAGCAAGAACTAGATAAATAATAAAAATATCGAAAATTCTTAAAAGGACAATATTATAGAAAATTTTATTCCTAACGATTTTACTATATTCACTTTTCGTCGCGAAATCGATAGAAACCTAGCTACACGTGAAAAGTGTTTTTAACCCCATCGAAAGTAGTAAAATCGAGCAATAACTCGAGAAATAATAAAAATATCGAAAATTCTTAAAAGGACAATATTATAGAAAATTTTATTCCTAACGATTTTACTATCTTCACTTTTCGTCGCGAAATCAACAGGAACCGAGCTACACGTGAAAGGCATTTTCAACACCTTAGAAAATAGGCAAATCGATAAATAACTCGATAAGTAATAAAAGTATCGAAAAATCTTAAAAGTACATTATTATACAGAATTTTATTCCCAGTCATCAGTCATTTTATTATCTTCATTTTTCGTCGCGAAATCATCAGGAACCGAGCTACACGTGAAAAGCATTTTCAACCCTTGGAAAATGGTAAAAAAAAATTGGACGAATTCGGGGATTCACCGCTATATTTAAATTATTGCCAACACACAACATAAACGTAGAAAAAGAAAGGAATACTACATTTTGAGTATAAGCGTTAGATGTTAGAAGGGACATGTTAGGTAAAGGTAACATGTTTTAATTTTGTTGAGTGTTAAGTTTTTTTAAGGTACTTTAGGTACTAGATAATTCGTTTGGTTTTAAAGAGCAAAGGACTTTATTTCGAAATAAAGGACGGTTGGCAGCCCGCGAGCGGTGCTAGCAGAAACCTTGCAATAAACCTATTTCAAATAAATTTTAAATATTGGAAACATTTTCCTTTTTGCGGTGGGATGTTCACGCTGAATATCTAACAAAAAAAATTAGATCTCTAACATATATAAGTTTTATATTCTTCGAAATATCTTGTCATCAAGTCTGTTGATTACGCTGCATCGGAGTCTAGTGGAATCGTTATTAACATATGGTATCACTGTCTGGGGTGCTATGTACGAAAACGCAATGAGACCGTTACAAATAGTTCAAAAGAAAATTTTAAAAATCATATATAAAAAAGATCGTCTGTATCCTACAAATATTATTATGTTGTATAATGAAATAACCGTAAGTTTGAACGTGCTATTCTTCAACTCGGTGAGTTGTTACATTCATAAGCACCGTAAAATGCAGCCTGTTACGTCACATTGCCAAAACACCCGCTGTCAAACTGGTCAGCCTTTACAGGTTCCAAAATGCCATAGCGAATTCCATAGACGTTCAATTAATTTCCTTGGTCCAAAAATATACAACTTGTTGCCAGCTAATGTGAAAAATGTTGTAAAACCAAAACTGTTTTCAAAAAGGTCGAAAGCATTCGTTTGGAGAAATCAGATTCTGTTTAAGAACCTTTTCTAACTTAGAAACATAAAAAAAAAAAAAAAAATAGTTGCAGTTCTTAACATTAACTCATGTTTACATTTTAAATATAGGATAAGATGTAAACTAATATAGAAGCACATACAGACGCTCTGCGTCTAGGTGCTTTAAAGTAACACAATACCATTGAAAACTTACCTGATCAATTGTAAACTAAATATTTTGTAACTAATTATATTTAAATAAATAAAAAAATAAAAAAAAAAATTTTGGATTTTGGATTATTCAGCACACCTAACTCACAAACAATTTTGTACATACTATGCCCGCTTTGCGTAATAACACTTTCCTGAGCAGTTCCCATAAAAAACTATTAACTACTGCTAATTTTTTTTTTAATGTCAGGCCTTGACCTAATCGACACATCCCAAAACCAAATGCCAGTAATGACTGAAGTGGAAGACGTAGCTCGCAGAGCAAAACTGTTTCGTCGATTATTACGTTTATATCAACAAAGCATGTCATCCTTAGAACTTTGTAAAAAGCCTGTCATTGCTGCTGTACATGGAGCCTGTATTGGAGCTGGAACTAACATGATTGTCGCTGCTGATATGAGATTTTGCACTAAAGATGCCTACTTTTCAGTTAAAGAGGTTAGTATACACGGTTTCCAGTAAGTATATGGCATATTCTCGGGAGCCACAATTACCCTAGAGAATGAATCAGAACTTGGATTAGTTAGGATTAGTTGCAGCCTCATTGCCGTCTGAATATCACTTTTACTTTTACTGTATATTTAAAAGAATAGTAACCGCTGTTACCGGGCACGTGTCTTTAAGATATCACTTACTTTACTTTGACATTAGAAAATCACTTTGCCTGACACACATGCCTGATCAAAACACGTGCTATTATTGCTTTAGCCACGTTGAGCATCTGCTTACGTAACAGGACACTGATTTATGTTGACCAACCAACGGATGTCGCGTCCGCCCAGGTTGGCAGCATACTTGTTTACCGCCAATAGGGAGATTGAAACATCCGTTGAGCATTAAATAATATTGCCCCTTGTCGGTTAAAACATCACAGAAACTAATACACATATTCTCGAAGTCGCAAACCTATGCAAAGCTACCGATTAACGGTTTTTGTAGACGTGAAATTAATATTATTTAGTTTGAAATATAGCACGTTTCTATGTTTACAGAATGCTTGATGTTGTCCGAGAATTAGATTACTGCGGGATAAAACACTAGTTTATTAGTTTGATTATTAGAAAACGTGTTTTTCAAAAATACAGTGTGTGTATAGTCTGGAAACGGCTTAATAACATCACAATTTATTTGCCGATTTAAACCAAATTTGGTACAGTTGTGTAAGAGGATCTGACGCACCGAATGACGATATTGGCGTTGTTGCCAGCTTTTTAGTTTGTCTGGAATTTGAACGAATTTTATATTTTTAATTGTAACACCCTGTATATTTTTTCATTTATAGTTTTTACCTCGGTTTTTACTTTAAATTTTTTACACTTTTGGTGTAACATACTTATTGTTCCTAATATCAGTAGTTTTCGAAATAACGAGTACAATTTAGAAAAAATATATTTTTTATATTAAATGTTCAAACTGTTTTCCCTGTACAGCTTGACAGTGTGCTAATTGAAAATAAAATTTTATAATTGTGTTGTACATCATTTCTGGCGTTATTAATTCAAATTCGTCCAAAATTCGACGCTGTTTCGAACAGTAGTCGTTAGGCGACAAATCAGGGGACCTAGGTGGCCACTCGATTGTACCCCCTCTACCGATCCACCTATTCGAAAAAGTGTTGTCCAAAAATTCACGCACGTTTCCACCAAAATGGGGAGGAGCTCCGTTCTGTTGGAAGAATCTACTTGCATAATTTGGACTCATCACATTTCGATCACAAAATTCAATTCTTCGCTCATAATCATCTTCTGATAACTCTTGAACTAGGTACATCTATTTTGAAAGGGTGATATTTATGTTTTATTAAAACATTATGGACGGATTTAAAGCAGACGTCACTTACTTGAGAAATTTTTCTTAATGAAGAAACAGAGGTTTCAACAACATGTTGTAAAATTTCTAAACTTTTCTCTTCATCTTCTACTGCCGGTTGTCCTGATCGTCGCCTATCTCTACAGTTTCCACTTTCTTCGAACCGTCGGACAGTTTTCAGAACAGTTGCTTTTGAAATTGGATTTCGGTTTGGAAATGCGTCATTAAATAGATTTTTAACCTCTTGGTAAGACCTGACCCTATCGCCATATCCTCTCATCATAATAATTGTAATTATTTCACCTTCAACAGTTAAAGACATTTTTGCATGTAAAAATGACAGCTTTTATGACTTTACATCAAAACTGAACTGGTATTTATATTATTAACACGTCGGTATTTCGAAAACTACTGATATTAGGAACAAAGTATGTTATACCAAAAGTGTAACGAATTTAAAGTAAAAACATTTACACTTAGGGTGTTACATTTAAAAATATAAAATTCGTTCGAATTCCAG
Organism: Polydrusus tereticollis; assembly: GCA_963920685.1. Lineage (NCBI taxonomy): Eukaryota > Metazoa > Arthropoda > Insecta > Coleoptera > Curculionidae > Polydrusus > Polydrusus tereticollis. The sequence goes on along the minus strand of OY987330.1, from coordinate 19,954,104 downwards.
ACAAACTAAAAAGCTGGCAACAACGCCAATATCGTCATTCGGTGCGTCAGATCCTCTTACACAACTGTACCAAATTTGGTTTAAATCATCCAATAAATTGTGCTGTAGTTAAGCCGTTACCAGACTTTATACACACAGGGTTACAATTTATTTTATTAATTGTAAATAATAATTAATAAGCTAACAAATGAAAGGCGCGTGATTTTTTTAAAAGTTTTTTATATACTAGGTTGTTTATTAATATCAAGTTATAAAGTGTTAGCACATGCAGATATATTTAACTATACATGGTGACATTTTTTGATATTGACAATTTAAGTGCAACAAGTCTTTGACAAAGAATTATTAAAGACACAATAATAATACAATTATTTATGATGGTTTCAAATCACGAATAAAATTTGATTGCAAGTACTAGCGGTTTTAAGAAGGATTTATAAAATGTTTTGTGGTAGACTTAAAAACATCTTGCAGATTTGGGTTTAAAATTACTGTTGGTTTTATTGACAGTTTTAAGGAAGATATTTATAACCTTTACAAAAGGTCCTTTTTGGTTTTATGCCGGGTTTATTGGAGCTTTGAAGAGGTTATCTAGTATAAACAGTTTTACGATCAGTTTTATTATATAGACTTAATAACCTCTTGTAGATTGTGATAAAACTTAAAATGTTACTTGGGACATCTGATTTCTAATTTCTAAGGGCACATTTCCTAATAAACCGTTTAGGTTTTGTTGCAAGAATTGCAAATTCATGGCACCATTTAATCTGCCTTCAATAAAGAACGGCCCAATAAGATGATTCCCAATAATCTCCGCCCACATGTTAACCTTGAGCCTTTATTGGTGCTTTGTCTGTACTGTTACATGGGGATATTCTTTATGCCCTTTGGGGCTCTGTATTTTCGTTAAGGGGAAATTTGAAAGTTTTTTCCTATCACAAATAAGCTTCAGAATATCGTCAGAATGAAATTATTAAAACTTGGTCACACTTATACCAATTCTCAAAATATGGCAACATTGACTTGTATTGGGGCACGCAATTAACATCTATTAGCTGTAACATTGGTATATATTTATTTTTGTAGGTGGATATTGGTTTAGCATCAGACATAGGGGCTTTACAAAGACTTCCAAAAGTAGTAGGATCTGATAGTTTAGCTCGAGAATTATGTTACACTGGAAGAGACTTTACAGCAGAAGAGGCATTGAAATGCGGTTTAGTGACCAAAGTATATGAAAATAAAGAAGAGTAAGTAGAAAAGCGTGTGCAATATAAAATGATTTTTGGAGACAGGTTACTAATATTTGAGGGGTCTAATTAGGCCCCCTTCGTTTAAATGTAGCTATCAACTTTATTTTTCATCTGAAATCTAAACATTTCCTGAATATCTTTCTTAATTTCCATAAACAAATGTTAGGGGCTTAAAAACAACTTTTTTTAGAATGATGCAAGGGGTAATGAATTTAGCAGAGCAAATATCTAAAAAGAGTCCTGTTGCGGTTCAAACAACTAAAGCCAGCTTGGTATACTCAAGGGATCATAGTGTACAGGAGGGGCTTGATCATATTGTAAGTAAAATCTTAGTAATTATGCTATAAAGTGCACAGAGTAACATTTTTTATTTTTTTTTTTAATTTTAAACAGCTCTATTCTTTTACCATCTTTAAATGGCATTTTCTTCCAAACTACTGCACCAAATTTAAAAAACTAGTCAGCGTTAAGAAGGGTATATAAGGACTTTGAAATGGCGGTATCGGTTGACCCTTGATCCCATTTAAACTCTTAGGGATGTAGGCCAACCCCGCCAGGAGGTTGAAGTTACAAGTTTGAAATCATTAGTAAAATGTTTTCCCTTTGAAAACAAAATTGACGTTCGATTTTTTTTTTGAAGGGACGATAAATACGAATAATCGGGCCAACGACCCTCTATATAGGGTGTTCCAAATAAGCACGAACTGTTTTAAGAGGTTATTGTTGAGCTAATTTTAAGCATACAAGTTTATACAAACATATTATGTCTGATAATGCTTAGTTTTAAAGGTTAGTTCAGGTTAGTTTTACATTTATTTTTTTGTGGATACTGTGTCTGAGTATAAGCAAGACCATGTTTATTTGCTTGTTTTTTTTACTCCAATTCCGGCAATTTTGAACATTTGGTTCGTTGTTTAGGGTGAATGTACAGGGTTATCCAACCAAGACTAGACAAGGCGATTTTTTGACTTTTCCTGTACTTTTATAAAAAAACTGAAATAGCCATCTTAAGTCATTTTCTCCCGCGAATTCGAATATCTTCAGCAAAAAACAATTGAACATCAAACAAAAGTACTAGGTGTCACTTTGATATTTTTTTAAATGGAACACCCTATATCTTCGAATATTTTTGGATTTAACATAAAATAGCAATTATTTTTTAATAAGTGCATTATAAGTCTAAACCTAATAGTTTCCGAGATATCGACTTTTGAAAAATGACATTTTTCAACTTTGACAGCTTCTAGCTTTCTAACGGTACGCTTTAGAGTAAAACGGCTTACATGTCCCCATCTTACTTTTTTATTATCTTCCCAAAAACATCAACTTCCGGTTAAACCGGATGTAACTCAAAAACCGGAAATACAGTACTTCCGGTTTTACCGGAAGTTCATGTTTTTGTAAAGATCATAAAAAAGTAAGATAGGGATATGTAAGCCGTTTTACTCTAAAGCGTACCGTTAGAAAGCTAGAAGCTGTCAAAGTTGAAAAATGTCATTTTTCAAAAGTCGATATCTCGGAAACTATTAGGTTTAGACTTATAATGCACTTATTAAAAAATAATTGTTATTTCATGTTAAATCCAAAAATATTCGAAGATATAGGGTGTTCCATTTAAAAAAATATCAAAGTGGCCCCTAGTACTTTTGTTTGATGTTCATTTGTTTTTTGCTGAAGATATTCGAATTCGCGGGAGAAAATGACTTAAGATGGCTATTTCAGTTTTTTTATAAAAGTACAGGAAAAGTCAAAAAATCGCCTTGTCTAGTCTTGGTTGGATCACCCTGTACATTCATAGGTAAAACAAATATTTCTCAAAAAATCCCTATTAATATTTGCTCTTTCCATTACCTCAAAACAGAATGCCATTCTCCGTTCTTCATCACCTTGCCGTAGCTCTTGACGTTTTTTATACTTGTAAGGAAAATGTTGATGTTTTTTTAAAGCGCGCATCACTGGTTTGATGTTTTCCTACGGCTTGCCCAAGAATCCTCGTGCTAATCATTTTATTTTCCTCCAGGTGCAGTAAAATATCAAGATCTGTATTATCCTTTTTTTCAGCTCTATTGACATTCTGAGAGTTAAGCATTTACAGTAATTTATAACAGTGTCTTTGGACTCAAATTTACTAATGATAAATTTAATTAATGAAATGGAAGGGATAGGCTTATCAGGGAATTGAACCGAAAACATTTCAGACACTGATCTTAAACTGTTTCCTGTATAATACCACTTAATCATAGTTACTTTTTCTTTAATGGTAAGCGCCTCCAATGAAAATGTTGTCACTGACGCTACTTGTCGTTGTGTCAATGCCAATTAATAATTTGCTGGTGTTTGCTGTATTACCTAAACTATGAAAATTTCGTAATTTTGCAATCACATTTAATTGAATAAGTTAGGATTGGCTTATTAAAATTTATTCAAACTTGGCACACGGGTTTATTATATCGGCCTCTGCAAAAAATTATAATACAATTTTTCTCTAAAATGTACTGGGGAGCCAATATTAAGCCACCTTAAAATTTACATGGGATTTTCTATGTTCAACTAAGCCATTCATCAGCCGGTATAGGAACTTTTTCTGATATTTTTTAATATTATATTATTTTTAATAATCTCCCAGATATTAAATTTGTTGATCCCATGAGGAAATTTAAAAAAGACAATGTAATGTAAATAAAAACAATCCAGTCTTCCTACACAATTTATTATATGAAAAGTGTAGTGTTCCCTATCATTAAAATGTTATTATCCACAATATGACTAGTTACTACAATATGTCTTCAGTTTTACATTCCTCATATTCGTTAAGTTGTACTCATTAATTTAAGACAACCATAAAAAAGGTTTACTCAACTCGATTTTAGTATCCCCTGAGGATGGACGTTTAGACGTCCGAAACATGTAGAGAACACTATATTTTCATATAATAAACTGTGGACAAAAACTGTATTGTTTTTATTTATAATCTAAATATGTTTATATGAACTTTTATGCTTAAAATTAGCTCAACAATATCCTCTTAAAATATTTTAAACTTATTTGGAAACACCCTGTAATATCACATTGGTTTTCTGTAATATTCCTATTTTATATAGATAATACAGGGTGTCCCTATTCTATTTATACATTCAATCTTGATCTTCTCCTCTGTCTCAAAAAAATTTATATCGTGTATGTACAGGGTTGTCCAACCAAGACTGGACAAGGCGATTTTTTGACTTTTCCTGTACTTTTATAAAAAAACTGAAATAGCCATCTTAAGTCATTTTCTCCCGCGAATTCGAATATCTTCAGCAAAAAACAATTGAACATCAAACAAAAGTACTAGGGGTCACTTTGATATTTTTTTAAATGGGATGCCGTATTTTTAATGAGCTTATCCGATTTCTCATATAAATTTTGATCTAAAATGTTGGATTTTTAATTCAGAAACGCCTTTTTTCTTCAGTTTTAAATTCGGAAAATGTTCGTCTACCGTAAGATTAATACCTGATAGATGGATACCCGTTTCACCTGTTCACCCTTTAACCTGCTTTAAAGCGTCCGTCAGTTAGACAAAATAATCAAGTTTCAAATTTCTATATATTTTTCACGAATTAATTACAAATTTAGTAGTTTTTGCAAATCTATTATTGCTCACGTATAAAAAAAGTATGACATATTAGAAAAAACTATAAACTAAAGTGAATAATTTTAATCTCAATAATATAATTGTTCTATGTGTCCTCCATTATTTTCAAAACATGACCGATGCCCCCTTTTCAATCTCTCCAAAGAATCTCTTACAATATTTTGGTCCTGGTTAAGTCTATTAATTTCATTTATAATTTTTTGCTGAATGTCCTCTAGACTTCTGTTGGGTCGTTGATAAACTACATTTTTTAAATGACCCCATAAAAATGTATCCATTGGCGTGATATCGGGGCTATTTGGTGGCCAATGAATTGTTCCGTTACGGCCAATCCACTGATTGTAACGCTCGTTTAGGTATGTTACCACTTCTCGAACTGCATGAGGCGGAGCACCATCCTGCTGCCAAATGATATTGTTGTAGGCTTGCAATGGCAACCTTTCCAAGAAATCCTCGATATCGTTATGAAGAAAATGGAGGTATCTTTGGCCTGTTAAAGAGCCACGATAAAATAGTGGTCCAATAATTCGATTTTCTAACATCTCACACCAAACATTAAGTGAGCTCCAACCTTGAAACTTTATCATTTCATATCTATGAGGGTTAACTGCTGCCCAGTATCTTGTATTTTTCCGATTGTATACCCCCGATGTTGTAAATGACGCTTCGTCACTCCATAGAATTTTATTATATAAATTATAATCTTCGTCTTGCTCTCTCATCAGCATTGAAGCAACAAATCGAAATCGCAGTTCTTTTTGAAGCGGTGTTAAGTATTGAACGGGAAGGATGCAATATGGTTTTAGACCACATTTTTTTAAAGTTCTGTGAACTGTTCCATAGCTTACTCTCCGGAGCCCTGGACCATACCTTACTTCTCGTACCGCTTGCGGAATAGAACTCTTCGGATTTATAGTAAAATATTGAACAATAGCTCGATCCCTTATATTCCGTCTTTTCATCTTTCTTGGCTTATCTTTCAATGTCTTACTTTCTTCAAATAGGGTCTTAATTCTGAGAATTGTATCCACTGAAATGTGTCTCTGGAAACTCTCAAAAAATGTTCTTTGTGTTTGTCGAGCATTCTCTCCACTTTTGTAATATAATTTTATTACATTTAGCCGTTCTTCTAAAGAATATTTCATTATTTGTAATTAATTCGTGAAAAATATATAGAAATTTGAAACTTGATTATTTTGTCTAACTGACGGACGCTTTCAAGCAGGTTAAAGGGTGAACAGGTGAAACGGGTATCCATCTATCAGGTATTAATCTTACGGTAGACGAACATTTTCCGAATTTAAAACTGAATAAAAAAGGCGTTTTTGAATTAAAAATCCAACATTTTAGATCAAAATTTATATGAGAAATCGGATAAGCTCATTAAAAATACGGCATCCCATTTAAAAAAATATCAAAGTGACCCCTAGTACTTTTGTTTGATGTTCAATTGTTTTTTGCTGAAGATATTCGAATTCGCGGGAGAAAATGACTTAAGATAGCTATTTCAGTTTTTTTATAAAAGTACAGGAAAAGTAAAAAAATCGCCTTGTCTAGTCTTGGTTGGATAACCCTGTACAGGGGAGGAGACATTTCGTGTAGAGTTTGGACACCCTGTATAGTTGAAACAAAGAAACATCAGTTGTGTTTAATATTTCACAATTATTATTATTATTAATATTATTATTATATAATATTATATTAGTAATGGGTACTTAACTATAATTAGCTGGGTATTCTACAGGGGTTGGAACTTTAACTTTTGACAGATACAATATTTCTTGACATTCATTATTAATGTGTGATTTCGAAACAACTTTACTTCAATGGTTTGCCAGGGCTGTGGAAAGAAATATTTACCGTAATATTTGTAATGCAAAAATTCAGCTTTTCTATTTATATACGCTACTTTTGAATTTCGAACTTTTGTTCCTTATCGACTAAAGAAATTCCAAAGACCAGTGAATATAAGTTTACCTTTCTTGAGCAGCATGAATGTTTAGCTATTTACCCGGAAAATGGCAGCTTAAACCGAACTTCAGTGGGAAAGTTAATAATGTTTATATTAGTTGCTGTATGCCAATTTAAAAGATAAATGAGCCCGGACTCAACTTATTTTATTTTTAGGCAAATTTGAATCAATTGATGCTTCAGAGTGAAGACTTGGTAACTGCCGCAATGGCAGCACTATCCAAGGATCCAAACGTCAAGTTCTCAAAACTGTAGTTTCTTTTCCAAAAGCTAAAAATCGGTGTGCAATATTTGCTGTAATGTATATATTTGATAATTTACATATCATTGTCTTTATTATATTATCACGCAAATATAGCCAAACCTGAACTAAGTATAATACTTGAGACTTGGCAGAATTTTTTTATATTTCTATGTATTATTGTTATTACATTAGGTAATAAATTTTTCTTTTTTTTTATTGTACCTATTTTTTGTAAAAATAATAAAAGTTTGAAAAATATAATTTTTGTTTTACTTAGTTGTGGATCCCTTGATGGAGTAGATAGTTTTTGAAGTAAAGATTAAGCAATACAGAATAATTCACAAATGATGGAACATTATCAGCCAATAGGAAGCTCTAAAAATGTGTTTTCTTTGCATAAACGAAATATTTGATAGTTCACGACATTATTAATTTTTTTGCAATAAACAAGACAAAACAGCAAATCAAATAAAATGCTGATGTATTCGATCTGAGATATTAAGGCACCAGTGGCGGCTCTTCCGTAAGGGCTACAGGGCTGCATCCCCGAGCAGAACGAACAAATAACGGGAAAATAAAATGTACATCCCTATTTATAAATACATTAGTTATTGTCCATATTTTGCTTTAACTTAAAAAAAATATATGTACTCAAATAATTTGGAAAATTATTATTAAATCCAAAATAGCCAAACTCGGGATTTGAGGGCGTATATAGGTTTAAATAAATTCTGTGACCTACTAATGCCTTAAAGAAAATTCTATTTGCCGAAATAACTTAGAAAAAAATATTTTTCCATCGTAAGAGTGACTAAACCAAGCCTATATGTCGCAAAGAGTGTAAATATATTTGTAACGATTATAATTTGGAAGTCCGTCCCTGGCGACCACTCTACGTCGACGATTTTCGCAACCGAATGATGCCTTGTAAGGGCTCAACTTATTTCAGCCATGAACTTACACGTAACAAGCGCCAGATCGTGCATCGTCGGTCATGCTCGCTGTGAGTCGGTATATGCAATTTTAATGCTGTTATAGGGCTGCTAGCACACGAAATAAGTCGATCTGCACTAGTAAAAATTCTTCATGCGCAATTTCATCCTTACAAAATGACCAGGAGGATAATAGGAAACTTCACTTCTGCGATCTAACGATGAACCTACTAGAGAGGAATAATCTAAACACAGAGAACACTCTTTTTTCTGATGAATCAACGTTCATGTTAAATGATACAGTAAACCAATAAAATTGTCGTTGTTGGGCAGACGACAATTCACACTGGATGAGGGAAGGTCACACTCAAACCCAGAAAAAGCCAATGTTTTTGACATCTGTCGGACTTGATTATAGCCTAATAATAGTCACGGGAAATTATGATCCTGTGAAAAAAATTGGGGGTTTCAGCTTAAAAGGTCTATTTATTAAAGGGTTGAGACACAAAAGACAAAATCGATGAAGGAAATTTAAGAGCCTCAGTATTTCCGAAACGGCTGAAAATAAATATCAACAACTAGGTAGGTACATGTTTTTGAAATCGGATCGCCAAATGCAATTTACTTGCGTGGTTATTTATAAGGGTTGCCATTTAAAAAAATTCAAAATGGCGTCGTATCTGTCACTTTTTAACATCTGTCGGATTTGATTATAGCGTAAATAGCTTGGTCACGGGAAATTTTGCTACTGTGAAAAAAATTGAGGTTTTTAGCTTAAAAGCTAGGTCTATTTATTAAAGGGGCGAGACACTTAAGAAACTGTCCCTGTACCGTGTGATCAACTTATCGTGTCCACAATTTAATTTGATATTATAACGTTGCCTTATAAGAGTTAAAGAAAAAAGTTAAATACATACATTTCTTGCAATTTTATCTGTTCATTTTTATATATACAGGATGTTTCGTTTTCCCCGTCCAGGCATCAACTTTCGTATTTTAAATGGAACACCCTCGCTGTATATTGATAAGTGTTTACCCAGACGGCACCCTATATTCCTGGAATATTCTCCTATCTGCCAATAGGCCATAATATCTTGCAATATTCCTGGAATATGCACTGAATATCTCAAATATATCTTATCTCATAAGAATATTCCATATCTATGCCATAGTAGATATGCCGCGGGTATATTTATAGGATATGCATTGTGGAATATATTCAATTATTTTTTTTAATACTTATTGATAATAATATATATAATATGAATATTTATAAAGAGTGATTGCGGTCTTAAATTCTATTTTAACATAACTTGATATAGGTATAGGAACTATTTATTTATAGATAATATAGAGGAAGGTGCATATATGTATGCACCTAATTAAAAAACAAATTTAAATATGAAAATGTTTTAGACTTCATAAAGTTTTTGGGTAGGCATTTTCTGCATTTTATTAGCATTTTGTATTAAAATGAAACTTGATTTTTTTATTATATTATTTAGTCAATTTTTGGATTCGAGCGGTGATAACCAAATTTGGCGTTTTATACGGTGTTGGTAGATTCCGCGTTTTAACCCTAAATTAAATTCTAAACTAACACATATTTTGATTGTAAATAAATTTGTACTGAAAGTTTTTATTTTATATATATGTGCTTAATTGAGGACTGCTCTTCTAGAAAAAATTTGACAATCGTTATTTTTTAATAACAATTTTTTTAACACAAGTTTAACTAATTTCTGTTGCGGAACTCGGAAACGCTGCCTGTACGTCACAGAACTGACAGAACCTGCTTTAGTTAATTTTTTTTACCTTGTTTTAAAGAGTATCTAGTTTTTAGGTTTTAATTTTTTTTTATTTATAAAAATTAAAAAAATATTAATTTTAGTGATGTTTTATTATACCAAATTTGTAACTCTACCTACTAAACTAATTGACCTGACCTAAATTAAATATATTTATATGAAAAAGAAAAAAAAAATAACATTCTTGGCATATGCCATAAATATATTTTGGTAGATTAAAAGATATTGCAGGCATATATTTCATGGTGACCTGGAATATGCATACAATATGCCAGTCATATGCCCTGGCAGATATGGAACATTTATGGGATATTCCAATATGCCAACGGAATATTCATGGAATATGTATGGAATATGTTTGTGCCGTCTGGGTAGATTCCCTTTAAAATTTTATGTGAATTTTGTATAGTAACCTTTAATATGCCTATTTCTTATCGTTTAGCCAATATTATTATTTGTTAATAATTTAATGGATATTTATTTGAACAAAAATATTACAATTACAACTACAAATATTTACATAAGTTGTTGAAAATGACCTCCATTATTTTCAATACAATAATGGATTGCTCTCAAGAAATAATTCTTTACATTTACGAATACTTCAGGTGTTTCTCGTAAGTCGTTTACCACTCTTCTAACATTAAATATAATCTCATTTAAATCACTGCATGGAGTTTTATAAACCTCGTTTTTAATGTGACCCCAAAAAAAGTAGTCCATTGGGATAGTATCAGGACTGTTTGGAGGCCACAGGATTGTGACATTATTCCAATCCATTCGATATAATTTTGGTTCAAATAATCGCTAACTGCCCGAATATTATGCGGGGGAGCCCAATCCTGCTGCCACACAATAGCTGCTACCTCGTTTAAAGGAAGATTTTCCATTAAACTATCTATATCATTTTGAAGAATATTAAGGTATCTAGGGCCACTTAATGAGCCTCTTTAAAATAACGGTCCAATTATTTTAGGACCAAAAAGCCCACACCAGACATTTATAGACTGCCATCATTGGTGTCTAACTTCTTGTATCACATGTGGATTTTCTATGGACCAGTGACGAGTATTTTGTCTATGGTGTATGCGACGCGTTGAAAAGCAGCTCTCATCAGTCCATAAAATATTATTAAGAAATTGGGGATTTTCCTCGATTTTACCTAACAAATCTCTGCAGAATTGAAGACGTCTTGGGAAATGTCGTTGTTGCAATTTTCGAACAGGCATTATTTTGAACGGCTTATACCCAAAATTGTGAAGAGTTCTTGAAATCGTTCCATAGGAGTATCCAATGTTATTAATAGAAGTTCTTATTGATGTATTAGGATATGCGTTGAAATATCCCAAACATATTTTCGCCTGTTCCTCGGTTCTCACAAGTCTGGTCCTGACTTTTATTTATATTTCCAAAAGACTTATGTTCCATTAATTTCAGATAGTTTCTTCTAATCGTTTTTTTAGAAGGTCCCCTCTGATTGGGAAACTTTCGTCGATATGCTCTAACAGTGCGGTGGCACTTTTATTGTTTTTCATATAAAGCTCAACCATTTGGAACCTCTGTTCTTCAATAAAGATCATTTTGATATTGACAACGAAGGAATATTTTGACGTAAGACAATATTCAAAAAAGACATATATCAACAGGTAAGGCCGTAACAGGTAACTTAGACATTTAACCATAAAAAACTTATAAAATAGCATTTGGGATGCATATTATTCTTTTACCTAAAAAAAATTAAATATTGGCTAAACGATAACAAATAGGCATATTGAAGGTTACTATACAAAATTCACATAAAATTTTAAAGGAAATCTAAATACCTATCAATATACAGAATGTTCCATTTAAAATAAGAAAGTTGATGCCTGGACGGGGAAAACGAAACAACCTGTATATATTAAAATCTAACAGATAAAAGTTTTACGTCAATGCAAGAAATGTACGTATTTAACTTTTTTCTTTAACTCTTAACGTTATAATATCAAACTAAAATGTGGACAGGACAAGTGGATCACACGGTACATATATTTTCAAAATAAAAAAAAAAACAATATAATTACCATAAAACTTTGTTTATTAGACCGGAGTAGTATAGTGAATACACGATTACATTGAATGACATAGTAATCCGTCGTCACGTATGAGGCTCATCAATCTGAAAAAGAAATATTGACAATAATAATTTAACCATAAAATATCAAACATTTTTTGTTTCTGGTCCTGCTTAAGGGGCCGAAATCACATAGTGCATAGCATATCATATATCAATATCTTATAAAATCCAGACATTCTTAAAAAAATCAGGTAAAATGATCTGGCAAAAAATATCTGAATTGATATTGCAATGGGTTTACATATTACAAACTGAGACATTTTTAAGAATAATTTAGTTATTCAATTCATCGCGTTCTCTTTTTCAGTATTTTTAGGTGTTATCTAGTACTAAAGATCAATTAACAATAACCTGCATAATATATTTTTATTGGTAATATCCAATATTGTGGTGGTAATCACGTGGACTTTTATACTACTTCTGCTTCAGCTGCTCTAAGATATTCCGACATTCTTCTAGGAGGTGGGGGAGGAGGCGGTTTATTAGCTTCAACTTTGTCAGCTAATATGTAAACGTCATTTTCTTTTTTTGGTTCGTGCTGGGAAAGAGGGACAAACAGGATAAATAGAAGGATATTTGAAGGGATATGCATGTAACCCATATGGAATATTGGAATACCTAATTATTTTTTATCGAATACCTACCTACAGAGTTTTATTTCTTGTAATTAAATGTTGTTGTTTGAAAAATCCAGATATCTCACAATAATTTTGTACCTACCATGAGTTGGTTGATGTAATACTCATAAGGTACTGTCTGTGTATGCGGATCAATCGCAATCTCAAGCATTTCATCAAGTTCATCTTGATTAAATGGTTCACCGTCTTGTGTCACTAGCGTGGATATGTTTTCTTTCGTCAGAAAGCCATGCTGCTCCGGATCAAGCACCCGAAATGCCTCTAGAAGTTGTTCTGGACTTGCTGGTTCATATCTAGTAACATATTAATATATATATATTAATAACTTGTATTTCAAATATAGGTACATCAAGTTAACTCTCATTTTAGAATGAGTTTAGTATAATAATATGCAGCGAAAATGTAAAGGTTTGAACACATTTATTTAAAATAAATTTTTTTTTCCAAAAAGCTGGAATGTACTTAGGTATTTCTTTTTCGATTTCTGATGCATTTCTGATGCAATTCTGATTGATTTCTGTGAGCATCATAACTTAAAAACACAGAACGACAGGGATCTAAACTACCCAAATACTAATATTCGCTCACAATAAAAGGTGATGAGGAGCAAAACGGTGCAAAAAAAGAATAAAAAGGCATAAAAACGTGTTTTACAAAATTTAAAAAAAGGGATGATTTTCTAAATGTTATGGTCAAATGTAAAAAAATAATAATTTCATTTAAAAAAAAGTTGGATTAGCTAGAGGTTAAGGGGTTGAAGTGAGGGGGTTGAAACTATTACAGAAAGATAAACAACAATTTAAATCAATTTCCGTGTTTCAGCGCTTTCCTTGAAAATAACTTAAATATGCATTTTATAACGGACTTTTCATCAACCTTGTATACTGTGTTACCTGTGTTCCGTTATAATCTGTGATATATATGGTAAAAACTTGGATAAATGCACACTGCCTGGTGTTTCTGGATCCTCCATTGCTACAACTATTTCTTGTATTTCGGCTTCAGTGGGACAACATCCCAGCCCTCGTATTATCGTTCCTATTTCTCTAACGTCCACGGTTTTGTTTCCTGCGTGATCAAACACTTCAAAGGCGTCAGCTATTCTGCGTTCCAAATCATTGTTAATTGGAACTAAAAAAATATTATAACGTTTAAATTGGGAAAATGGCAAATCTGTGAAGAGATAAATACCCACTTTGTAAATGTTGGTGAGATCTTATCTAGCAAAATTCCAAATATATCAAATACCAGTTCTGACCGACAAAATGAGCAGTCGATGTTTTTGGACGTAGAAAATATTAATAACAAAGATATTGAAGACATCATTGATGGAATTCAAGTGAAGAAAGCTAGTGGTTTTGACAACATAAATATTAAAATTATAAAACTTGTCAAAAATGAAATTATTCCTATTTTACTCTGCTTAACAAAACTTTCTTTTAACATGGGAATTTTTCCAGATAAATTAAAAATTGCAAAAATAACACCAATCTATAAAAATGGTGAAAGGTATAACTGTAACAATTACCGACCTATTTCTGTATTGCCGGTCATCTCAAAGGTAATAGAAAAAATTATGAATATCAAATTATCAGAGTTTTTAGAAAATAAAAATTTATTTTTTTCTGGTCAATACGGCTTTCGTCAATATAGAGATACTGAAATTGCAGTAGCAGATGTCATAACAAAAATTCAATCTCACGTTGATAATAATAAAAAATGTTGTCTCTTATCACTAGACTTATGCAAAGCCTTTGATACTGTTAATTATAAAAAATTAATGCAATGTCTGTATAATATTGGGGTAAGAGGAATGGTTTACTGTTGGTTTGAAAACTATCTTTATAATCGTAAACAATTTGTCCAAATTGAAAATAACAAAAGCAATAAAAAAACTATAACTTGTGGAGTACCACAAGGCTCTGTATTAGGACCGATCCTCTTTTTAATTTACATTAATTCAATAGGAAATTTAAATTTAAAAGGGAATATTAAACTATTTGCCGATGATACGACTGTAATATATTTTTCAGATAATATTTTTCAACTGGAAAATGATATAAAATATGATTTAAATATCATTTTTGCATGGCTTCAATCGTATAAATTAACTCTAAATTTCAACAAGTCCTCTTACATGCTGATGAGTAAGAACAATTCAAATAAGGAACATATTTCACAATTAATGTTTAACGGCCAAATTATCAAGTATACAAAGACAATTAAATTTTTGGGATTATATTTAGATGAAAATCTAAGTTGGAAGTACCACATTCAAAAACTAAAAACTAATATATCTCCATTAATAGGAATTTTATATAAAATAAGACATTTTGTTCCCTTAAAATATTTAAAGAATATATATTTTTGTCTTATTTATTCAAAAATCCAATATTTAATATCAATCTGGGGCTCTGCCTGTAAAACTAATTTAAAACCATTACAAAAATTACAAAATAAAGTAATTAAATGTATACACAACTTACCATTTTTAGAACCAACATTGAATTTATATAGACTAAGAAGATATCTAGACCTCAAGCATTTGTTTAAATTAAAAATTAGTATATTAATACAGAAAATAAACTTAAAAATAAAAAATTCAAATATAAAATTATTAAAATCAATTAGCGTTCACCAACATTATACAAGACAATGTAATGATTTCCAAATTACCCAAATTAGATCGAATTTTGGTAAACGATCAATTTTACATGAAGGAATTATTATTTATAATCAATTACCAACGTTTCTTAAAAATATTCAAGTAATCAAAAAATTTAAAAATAAACTAACAAACATAATTCTGGAAGAATGATTTTGTTAAAAGTTTGTGAAACAGATATTTTATTGTGAAATTATTATTTTAATTTTAATATTATTTTATCTATCGTTATGGTTAATCGTATTCTACGTTGTACTATATCCCCTGTAATGAACTGTAATAGTTAGTTGGGAATAAACAATTTAATAATAATTTAATTGAAACATTTAGGTCCGTTTACAAGCACATTATATTACTCACCTTTAAAACTAAGCTAAAATAGCTTAACCTTACCTGGAATGTCATCTTCTTCATCATCCATTATCTAAAATTAAAATAAAAAAAAATGGCAGTGAACTAAACAGCTTTTTGATAAAGAATTGTCAAAACTAAGAATTTTATTACCAGCAATATTAACGATCAAACTTCTCCATGCCAACACCGCGGATTATCAACTCATTTTATCATTAGAAACCCCGACCTCCCTTTTATACGTTTAGGTTAGTAAACACGGTATACACAGGGTGTCCGGAAAATGAGTGTACCTACCTACAAAGTTTGATGGCAGATTATTGGGCTAATCGCGCCAATCGATGTTACGATTTTTGGTGTATGGTTTTACACTATAAAATAACATTGTTCATAGGTAAGTACCTATAGATGCCTAAGGGCTTAAAAATTGGAGATCTCATGAAGTGAGCATCATATTATTATACAGGGTTGTTTTTTTGAAGCTTGGCATAGCCTAACTTTTTTATTCGAACAGATAGACCTAGAGTTCCCAGAGCAAAGATTTAGGAATTAGTCCAACTAAGAAAAATATGCGAAAAAAATAAGCAAGTTGTTGCCAGATTAGGTGCTATTCCAAAAAAAAACAAATTTATTTTCTAACATTAAAAGAACAACAAATACGTTTAACAAAATTTCTTTTAACATTATGTAACATTTAAAGGGACATGTTTTGATTTTCCCGTTGTATGGCTCGTATTAATTCATCAATTGATGCAGGAGCGTTAAGATAAACTTAACTTCTCAGATGTCGCCAAAAAAAAAGTCATCAGCTCATCAAGATAGGCTCTAACTTGTAAATTAAAATGGGATGGTGCAGCATCTTGCTGAAAATACATTATTCTTCTGTCGTTGAGAGGAAGCTCAGCAACAAAATTTTTTAACCGATTTCGTAACAATGTCAAGTACCTTCCACCTGTTAGATTTCCTTCCATGAAACCAGAACCTATCACTCTTAAATAAATATGCTACACAATACACAATACATTAACTTTAGGATTGGTCTGTCCTCGCCTATTTTCAGCCCAACAAGAATTATTATCAGATCAGAATCTGTAATTTTGCCGGTTTACCAAACTATTTAAATAAAATAATTGTTTGTCAGATCGGTGACCATGATCTGACAAACAATCTGGAAAGCCTTAAACATCGAAGGTAGGTTGGCGACTTGAGTTTATTTTACAAATTTTTTCATATCAAGTACACGCTTGATTCCACCCAAAGCGGTGCATGGTAGAAATACACGACGAGCCACTGCAGCCCACCCGCACGTGGTTCAACTTAGTGTCCCTCGAACGACACTGTTTAAAAATTCTTTCATTTGGATAACGTCATCACTCTGTTTCTCAACGAGTATAATCTCCAAAGATTCAAGACCAACATGAATCGTTTCCTGCGAAGTAATCCTGCAGTGTTGTGCCTTATCATAAAAAAAAGATATAGTTAAACGGCGGAACCAAGGCTAAATGTTTGAGATTTTCAGGGTTTTAAACAATTAGTCTGGCTTAAATTTCCATGGAAGTTCCGGGCACTTGGTAAGTTAAAAGGCCGATCCTGCATGTCGTATTGCAGACATTATATTATAATCTATTAAATTGCACATTGAGTTTTTATATCTTTAAGCAACAAGATTCCAGCTGGCTCTAGCTAAATGCATTATATGTTTGTGTGAAATATAGCTGTCTTTTTCCAACAAGGATTAATTTTAAAACTTTAAATCTTCGCTTATGCTCCAGCAGCTTTACTTCTCACCCTGTCACCGTTTTATTTAATTTTCCTTAGTAATTAAATGCTTGTGTCACAGCTTTAAGTTTAAACTGAGCTAAACAGATTTGTTTCGGAATTATTTTAAGACATAGTATTTTTTTCTGGTATAGGTAGTAGGTATCATTGTAATATTTAAGTAGGTACACAACTCTATAATAATGGGTCCATCAAAGATGTGTAACCACTGGATATGTCACGAGTTCTTACGATTTAGGTTAGTAAATAAAGAACTCAACTTGTTTTTAATATATTTTTAGGTATCAAAACGAGGTGA
The DNA here is from genome assembly GCA_963920685.1 of Polydrusus tereticollis. Taxonomy (NCBI): domain Eukaryota; kingdom Metazoa; phylum Arthropoda; class Insecta; order Coleoptera; family Curculionidae; genus Polydrusus; species Polydrusus tereticollis. The sequence goes on along the minus strand of OY987330.1, from coordinate 19,936,412 downwards.
ATTGAAACCATGGGGGAATTCTTCACCCAATAATTCTTCAATATACATTAATATTTTCTCTAACTATCTAATTGTGTGAAAGTTGCATTTCTCTCTCATTAAGGGTGTATACAACTAATCTATGTATAAATGATAATCTTGTATTTTTTGTAAATACGGCAATCTGGATATTTAACGACCATTTTAAACTGCTATAAACTAAATACAATAATTCACATTGGTTGTTTGCTTCCTTTATCGTAATTACCTTTCTTTTATTTTATTTTTATGTCCCTCAGATGTTATCCCAACGCAGTGCCTGGTTATACGGACTGAATTTTTATTGTTTATTAACGTAATTGATTAAAAAAAGTAAAGTTCATTAACTAGATAAGTCTTATTGTCATCAATCGCATTTGAAAATAACGTAAACAACTTGTGTTTTGCTTATTTCAGTTTGTTTAGTGCAATTGACATCAGGCGGTGTTTAAATTGTTTGCTACATTTTTGTAAAGTTTAGGTGAGTATCTTTTATGCCCTTATGGTCTTGAAACAGTAATAAGTAATTTTTAAAAGTCACTTATTGAATGCGTCCAGTCCCCTATGAAAAAATGAATTTTGCCCAAAGCTTTTAGTTCTTGAAGGAACGAAAAAGTGATTCTGTTGCCTGGTATTATATCCATGAACTTCATTGTTATACAGTAACTTAATTGAGAGGTATGAGGGTGCAAGACCAATATTTATGTTAGGAATAAATACTAATAAATTATATTTAACATGCTTTAGAACGGGAAACCCTTGTAAACATTCCAACATTAATTTGACTGACTTACTGACACTTATTGCAAGAAAGAATTAGTCTAATTGCTCTATTCTGAACTTTCTGTAACCTAAATATTTCATTCTGATTTTCTTAACAAGTAAATAATTGAGGAACAATAATTAAAATGTGGCAAAATCAGAGTATTAAAAATAATCAGTTTGGACTACATTAATAAATACGAAGAGCATCTGGCCAAATAATTCACGGAGTAACTAATTCTAGAGACAATGTAGTTGACATGATCCTTAAAATTTAATTTTTTATTCACAATCACCCCCACATATTTCATTTTTTGAACCAGTTCCATTTTACAATCTTCCAAACTTAAAGTATAATTTACAGTCCCTATTATAATAAATTTAGTTTTTGTCGCGCTAATTTTATAGCCGATTCCTCCACCACCTTTAAAGCGTTGAATGTGCACGTAATATCATTCGTGTAATTCCTTCTAGAGATATTTTTTACCAAAAGCTTTTAAGCGAGGGCTTTTCTAGGAGCTGAAATAACTTAATCCTCTTTCGGGACTCTCATCTATGACGAATATATTTTCTGGATTCTTGCAATAGAAAGAAAAATATAATTTTAATACACGCTGTCAGTCCAAGCTCTTGTTCACCAGAGCCGAAATAATAAAAACAAATAGTGTTGAAAATAGAGTTTATAAACTGTCGTTGTCGTTCACGTTAATATTTTAACGCGAACTTGAACTCCCCAGCGCAGGCGTTTAGTGAATGACGTCGATTTAATTAGACCTAACCCACACACCTCACCTTATGCTGAATTGTTTATTGTCATTGTCAAAAGATAATTTCAATTTTTTGTTACAGAAAATGAACGAAACCGGGAATATTATTCCAGAAAAAGTATTAAAAACACTGGTCTGTAAAAAATGTTGTTCTTATCTAACAATTTTGCCAGTTCTGGTTTTGCCCAATGGATATGTATGCGGACGATGCCTCGACAAAAGCTATTCAAGAAAGAATCCTAGGCCTTTTTTTATTTTGGGTGAAAAATTCGGTCAAAATGATGCTTTTAACATTCCCGTGGCTCTTTTAGGGTACATAGATTCGAGAACGTTATTTCCATGTGTAAATAAATATGAAGGCTGCATCGAAAAGCTTACATTTCAAAATATCGAAAGCCATGAGCAAAATTGCGTATTTAAGAAGATACAGTGCGCTTTATGCAAGTTCGTTGGTGTCGGTACCCAGCTAATTAACCATTTTAGTGACGTGCATCGCAAGTATTATACAACTAAAGCAAATTTTAGTTTACGTTTAAAGAACAATTTATGTGAAACGTTTCTTTATAGGGTGACAAATATTCTTTTATTGGTGAAAATTAAGTTTCGCTTGGATATCAAGCAAATTTTACTTGACTTTGTTTGTGTAAGTAAAACTTACGGATTCGGGGTTATAAGGCTGATATTGAGCGTACAGTGTGGCGGACGCAATGAATTTAAGCAAATCGATTTAATATCCGACAGGATATTTGTCTCGAAAGGACAACATTATGTTATTTCGTTTAAAGTTGACGATTTTCATTTTTTGGACGTAGCTAATATTGATTGTATTTTTAAGTTAATAAATACATAAGACTAAAGTTTATAAGGAATCATTTTTAAAGTAATAAGGACAGTACCCCTAACAATCAGAGATAGTAAGGTTATTGATAAGAAAATTTGTTCTAGTAATAGGTATAGTCCATCTATCTATCTTACAAACTCATTATAAATGCTAATCCCTAATGCCGATAAGACCCAGCGGGTGATCGAATGAAAGCAGGGACGCACTCGTTGCTGATAGAATAAAAGGTTGTGCTGCTTTAAGATAATAATATATATAAAAGTGTGGAAAAAATATTTTTTTTGATCTACCTGTATGCAACAAAAGTGTCGTACCTACTGATTTTTTATATTAGAAAGAAAACGCAAAAACATATTTTAGACGTAATTTAATAATAAGTAATAATAATAAAATAATAATATAATAGTAGGTATATAAGATACAATACAATAATTAAAATTATAACATATAGGACGGTTATTAATTAAAACAAAATATACATATACCTACAAAAAAGTACCGTGTCAGAATAGTTATTATGATGTGAGTGTTAAAAGTGATGTTTTATTTTGTGAGTGAAAAAGTTTGTGAAATGAGCGGAGCGTAGCCGAGCGAATTGAACAATTTTACGAACAATATCATACAATGTTTTTTGTATAACTGCCCTATTTCGATAATAAAATAGGGGAATTTGGAATGACATTAAACTTCAAAATGCATTTTAATATTCAAATAATCCAAGGTTGTTGTGAATGACAAACGTTGCCAACGCTATGGTTACTAACAAATGCTTGTTTACAAATAAAAAAGATGCTGTCATTTAAATAATTGCGTTCTTGTCCAATTTTTGTCTTTGGTTCTTGACTGCTTAATATGTTTGTCGATAGAGGAATAATTAATAAAAGTGTTGATTTTGTTGTTCTTGTGGATATTGAAGAGTCTGCAAGAAGAGCAACTTTGGAACTCCTAAAATTATTATTATAATTTTATTTGATTTCATCATGAGAAAATGTAGTGTTAAAAATATTTTTAACACGCTTCCACGTAAACAATCACTTTTAACACTGTTGACTGTCATTAAAAGTGTCACTTTTAATGGCAGTTGTACAAAAAAATAATTATTAAATTTTAACCCAAGTCAGTTTCACTGTCACTGTCGTCATCAAAGTTCACAATAATTTTTCCTCTGGGCAACAGATCTATATTTACGTATGATTTTTCTACTTTTTGAACATGCGCTACACATTTTTCCCAACTTCTGTTTGGAATATTTTGCATCTCTGACTATACTAAAGCTGTCACAGAAGAATTTAAGGTTGGCGAAACATTATTTCTCCTTACCAATGCTTTCAGCTGGTGCCATATATGTTCAATTGGGTCGAACATGCAATGATAAGGAGGAAGTCTTAACACGGTATGGCTCATTTCTGCCGCCAAAGTGTCACATTATATTATTTTTTTTATTGAAAATGATTTTAAAATTTCGAGCAATTGCTTTTTTTTTTATTTTCCTCAAAATGCATATTGCATACTGGATGGTAACTTTTGTGTCATTGGAATACGGAACTTTATTTAACCTACGACTGTGGTAGCTCGCATTATCCATCACCATCACACTATTTGGTGGTATATTCGGTAATAATTTGTTTTTAAACCAGTTCTCAAATAGTTCTGCCGTAGTATCATCGTGATAATCAACAAGGGAGTCCTTTATATTTTTGGCTGATAAGGCCAAAGCGTTTGGTATAAATTCGTTTCTTGTACCAGCATGAATTATTACTGTTATACGCTTACCGTTATTTGATGGAGCTTTGGTTCTGCATTGACCCGATAAATCGACCCAACCTTTATCTGGAACTTCGTGTGTGTCATACCACGTCTCGTCCAAATAAATAATATCCCTTCTATCCTGTCTATAGCCATGGACTGCAATTAGGTATTCCATCCTCCATCTTTTTAACCGGGACGATTTCATAATTACTTGTCGTTGGTTAATTTTTCTTATTTTAAAACCGTTTCATAAAATACATTTCCTTCAAGGCTTAGAGTCTCACGACAACACTCTATTACTGAATCATCTTTTTTTAATCTTTGTAATAGGGTTTTTAAAGTGGGGATCACTTGTTCCCTGTACATGGCATATATTTTTCTACGAATTATATCGACATCCGTCGCGTCCAGTTTCTTAAAAGTAAAAGAGTCTTTCCTCTTTCTTCTCTCCACTATAGGTTTATTTACAACAAACCACACTGTGCTCACTGGCCTGCGTGTCAAAGCTGCCGTTTCCTTCACTGCACCAAATTTTAAAAAACCACGTTCAAGAAGGGTGACGTAAACGTTGAAGATTACTTTTTTTGTGTCAACTGATAATCTATCACGCTTTAATTGGTTTTTATCACGACCCGTAGATCTACTTCGCGTACTGGTTTCTTCCCACGGACGAAACATTCCTAGATATCACGTTTAATTGGCAACTAATAACTTCTTGTTTAAACCAATACAAACATCTAGCTGAATTTTAAAACCAAAAATCGCCATATTTAAATAACTAAAATTTAAGAGGATTACTGAGAAAATATAATAATATAATAGTCTTTAAATAGATCCGTACCTGGAGTCCCCAGATCAGGTGGCCGAATTGTACACCTTACACAATAGGTTATTATGATGGTAAGTGATTAGCATTTATAATGAGTTTGTAAGATAGATAGACGGACTTTAAGTATTCAAACTCTAAAGCAAAATAAAACCGTGGCTCTATTGTTCCAATACTAAGGGAAATCGAAATAAAATGTAAACAATAAGTAGGAAATGTAAAAGGCAAGCAATATACTAATTTAGGGATTTGAAATGTATCCTTTTTAATAAAAGTTTTATGCCGTCTTTGAAAAAATTTATAACAAACAATTAATTTTAAAATCAGGGACAGTTTAAAGATAACTCAAGGAGTTATTAAAAAACAAGCTTGTGTTGCAGCTCGAAAATCTCTGGATAAGTTTTTTTATTCGCATGGATTCCTTGGCGGTAAATCAAGCCGATCTTATTTTTCCGCCTCAATCCATAAATCTCTTTTATTTTTCCGCGCGTCGCCTCTGAATAAATTATTCGTTTCAAGATAAAAATTTTATTTCATGTTTATAAAATTAGAACCATTATATTGTTACGTTTCTAAACACGGAAAGTAAAGATAGGAGATTACATTTTTTATTTATTTATTCACACAATACTCTACAGAGCAATATCTCTCCAAATGGTATAATAATAATAATAATTTTAAAAGGATAGAAAGAAAAACAAACAAGCAAAATTCCTATATATAAAACAAAAAAAAAAGAGAAGATGCGACAGGAAAACAAGGGAATAAAATTTTAGAATGTTTTTCTAAAACGTGTCGAATGACTAATAAAATAGGTCATAGTTCAGGAAATTGGAGTTATAATTTTTCGCTAATCTTATCACTAACAATTTTATGCAAAATGAGCATAATATAATAATTAAGCTAGAAATTACAAATATATAAAATCATTCCAAAAATTTGATGTTTCATGGACCTGACCTAATAATCGTGAGTACAGTAAATTCAAATATAGAAAAATAAAAATCTCAACAAAAATAGCAGTAAAACTCCAGAATACTAGTTTATGAAATGGTACACAATCAAACTAAACTAATTCAATGATTTCTGATTTGTACTTTGTTTTACCAAGTAATATCGTTTATTTGTAGTCGGGGAAGCCCAGAAAACTCTACGTAGTAATATCACACGAACAAATATAATAACCAGAAGGATATCTTGCAGAAAAACCCTTTGTGACCAATGTCGACAGCGAGGGACGTCGAATTTCGATAAACAGCTCTGCACCATAGGTGTTCCTGTACTCTTTTCTTTTTTTGGTAAAAGAAGTGTTACTTTCGAGCGATAATTTCGGTGTAAATACGCTTCAAGGTCAAAAGCTGCCGGCGATGCGGTATTCAGAGCCATCATTCTGGTTATTATATTTATTCTTGTGGTAATAACAAAAGCCGACACCACCCGACACTTGCGCGGCTGTGGCTGTGAGAAGTGACCTCGTGCTTCTTATTGATCAACTTCAGAACAATGGATGTGTTTACATTGGCGAATTTACTCAATTGATTTGGCATTTTCTCATAATATACTTTTTTTCTGTATTATTTAAACCAACCAACCAAGATTCACATCGAAGTTATATATTTACTAAACTTATACTAATCAAAATTTTTCGTGATCCTATTCTTTGTCAGAACCATGTGCGTACCTGATCTGCCTTATAAAATCTAATTTCAATTTCATACTGGGTCCCGAAGAGTCCAAAGAACACCCACCACTGAATTGATGGATTTCAAATCGACTACCAATGGTGGTACTTTTGACTTTATGACATTTTATATTTGCAATTTTGTAGGTGGGTTCTTATCTTTTTACCTATTTCATCGATGCATTCAATCAAAAGCTACTTTATATCCAAATAGATGATTTTTCATATTTCTAAAAGTATTTTTAGCGTTACATTGATAAATCATCAAGGTATTTCACTGTTTACACCTTGTTCAAGAGCGTGCATATTTTCTCTGGGTAATAACCGCAAAAAATCGCATAAAATGAATTTCTGCTTACATTACTTGAAAAATTATTTTACGAAGATATATACAAAAGTATGAATTGGCGAAAAATTAGAAAGAAATATTTATGTTTTTCGTTTTACGAGAGGCCGTAAACTTCTATATATATTTTTTAAAGTGTATGGGTAAATCATTTGAGAGCTGCGTGCCTAATGGGATTACTAAATTGCGACTTTTTGTGAGGTTTTGTAGTTATTGCGAATTAATATAGAATTATTCACTTTATGGTTGCCTATAGAGTGTTTTTAATGGTTAATATATGCCTGATATTAAGATAAAAAGTTCATATAAGTATTGCCGCTTTGAGTACGTAAGACAATTTAATGTCTAATGCATAGTCCATTTGATATTTTTTTTTGATTTCGGTTTCTTTTACGAGATAAATGCAATTTTCTCAAACTCTGATAGGCGCATAGCGATATGCAAATAAATATAAATAATTTTTGAATCGAAAACCCTTGGTCATACGAAAAGAAGTTTAGGCGCAATATTTGCTCAGTGATAGGGTGTAACTACGAAAATATTATTCCTTTAAAAACAGAAACAGTGGCGTATAATTTTTTTCTTTAAAACTGTCAAAAGACATTTTGACTTTTTTATTGGTAGAAGCACACCAAATATTTTTAATGAAAATAATTTGTTTTTATGCCTAGTTAGTGTCTACTAAGATTCAAAATAGTATCTATACTGTGTTCTATTAATAAGTATGCAATTTTTATGGTGGACAAAAAAAGCTATACAGTGTGTGTATAAATTCTGGAAACGGCTTAATAACATTACAATTTATTGGTCGATTTAAACCAAATTTGGTACAGCTGTGTAAGAGGATCTGACGCACCGAATGACGATATGGGCGTTGTTGCCAGCTTTTTAGTTTGTCTGGAATTTGAACGAATTCTATATTTTTAAACATAAAACCCTGTAGAAACAAAAATCCAATGGATTTAGATCCGGCGAACGGGGTGGCCATGGGTGAGGTCCTCCTATACCTATCGAACGAGCAGGATATTGTTGATCTAAATAGTTTCTAACACATACTTCAAAGTGAGGGGGAGCGCCGTCATGCATGAACCACATTAAAGTTCTCGTTCTTAATGGCACTGCTTCCATCAATTCTGGCAATTCATCTCTAAGGAAGTTGTAATAGACAGCACCAGTAAGTCGATTTAGAAAAAAATACGGTCCAACTAAGCTATCTCCAATAATCCCTGCCCAAATATTAAAAGAAAATTTATACTGGTGATTATCTTCCGCCCAAATATGGTTGTTGTGAAAATTTATGATGCCTTGTCTGGAAAAATTCGCTTCATCTGTAAATAGTATTTTTGCCGAAAAATGTGGAACTCTTAAAGAATTTTCTTGAAATCAGTTACAAAAATTAACTCGAGCTGGAAAGTCTCTAGGCAACAAAGCTTGCACTCCTTGTACGTGATAAGGATAAAGTAAATAGTCCTTTAAGATACTCCATACTGTTTTGTAACTCACATTCAACTAATTCCCGATTTTCCTCGTACTAGTGCCTGGAGATTCTTTCACCGTGTTTAAGACCTCTTCCTCAAGTTATACGGTTCTAACTGTAAGTGGTCGGCCGCCTATTTTGCTTTTTGCAAAGCTACCAGTTTCCTCTAATCTAACCTGAGGTGCAATCTTGTAAATGTTTCCGAACACGGTACTTGTCTATTAGGAAAACGTTCTGCATATAAACGTCTCGCCTCTAGCGCATTTCCATTTGCCAAACCGTACATAAAATGAATTTGAGCCATTTCTTGATTAGTAAACTCAGCCATTATGAAAAGTATGTAATGTAGTACAAAGAAATTCAAAAACAATTCAAAAGTATGTTATTTGAAAGATGTTAAACAGGAGACAAATGTTACGGAGAAAACAAATGTTGTTGCCATGGAACGAAGCAAAGCCTACTCGTATCATTTGACGAAACATAATGATAAAAATACGAAAAATAACTAAAAAATTAAGGTACTCTTTTACCCAGATCCCCGCCAATGAACTAATCGTAAAATTTAAAATTGACTCAAAGTAAAGTGCTTCAATCCCTTATGTTTAACAAATATTTAGAATATCGTTTGGCATTATTTAATAAAATGAAAAAAAAAATACAAACATTTTTTTAACACCCTGTTTTTCGAAAACGAAGCGACATGCGAAAACTTTTATATCACATTTTCGTCTTAAAATAAGGTAAGGATTCACCTCCTTCATTTTTCAGAGATGTTAGGAAGCACCCTGTATAGGCGGTCGTAAACATAGGTTTTCCTACTCGCGTGCGGTAAAGTACACTTTACAGCACTCATTTTCGTGTCGTAAGTAGTACTTTACCGCACTCAGTGCGGTAAAATTTCTTTACCGCACTCTTATAAATTTTATTATATGCGTAATATGTTCTATTTAATTTACTACATTATGATGCTAACCACAACTAACGGCGATAAGTATCACATCATTACGAATATTTTTACTAGGTACCTATTTTTGGTCTCATACTTTTATACGTTTCTTCTCTACTTATATAATGAAACACCCTGTACCTAAAATATTATAAATAATTTTATGTCATAATTTTTATGACAGGAATTTGATTAAACGTCTGATCTAGATGGTATTAGTCAAAATCTGCTCGACTGCATTGCATTGTATTCCCATAGCAACAACTCATTATTATATTTCGCGTCTGTAGATACCATCTAAACAGTTCAGTTAATTTCGCGTGTTTCGTGGTTCAAATTTTTCATTTTCTAATATAAAGCTGTGGTATAACGTTTATTCTTGAGAGATGGAGAGCTCCGATGAAGAAATATCTGAAGCAGCGAATGCAGCAATCGGCTCTTTAATTCCACAAAAGTCCCAGGACCGGTACAATAAAGAATATGAACAATTACAAACATGGTGCAAAGAAAAAAAAGCGTCAGGAATTAACGAAGAGGTACTTTTGGCATATTTTTATAAAATATCGAAAAAATATTCACCTTCAAGCTTATGGTCAAAGTTTTCTATGTTAAAACTAACGTTACAAGTAAAGGAAAACATTGATATTCAAAGATTCTATAAGTTAACGTCATACATAAAGCGACTAAATGTAGGTTATAAGCCTAAAAAATCCAAGGTTTTGGAAAAAGAACAGACAGAGCAGTTTCTAATCGAAGCACCCAATGAAGTTTACCTTATGATTAAGGTAGCTGCCATTTTCGGTATTGCAGGCGCCTGTCGCCGTGAAGAATTAATGAAATTAACGGTTGATGACGTTGAAGATAAAGAAGATTTGCTGGTTGTATCAATAAAGGCGACAAAGACAAATATTTCACGAAAATTTGTCGTCTGCGATCCTGGAAATATAAGAATAAGTTACCTAGGCTTATTCAGAAAATATGTAGCTTTGCGCCCTGGTGCCACCCCGCATAGACGTTTTTTTATACAATATAAAGCTGGAAAATGCTCACAACAATGCGTGGGCATTAACACTATCGGAAAAATGCCAGCAAATATTGCTGGATTTTTACATCTATCCAATCCAGAGATGTATACCGGGCACTGCTTTAGAAGATCATCGGCAACTATGCTTGCAGAATCTGGCAGCAACATAACAAACATTAAGAGGCACGGTGGATGGAAATCCACCTCTGTAGCAGAGTCGTACATAGAAGATTCCTTGCAAAATAAAAAAAGGATTGCTCAAAACATTCTGCAAAGCTTTAGTACCCCAAATAGAAGCACTGAGCAGTGTTCAACTTTAACATCAACGTCAGTAGCAGTGACAGAGACTTTAGAGGATGCTCCTGGTCTATCAACACGAAACAACCCAACGCCTACACCTTTAGCAATTTTCAGGTCACAACAATCTACTGTACCATGCATGGCGCAAGAAAATAACGCTTCTGTAATTTACAAAAACTGCTCAACTACATCTGATGAACAAAATCAAGCTCGCTCAGCACTTAATTTGCATTGCGCTACAAATTGTACATTTAATTTTAATATTTATCGTTAGCTATATTTTTATATTATAATGTTTGTATGTAATAAATATTTTTAAAAAATATTGTTTCTTTTTGTATTAATTTTGTAATATACTTCTTTTTTTTACCGGTGCGGTAAAGATTCTTTACCGCACTCAGTGCTGTAAAGATTCTTTACCGCACTGTATTAATTTTATTCAAAAAATGCAATTGATGTACTTGCATTCGCGCAATGCATAATATAAAAATATTTATAGCTTTTAACAATTAATATTTGTTACTTTTTATAAATTTTTTCTTTTAAATTTGATTTTTGTTCCAAATATTATTGCTCGAAGGAAAAATTGTGTACCTACCACGTGCGTAAAGTGTCTTTACCGCCCTTAACGGCTTGCCCGAACTCCGCTTCGCGTCGTTCGTGCAACTGCCGTCGCGTGCGGTAAAGGACCACTTTCCGCACTTGTTAGGTAAATAACTATTTTCTGTGTAAGGTTGAAGTCTACCAAGTTTCAAATTTCTTGAACAGTTTCTTAGGCCAGAATAAAAAATTGATTAGGTAAATATTAAGATAGAGACTTGAAACTTGAAAAATATTTTTTTAAATTGAGTTCAAACCCTTTGTACCCTGGAAGCATACAAATTCAAAGATTACCAAAATAAGGACCACCCTGGACTGGCCATGGATCACTATGGAAAACAAAACAACTTTATTATATTCCTTAATTTTTACTGCAGAATTTCCAAACCATTTTAAAGCAATGAAACTAAAAAAAAGTTTCTCAATAAATTTTTGGCTCTAATTTTAGTTTGTGCATGTTGATAGATTAGTAAAATGAACAAGAAATGTTTATTTTCTTTAAGATACTGCCTAATACCTACACGTACTTTTAATTTTCGTTTTCACCTCAAAATCGTAAACTTTTCATACTGATGTTTACAAAAAACTACAAGAAATTATTTCTAACATAAACTGGGAAATTACCGAGTAAAACAAAAATAAGCATCTTAATATCAAAATGTTTATTTTTCAGTCTTGATAAGCAAGGCAAATGATTACATAGATCAAAATAGCCACAATAAACTATATACGTAATTTCATAAATACATGTTTTCTATTTACAATTTTTATAATAAATAATTTTCTTAAGTACTGATAGGTACTTCTAATTTTAACTGGAATTTCACAGCAATTTTAAAAAATTATTTCTATACCTACCTAAATATTATTTATTTAATTATTATTATCATTGGGTTGCAGACTGCAGACAGGATATATTCCCATTAGAGCAAACAATGTTTACAATAATTATAATGAGGTATTTATAATTAACATTGCATTGTTAAAATAATATTTATGTAAGTTTTGTAGTACTGACCTACAATAATAATAATACTCTATCCCTAGTAACACCTATTCTAATTACTTTGATCGTAGAAATGTTTCACGATATCAGTACTTTCAGAAATATTGACACAATTTATGAGTAGTAAGCATAAAGAATATTTTTAATTCTTGCTTTAAAGATATCTACTGAATTTCTTATTGAATTGGAATATTTAAACACTCTTGAGAATGGGGAATTTTAGAGCTGTTAGTCTGGGAGAAATGCGATCTAAACAAGATATCTTGTCTAAAATACCTCGGAGGAACAGCAAGGGTAACCCTCTTTAAAGGTTCCAGAGAGTCGATTGTTGAGTTAATTATCTTAAATAGAATAACTACATCTGTAAACGATCTTCTGTGCTGCAAAGACCTAATTTTGTAGTTAAGACGCAACTCTTCCGTGATTGATCAAAATCAGTATTATCCCTAAATGCCAAACACTTGAGGAATCCATTCTAAACAGATTCTATACGCGATTTATAGATATTGTACAGGGGGTTCCAAACGGTTAAAGCAAAATTGAGCCGGCTAAAAACATTGGCATAGTCGAAGGTAATTAATGATTATTATTGTTGTCTGAAATAATTTTCTTGTCTATTTACAAATCCAAGCATTCTGTATGCATTAGCCACCATGTTTTCTATGTCAAACTTTAGCTTCTCATCAAATATAACTCTCAGATCTTGTTAAGGAAAGGTTCAGTTAGCTTGTTGCATAATTTAATAACGCAAACAAGTATAAATTCAAAGCATATAAAGTACGGCAACTTTGCTGTCTAGACTAATTTCATAGAAGATCATCCGTCTACCAAACGAGCGGTCGCCCAGGCAACGACGGAATTAAGGCAGGGGTTGAAACAGAATGACGAAATATTACTGGGTGCGAGAAAGAGGGTGGTATATCGCAAGTAGGACTTGACAGTCAGTAGAGATCTAACCTTTATTGTTCTGTGGTAGAGATCGGTAACAGCTCGAGTGGAAAGCACACGGTCTTCTCGCGGCATTTCGCGCAGTTTCAGTTGATTTTATGGTATTGAAGCCATGAAATAGTTGGAAAGTTCGCGGATTGAATCCCGAAGGTGTAGCTAATGTGATTAGTACATCCCAACTCTAGTTCCGTTTATCTGTTGAAATAACTCAGTCAATTTGCGGTGTTAGTGCCCAAAGGTGTATTAACGTAGTTCTTATACCACGACGCGAGACCAGTTCAACTGTTGTAAAACAACAGTCTCAAGTTCGTAGATGCGATAAAGTCTCGATAGTTTAAGAATATAGTATCGTATCCCGATATTATTGGTTGTTTAGTAATGTAATGTTAGTGATGTAAAAACGTATAGCTGCTTAATGCAGTAAGTAGTTACCATACTAAGTTGTAAAAATAAAAATCATTTGCTGCTACCCAGAATGGATGTGAAGATGAGTAAATGAAATACCAGAAGTAAATACTAATAGATATATTTTGTGTGAGAAAAAAGCCTTTTATTTCAACTGACATATTTTGAACCACGCAACCTATGAGAGATACAGTATACAATTTATGATTGGCGTAAGCATAGAACGGCGGCGTTAACAGATCTCTAGCCTAGCATTCCCTCCTCAGGAAGCTGACACCAAGTTTATAATGATTTATTATTTTATTGTGATTTCGTCTAAAGGTAATGGAAAAACACGTTTGTAGATTTACAAATAGGTAGGTAATATTTAGTACAGTACCTAATCATGAAACCTATCAAGATCATCCTGTATCTCATCACAGTCATTAGATTTAGTTACCTGCTTATAGATTTTGAGGTCATCTGCATAAAATAGAAATTTACAACGTCGGGAACAGAGATGGATATTATTGATATATATGAGAAACAGCAGTGGTCTTAGGTGGCTACCCTGGGGTACCCCTGACGTAGAAAGGAAGATGTCGGAGTAACAGCCGGCAAGTGAGACGAGCTGCTCTATATCAAGACTAGAAAGCATCCAGAACAACGCCACTTACCCCGACTTGAGATAACTTTTCCTGGCGTAAAAGATGATAATTTTGTCAAACGCTTTACCAAAGTCGGTATAGATAGAGTCAACCTGGATTCGGCTATCCATACTCCTTATTTAGAATGAATTCCGAATAGCATATAAGATTTCACTCTATTGGCTTTTTGGGGTAGAATCCATGTTGATGTCGCTTCTATCGCCTAACTTGAAAATTGATACAATTAAAAAGTATTTCCATGAATTGGGGAACGATCCCATGCGTAATGGCTGGTAAATAACAGGGACAGAAACTAGACTATCAGCGCATTTGGCAACAAATAATGCTGCAATGTTGTCTGTGCCAGCTTGTTTTCTTGTATCTGGCATTTTTACAATTTCCTGTATTTGTAAAGGATTGAAATAAAGATTAGAGAGTTGGGCACAGGCGTCACCATCAGCGTCAGTTTTAGGGAGGTTTTTCGATTCTTGCTGAAAAACACTTTTAAAATATTGAGCAAAAAGATTACAAATATCTTAACTATTATCAGCCTTATCGTTGCCAAACGACATGCAGGGAGGTAAATTGTTGTGATGCTTTGTATGCTAATATTATTATTATAGCTTTTATGCGAGCTATACACGTTCAAAAATTAGAAAAGCTGCATAGAAATTGATTAAATTTAGACGAAACGTAAAAACTCTAAACTTGCATGAAAAATTGAAAGTGCTGTAACGTCAACAATTTTAATTCGATTTTAGTGAAATTTATACAGCGTCTGTACTTACCTAAGTCTAAAAGTTGATAGAGTAAAGAATCTATATTTTATTGTGTCAAAATTTCGAAAAGATCTGATAAAAATTGTGCAAGCTAAAGAAGAATAACGCTAAAGGACCAAAAACTACATTTAGCTTCTGCATGACGAATGTATGATTTATAAATAAATTGATATTGGAAAAATGTATGTTAATTTTATTAATGTTTATCATTAAACAATATCGTCGGACCAGTGTGATGGAGGTCGTCCTTATTCCTGTAAGTATCTCGTCTATAGACATCCATTCTGCTATTTTTCTTATCCACCTGTTGTCAGTCATTCTAGCTAGGTTAGTTCCACTATTGATAAGCTATTTTTCGCATAATGGCTTACACAAATAACGAAAACAATTATCGTTATATTTTCGGACGCGTTAAATAAACATGATTTGTTCCAATATTTATGATGTTGGCAGTGTTCATTTATGAGTCGAAAGGGTATATGTTTACAAGTAGCTGCTAAAATATCCGTTTTGGGCTCTTCGGGTTACCCTAAATAATTATTACAGCATCCCTTCAAAATTCTAACACCTTTAAGTTTATACTAATGTGTGAAATATTCAAGGATTGATTATGGTGATTAGTTACTAGACAAAAACAATATTTTGTTTTCTGTTTTAATAATTGAATGTACTTTACTGTATATTTTATATACCAATGAATTCTCTGATATAACAGGTCAGTATAGAGTTTTATATATTTTTAAAGCCTCTGACAGGTCTGATTTGCTTTAGCTTGGAATATATTTGTTTTTTGTCCGTTATAGCGTATGTATCTCTTTTCCTCTTTTAAATAATTTAATATCAGATTATGTAAGATATTTAATTTTTAACACATAACCTAATGTTGTAAGTAGAATTAATTGTCTATAATTATTTTACAGTGTTCTATGCCAATTGGTTTTTATTTGAACAAATAAATTCTTATGACTATGAGTATTATTTTTGCCGAAAACTATTGAACGATAAATATTCAAAAGAATTACTACCCATTGAGTTTTAGCCGTATGTTTAGTAAACACCCTGTAATTTCATTGAAATCGAATTGTTGATTTTATTATTTTGAAAAATATGTAACTTTAGCTAAAAAATCGTGCTTCTTGCCTTATCTTTTTCATAACCTGTATGTTAAAGGTCCCATAAGAATTAGTTTTATAACAGAAATTAAAAATACAAATTTGTGCATTTTTGCACTTCAAAATACCGATTTTACATTACCGTGTATTTATAATAAATATATAATGTTTAAAAAATATATACAGGGTCGTTGCTATGTATGGATCGGTCGATTATTTCTTAAAGTAAAAGAGATAGCAAAAAAATATATAAGACAGAAGTTTTAGGGTATTTTGGAGTCTATTAGATTTTAAAAAAATTAAGTATACCGGATGAGTCGAAAAGCCGTAGAGAAGCAAAGTTACTTTTTTTTAATGGAACACCCTATATCTTAGAATATTTTTGAATTGTATATAAAATTACAACTATTTTTAATAAGTGCATTTTAAGTCTAAACTTAATAGTTTCCGAGATATCGACTTTTAAAAAATTACATTTTTGAACTTTGACAGATTCTAGATTTCTAATGTTTTGCCATAGAGCAACCATCTTACTTTTTTATTATCTTCCCAAAAATTTTAACTTCCGGTTAAACCGAAAGTACAATATTTCCAGCTCTTGAGTTACATCAGGTTTAACCGGAAGTTGACACTAATAGAAAGATAATAAAAAACTAAGACAGGGAAATGTAAGCCGTTTTACTCTAAGACGTACCGTTAGAAAGCTAGAGGCTGTCAATTTTCAAAAATGTAATTTTTCAATAGTTGATATCTCGGAAACTATTAGGTTTAGGCTTATAATATATCTATTTAAAAATAATTGTAGTGTAATGTTAAATCCAAAAATATTCTAAGACAGAGGGTGTTCCATTAAAAAAAAGGTACCATTGTTTCCTACGACTTTCTGACTAATCCTGTATACTTATTCTTTTAAAATTTTTATAGACTTTAAAAAACCGTAAAACTTTTGTCTTAATTATTTTTTGCTAGCTGTTTTACTTTAAGAAATAATCGACCGTTTCCATACATACCAACGACCCTGTATGTAGCAACCACAAAAATGTAAAATCTGAATATTAGTGTAAAGTTGACCCTGTCGAAATACATGTATTAATTGATGGAAACATGTTCTGATTTTTGTGTATTTTTGCGTGTATTTATCGATTTTTGAGCGCTACCATCTAAGGTCCTTGTCTCCCTAATTTGACTTTCTCATTTGGTAAAAAAAATTAATACTGGTTTACAGTGCGTTTTTGGTAATGGAGGTAAAGGTTCTTATATTTTAATTCAAACCTGCCAAGTTACTCAAGATTCTAGGTTTGGCAGCACTAAAATTTTTGAGCAAATTTTGTCACGAAATCGACAAATGTAAAACAGCTGATTTCGTGTAGTAGCGAATACATGAAGAAATACACGGAAAATTACACAAATGTAAAACCAGCAAAAGAAAAGCTGATTGATTTTGTTTTGAATTACCTTGTTGAATTCAATGGAACCAATTTACCATAAAAAGGTATTGGGTATCTTTCGGCAAAAAGGCTGTTATTTTTGCGATTTTATGGACACATTTTTGTAATTTGAAATTCAATTTAGCCTGAGATCAGTACACATTTTAATACTTTTGTTGTTTGAGTTTGTGGAAAAAGTAAGTTTAACTAAAAAAATTAAATTTTTCTTCACTAAGACACACATTGCATAAGGACACCCTGTAAAAAAAACGGATTCTTGTCTCAATTTGTTCTTTTGAACGAATCTAAAACATATTTGTTTTATAACTTCAGTTTTACTACGCTATAGAGTACGTCCTAATAAAAGTGTCACTACTTCTGGAAGATTTTCTTGTCACATTATCATCAGGTACCGTTTCCTTCTGAAAACTCTCATTAAAATATTCGATATTTTGTTTGTTCTTTTGCACATTTTGATTTTCTCTTTTTGAGGTATATTTTTCCGATTCTTCCTCGCTACTTGAGTACACATAGTTATCATTCGATCCAGAGGATGATTGTAGACTTTTTACGTTGTTCATGTTCTCTAAGACTTGCGATACTTGCTTATCTACAGCTATCTCAGTTGTCTGAAAATGAGAGAAGAAAAGACGAGTATTAGTACACACATAGTAAAAGAATACTTTATAATGCACTCGGACACAAGGTAAATGGTCATGACTAACTAATCCCCGAGCTAATCCCTTTATAATTATACCTGCTTATGCTTCTATTTTGGCAAATAAATCATTCCGGTCCAGGTTGGTAGTAGGAAGATTGAAACAATGCTTGTATACCAGGGTGCCCAAGATAAGGAGGGCCTCTATGGGGATCTCGGTTATGGTAAGAGCTACAACTTTGATTAAATGGGGAAAAAGTTGCGCAATCAGAGGACTAATAATATGGCATAAAAAAAGTTTTAGTAATATTTGTAAGTTTTGAGATATTAAATAAAAACTGATATTTTGGATTTTTGATTTTATTTTTCTTTGGCGTTATTATTAAAGTTAGAGCAAAACTGACAAAACTCTCTCACAGCAACTTGTTATGAACTTAAAGATTACATCGCAATTTTTTTTATACGACGTTTCGTTTCCAAGCAAACACCATCAACTTCATTTTTTCTAATACGGCCCTGATTTCTTATTGTCAAATTTTGAGAGCATTTTTTATTCTTAATTCAATGATGTACCAGACAATGTTGTTTAATTACGTTTCGAGCCTTTTTAACCATCTTTATGAAATTTTCAGGGTCCGGACCTGGATCCTAGAGTGTTGCATATGCTTTTTCAGCTTTTTTAATTAAAAAAATGAAAATGATGGATGTAGAAGGTAACAACGTAATCTTTTTAGTTTCATTATGAATTTAAAAAAAAATAATAAAATTACATAATAGATTTTTAATTATTTATTTAACATTGTAAAATACTGATTCCGAACCCATAATAATTAAACTTTAATTAATTGTAATAAAACTAACATTAACTCATCAAAAATTAATTTTCCAAAAGGTGTTCAAAGTGATTTCCGTCGTTCTCCAAACATAAATAGGATCTTAAAACTGTATTATTTAGGACATTAGTTAACATTTGTGGCGTTACGCTGTGAAAGGCTGCAAGCACTAGTTGTCTAAGCTCTTCTTCTGTTTCAAAATTCTGCTTATAAACACAATTCTCGATATATCCCCAAAGGAAAAAATCAAGCGGGGTTAAATCTGGGGAACGCGCCGGCCAGGGTGTTACAGAATAAGTGCTGATACTTTTTTCTGGAAATCTTGCTGAAATGTACTCTCTAACTACCCTTGAATTATGTGCAGGTGCACCATCCTGCTGGAACCAAGTGTCGCGTTGTTCTGCCAGAGGTAAATTATCCAGAGCCTCCTCTAAGCCATTTTGGAGTAAATTCAGGTAATGCTCAGATGTTAAATTATATTGATAGAAAAAAGGTCCTATTATTCTTGTTCCCAAAATTCCAGCCCACATATTAAATCCGAAACGGTATTGGTGTCTTGATTCTTTGAATACACGTGGATTTTCCTTAGACCAGTAATGTACATTTTTTCTGTTAAAGATCCCGTTTCGATTTACCATGCTTTCATCAGACCAAATTATCTGGTAAGGAAAATTTATGTTTTCGTGGCATTTTCTGGTGTACCATTCGCAGAATGATCGACGTCTTTCTGCATCACCTGGCCTCAGTCCTTGACAAATTCTGTATTTATATGGGTGAAATTTTTGTTTGTTTAAAATAAATTGAGCAGTTGATTTCGCTACGCCTACATTTTCATCAATTTCTCTAGTTGATACTCCAGGGTTTTCAGTAACAGCTAATAATACGCTGAAAACCTTTTCCTGGTTACTATTTTTTTTTCGAGAGAGCATGGGTTTTTTAAATGCACCGTGTTCTTTAAGGTTAGTTACTAACTTACTGTAAGTCCGTTTAGCTGGTTGTCTCCTTTCCGGATATTTGTCCAAATAAATCCGCTCCGCTACATTACAATTTTCTCCGCTTAAAATAAAACATGATAACATATCAAATTTTTCTCCATTTGAATAATAACCTGCCATATTTAGTTCAACTGAAGTAATGCCAAATTGTCTGACACCATACCTACTCATTTTTTTTTCCAATGCCTACTTCGCTAATTTGGGAAAAGAACAATACTTAGTTTGCAACAGCGTAGATTTGTGTTGTTTCAAAAAGAAAATAAACCCAGGAAGTTTTTATTTTTTTTTAAACAGTATCGTAAGGTTTAATTAAAAAAGCTGAAAAAGCATATGCAACACTCTAGGATCCAGGTCCGGACCCTGAAAATTTCATAAAGATGGTTAAAAAGGCTCGAAACGTAATTAAACAACATTGTCTGGTACATCATTGAATTAAGAATAAAAAATGCTCTCAAAATTTAACAATAAGAAATCAGGGCCGTATTAGAAAAAATGAAGTTGATGGTGTTTGCTTGGAAACGAAACGTCGTATAAAAAAAATTGCGATGTAATCTTTAAGTTCATAACAAGTTGCTGTGAGAGAGTTTTGTCAGTTTTGCTCTAACTTTAATAATAACGCCAAAGAAAAATAAAATCAAAAATCCAAAATATCAGTTTTTATTTAATATCTCAAAACTTACAAATATTACTAAAACTTTTTTTATGCCATATTATTAGTCCTCTGATTGCGCAACTTTTTCCCCATTTAATCAAAGTTGTAGCTATTACCATAACCGAGATCCCCATAGAGGCCCTCCTTATCTTGGGCACCCTGTATGTACAAAAATGTATTGTGTATTGCTGACTTTGACGTAAATTATTATTAATATGCGTAAAAGTAGTAAGCCGTAATATGTAATTTTTATTATACAGGGTGTCATACGTAGAAGTTCCACCCCCCTTTATTTTCTTTAGTTTTTGAGATATCGGAATATATTTTTTCTTGTTTGAAAACGAATGGCAAAGACTTTTTTGACATCTGTGTAATTACCGGGTTGAAAATGCGGAACATCTACATGGAACACCCTGTATAAAACCGTATGAATAAAATGAGTCATCTCAATAGTTTAAATCTGTACTATCACTATCATCCACTGATATAATTAGAGGTTGTATGTTTTCCCATAATGTTTTATAATAATTATTTTCGACTTTAAGTACATGATTAACGCATGCTCTCCAACTGCTCTTTGGTATTAATTCACACCAAGTTTTAATTACTTCAATTACACTAGCGGACATTTTTGGGTTTACATTATTGCGTCTAACTTTGTTTTTTAATTCGGACCATATCATTTCTATAGGATTTAAATCGCAATGGTAGGGGGGCAATCTAAGTGGTATGTTACCGGATGCTTTTATAGCCTAATCTACGCAATATATTTTATCATACGAATTGGTTTTTAGTACCTCAACTAGTTTTTTTTTTGTATAATTATCTTCAAAATAGAAGTCATGTTGGCTAAGGAACTCTTGCAGTACCTCTTTTTTGCTGCTTATGGTTGGTATTTTCTCAGCTAAGGTGTTGTGATAACTAGCATTATCATAAACGACTACACTGCCTGGTGGAATATTTGGAAGAAGAGAATTTTTCATCCAATTTTCAAAAAGCTCACTTGTCATGTCCTGATGGTAGTCTAACGAGCAGTCCTTACTGTTTTTTGCTGAAAGTAGCAAAGCGTTCGGCACCCAGCCATCCCTCTAGCCACAATGTAAGATGGATATTCTCTTTCCTAGAGAAGCAGGTACATCTAAAATGCACTTTGGTGAAGAATCTTGCCATCCTTTTTTTATAGTGTCATGGGTGTCGAACCAAGTCTTATCTAAATAGTATATATTTCGCTTTTCTGCGCGGAACTAATAAATTTGTGTTAAATATTTTTCTCTCCATTCCACTAACCGTTGGGTCTCTTTAATGCAAATGCGCTTGTCAATTTTTTTAAATCGAAATCCAATTTTGTGCAGGAATCGGCGTAACGTTTCGCGACTCAGCAAATCGACAATTTGCTAAAAACTTTTTTCGCAACGTTTTTAGAAGACCTGCAGACAAATATTTTCCGTAAGATTTTAACCTGATATTTTTTTACCACTCTGTGTGGCTACAAGGTCGGTCCAATGAAAGAAAATGCTTATTTCGACTTCCAATATAACATACTAGAATTTTAAAAAAATCTGCCCGGAATCCATAAGAAGTGTAATATGCAGGCCCGTTCCTGGGGTGTCTGGCGCCTACGTGCAGATTTCTTTGGTGCGCCCCTAGTTAAAAAAAATGGTCCTATTTTTTTTTAATATAGATATTTCGCGAAAAACGGGCAATGATTTGAAATGTAAGAAAACTGATAAAAAATAATTAGAAAAAATATTTATTAAATTACCAAAACAAAATCACATAAAATATTTGGTAAGTATATCAAAAGAAAAATATACACTAAAGAAACAAAAAAAAAACGATATAAACAGTACTTATAATCAATATATCATTACGATTATTTACTTGATTGTTTATGAAAAATGATAAATAGTAGGAACTAAAAGCAGTAATACATTCACAAGAAAATTAAAGGAGAATAAAATTAACGTAAATAAAATAAACAATAGCAAAAGCACAAAACAATATTATACCTAGTACTTATATGGTAGGTTACAGAAATATTTTAATGATAAAAAAATAAACGTTTCAAAAATGAAAAAATACTATTTAATAATAAACAAAACAAAAAAGGAATGATATACCTAAAACAAAACACGCCTGGCTTTCACGGATGCAAGCTCGTTGATTATCTGATTATGATCAAGAGCCTCAGAAATATTATTTTCAATCGAAATAATGGCCAAATCTGATAGGCGTTCTTGACTTATAGATGTCCTTAAATAATTCTTTATTAGTTTTAACTTAGAAAAACTTCTTTCACCTGAAGCTAATGAAATGGGAAATGTAAGGTATATCCTTAAGACTATAAATAAATTTGGAAAAAGAGACTGTAGATTTTTTTTAGTTATATAATTTAAAATGTCTATGGGAAAGGATGAATCAGTAGTATTTTTAGGATTAAGAATTTTATATGTTGAAATTTCATTATGTCAATCTAAGCCGTCAATGTCTTTAGATACTACTTCATTAATCTCAACTTGTAATGCGGTATCTAAATATACACATGATTTTTTAATTAAGTCGGATTCTAAATTTTCAAAATTACATAAGAACCCAAATAAATTTTGAAATTTGTTTATACCCTCAAACCACCTTGGTAAAGACTGAATGGTTGTATCTAAAATTAGAAAATAAAAATTGATTTTAAATTTTTGCTTTGGATCTGCTACAGATTCATCCTTACTTATATGAAAATTGTTGCTTAATTTTTCGTTGCCGTACTATTTGGAATACCTGCTCTACATCGTTTTTCTCTGCTTCTCCTTTAGCTTTATTGATGAGCAAATCAAAATTTTTGTCTGACCGTTTTTCGTTAAAATAAAGATTTAGATTTTCAATTTCTTTATGGCAGTCATTTAAGTTTCTATTCGGATCTTGTAGTATTTTACTTACTATATTAATTTTTCCTAAAATATCATGCCAGATTAAAATCGAACAAATAAACTTAAAAGTCGGGGCATGTATTGTCCAACAAGGAAACTAGGGAGAGAACACATTTGTGCTATTATTAAGGAAAACGCTTGGTAAAATTTTTAGACATATTGAAATGATAAAATAAAAGATTTTTTTTTTTATTTGTAATAAAGAATACTGAATGACCGTCGATATTGCGCTCCTAAAATTTTGCGCCTGCGTGCATGCACGTCCTGCACGCTCGCCAGGAACGGCCCTGGTAATATGTTCTTTCATATCAAAACTAAGAAAAAATATAAATTTTACCTTGATATACTCGCAAAACAATCCTCTTGCAGCACATCTGTAGATGGCAATTTGTTTTTTGCTCGTTTTTGTCTTCAATTCCGTCGTCGGATTCACAGTTTTCAACCCACGGTCTCAACATTTTAAAAATTACTAATATTAATAACACCACTGAACACCGTTGAATGACACAGTTCAAATGATTTAATAATAATTCGACAATTTCTAATATGTCGACAGGTATAATTAATTATACCTTAAATACGTACATTTTCAAAATAAAAATAAAATACCTCCCTGTTACTTAGAAACGCTTACAAACCAGCCCTTAATTGGTTTATGGTGGGTAAAGTCGCCCGATCGTTATAAAGCAGGTAAAGTCATGACCATTTACCTTGTGTCGGAGAATACCATAGAATCAATCAGTTTCGTTCCATCGAATTGTTCTTTTTCTAAATACAAATTTGGTATGATTGCAAATGCAAATCCTTGCTGTATAAGTACATATTTATATACATATACTTTTCTTTCGGTGAATAAGTATCATTTGATTCTACTATGTAAACTTTATAAGTTTTAAAAATTATTTCATAATTTGACATTGTATGACGGCCGCTTCATCACAGGGGCAGTTAATTACCGCGACACTTCATTTTTGATTGGTTCAACGAATCGCGTGACGCACGCTGATTGGTTTAAAGCTGACAGTGACTTCAACGCGAAAAAACAAAAGAGGAGTAGCGTCAAAGACTCGAGGGGAGAAACTGCTCCACGTGCCGGGTAGCAGCACTCACGTGTGTTACTGACACAAGGTGTCACTCTAATTCGATCAGAGTAAAGTGATATTCTTCTATAAGGACAAAAAGGGCAACTACATCGTGTGTGTTTGGATATGCAACAATTGCATATCATAATTATTTTCTTAAAGGGCTTCCGTACGAGGATTGCAGTTTCCCGACGACAGTGATTAGTTAGTCTGACACCTTAGAACAAGAAATGTGTGGTAGATTAGCTTTCAGAGATAATAATACAAAAGTGTGTTGATTCTACATTCTAATATAAACAAGTGATTATTTACTTCAGCATCAAAGTAAAATAGACATTTTCGTTCAGATATAAGGTATAAATAAAGAAAAGACGTGTTAATTCGATTGTTTCAGCTATATTAAACTAAGTTCCAAGGGTATTTAAATTGACCTCAGTTGCAAAGTGTCTTACGTGTCAACATGAATAAAACAAGTTGTTACCGAAAAAATAATACAAGGATAAATTGATCTGAACATGAAAAAGGTACCAAATCGTGGAATAAACGAAATAACTTAAGGTAATAATGTATTTTACTAAATCAGGCAACATTTCGCATTAAACAAAGGTATCCTTTAAAACAACGAACGGTATTTATCCGAATGAAAAATAAAACACTAGAAATTGGTTTGCACAAAGTAAGGAAGACACTAAGTCTTCTTTAAAGTTTTAAAAGTTCTAAGCCTCATTCCTTTATCGTTGTCGGTCTTTGGTTAAGCATAAAAGGTTTTATTGGTTTGTCTTAAGCAAACTTGTAACAAATAAGTACAATGTCTAAGTTGCAACTTCTTGAGAGATCTATAGCTTTAAAAGAACAGTCTTATACAAAACTAACTTTAAAGGTGGGGGGGTCTGTGAGCGACTCGGCTTACTTTGCCCGTTCGTCATATTTAGAAAAACTTTATCCTCATAGTGTAGGGCTATGTTCAGTGGATATGTAGTTATATATTCACATAATTCTAACATTAAGCTTTAAATTTGTTAAATCAGCACTATACAAAGCATACAGTATATGTATGGGGCTCTGCTCTCAAACATATCCTAAGATTGCTAGATTCCATTCAAAGAAGAGGTATTCGCTTGATCGGTGATCATCATCTGACAAACAACCTGGAAAGCTTTAACATTCAAGGCAGGTTGGCGACTTGAGTATATTTTACAAATATTTTCATGGCAAATGCTCAAGTGAGGTTGGCCGCTTGATTCCACCCAGAGCGGTGCACCGCAGATATAGACGACGAGCCACTGCAGCCCACCCGTACGTGGTTTAGCTTAGTGTCCCTCGAATGACACTGTTAAAACGACTGAGGCCGTGTTTCCCAGCGACTATAATCTTTAAAGGTTCAAGACCAACGTCAATAATTTCCTGCGCACACGCACCGCTCGTAGAGCGCCATGAAGGATTAATCCTGCAGGGCTGCAACGTTTATCTCATACTATCACATACTGCTACACTTCATTGGCGGATACAACTATACTATACAATTGTGTAACAATTTGTTACTTCACTATTGAGTTACATTAAATACAAAAGACACTTACTGATTGGTACTTTGTAAGACTGATACACTGTAGCTTGGTCAATACCTTAGGGCGCCCGAGTATACGTATGCACTAGATATTGAACATTAGTGGCAATAGGTTTAAGAACTGTAAAAGATCTTACTGCTTTTAACTTAGTAAAACTCGTCGTAGACTACGAATGTCGTGACCTACGTCGATCAACGCCCCACTGGAATAGTACCTGTAGGATTTCGACGATTACGCACGTCTCAGAACTACAAATGGCGAGTCTCGTTCAACTAATGCCACAGTAGAACAATACTGCATGAAAGGAAACACATTTGTTCAGTTTTCTCACGTGAACACAGAAAATTACTTATCTTGTGAATATTTAGAATGGCACCACTGTTCCCCCTGCCGTAATTCTTCAGTCATCATCGAGCATGGTGACCGCAGTGAGCTGTCTTGACCAACTAACTTATTTAGAGACGCTGCTGCTGCCTATATTCACGCGCCTAGCTTCCCGCGGCGGCGTCCCCGCTGGGGTAAACCATTGTTGTTGCTATGCAATTTTGCCATGTTAAAGATGCAGATCTTTCTAGCATGGACTATTAATAGACAATATCTTGGTTCATCGTTTGTTTTAGGAAAACTGTCTGGCTTCCAGCCGTGCACCGTTGCCGGTGTTTAATATCGACTTGGCTAAAGCATAGGGTTCATCAGACAGGTTATTTTACAAATACAATTATGAGTTTTGGGTTCACAAACGTGTATTTCCTCAACAGGCTCTTTCTCAAGCTTTTACGTCATATTTAATGTAAGATACAAGAAAGTAAATAATACCTGCCATATTACAAACATCAAAAATTTAATTTCTTTTAATCAACTAGCGTCAATCGCAATCTTCTAGTGTACAATATTTCAAAAAAGTGTTTATGTCAAAAATAAATCATTATCTCTTGGTGACCATGTGAAACCCCTATAATTCTTGTCCTTTGACTGTTGACTAATTGAGATAATGACAAGGGTTTGCTTTTACCTTCTGCCAGGACTATTCCCAGATGCGTTTCGCTGTATAACAGCTCGTCAGTGAGGCTATAGGCTCTGACAAAAGGAAAAAGCATCGGCGTCCGTTTTAAAACAGAAAAATCGGTATGAAACCAGCCAATCTTAGAAATTGGTGTTCCCTACCAGCACCACGAGATGGAGCCATCTGGTTTCATTCTCTGTTTCAATTGAGATAATATTTTAAGTATTTAAATTCGACCTTAAAGCGTTTATTTTTAATAGAAGTGAGCTTTTTCTTGCACAGATTTAGGAAAGAAGTAGCGGATATTATTTGTGTAAAACGCGCATTCTAAAAGTTAGTTTTTTTTTTATTAATTCCACTCATGAAACGACACCTACACTTTTTGAAATATTTAATACCTACTGATAAAACGATTACCAAACAAAAACTATGTTTTATTTTTAAGACTGTTAAGCCTGTTTACATTAGGTGCAAGTCGATGCAAATGCAAGAAAAATTGCCTAAATAATGTTTTAATTTAATTGCAAGTAGCATGCAATTTTAGTAAATTTTCTAGTAAAATTTT
This sequence comes from Polydrusus tereticollis, assembly GCA_963920685.1. Classification (NCBI taxonomy): domain Eukaryota; kingdom Metazoa; phylum Arthropoda; class Insecta; order Coleoptera; family Curculionidae; genus Polydrusus; species Polydrusus tereticollis. The sequence continues at coordinate 19,908,495 of OY987330.1, read as the reverse complement.
CAATAGTAACTCGACAAAAAAAGTGAACATAACTATTTCAAGTTTATTCAGAACTGCTTTATATCAAGTAAAATCAGGTAATTACTATAATAAAAACAGGAGGTAAACTTTTCTTATATCAGCTGATATTGGGTGGATTTGTAAGGTTAGCAATATCTGAGGTTAACATACTTGAATAAAAATACTTGCTTTATAATATATAAACGACCATGTAATGCATTTTTTTCATCGCATGAACTTGCATGCACTCACCTGTACCAAATGTAAACAGGTCTTTAAAATAATTAAAATTTGTTTCCTTCGATGTCTGCATGCAAACAAATATCACCAGAAGCTGGTAAGCGGTTCTTGCGAATTTAGAAGACACAGAGACCAACAGATAAGTAGCAGTAAAAAACAATTATTGAATTAAACGTTTTTGCCCAAACTTACTTTCTGGTTCTTTTTGTACGAGGCGAAGAACAACCACAAAAGATATAAGAACATTATCAAGGCCGCTGCCAATAAAGCTGACATTTTGGTTGATCTATATGAAATGGCTTGATAGAGACCTAGACTTACTAGGAACAAAATGAAAAACACTGCTAGATACCTCCCTGTCTTTTTTCTCTCTTCTTCCTGAAAAAAAAGGAATATTTTAAAATCATGTGAACCATTTGTAAGAATTTATTGTTGCTTTTTCAGCATTTAATTCAACAAACATTAAATAATTCAGAAAAAGAACATGATAAGCTCCCTTTGAGGATAACAGCCGAAACTCTTATAGTACATATGTTTTTAAAACTTTCAATATACTGCTTCAAGAGACTTACTCCAAGGGATGTACTAGGATGACCAAATAACACAACCGTACCCTAGTTTAGGCAAAGCAAGAGCATCAAATAGTGTAAGACACACATCAACATCAAAGGGGAGCGCGAACCCTATGATGAAGCCCATAGTCCTATATACTTCGGTAATTTAGCCTTTATATGATTGATGAAGCTCAGGGCTTCATCAAGGGTTACACCCAAGTCCCCATGAGTCGCTGCTCTTCTTTAAACTGAACAACATACAGAAACACTTCTTAGTATTTAATTTAAACCCATTAAAATAACACCAGTTGGTAAGTCCATTCAAATATTCCTCTAATGATCACAGTCGCCGTCAGGTAGCCCATTAACTGCTATTATAAATAAGAGAGGGCCCAAATTTAAGCCTTGATGAAGTCCCGAAGTACTTTTGTAATTGTCAAATTTTGCGCTCCTTACCTTTGAATACTGTTCCCTATTCGCGAGGTAGGATTTAATTAGAAGGATTAAGTTGTTACTAATGTGTATGTCCTTTAACGACTGTATGATAATACCTGTTTTCTGTGAACAATACTATTCTTTATCCTGTCAAATGCTCCTCGCATAGTCGCATCTCCCTTATCTGTGCAAGTGCCTTCTCCATATCTGTGAAAATGACATCTACCTGTGCCTCATGGATATACTCAGAAAAAGTGACGATGTTGAATTTTAGTCAAGAATCCGTATTGACAGGATGTAATTTTACTTACTTTACTGTATATTCTGTTAAACAATACTATTTCGTTCCCTCTTTTAATTTGTTTTAGTTTGTTTATTTAGGTACATCCTAAAAAACATAATTCTTAATCACTTGGTTGCTGAAGATGACTTCGACTAAAGTCGAAACTAGTTCAACCTAATGTCAAATTAAATTTTGTACACGCTTTAACCCTTATTTCACCCTAAAAGGACAAATATATTTTATTTTGGTGGTATAGACAGACCTTGTTTTCTTTCTTTAATACTATTTCAAATACTTCAAGACTGCATTGACTATAGTTCTGTTATAGGTAACACTGGGGAACAAATTTAAACTTTTTTTTGTTTCCTGAACAAAACCTATTATTTTTATTGAACTACAGCCAAGTAACTAAAATATAATATAATTATTATATAATTATAATAATTTAATATACCTATTAAAGATTTTAGTTAGCTCATAAAAAAAATCTGAATTATTTGTTACAAAATTTTAATTTATAGGCATATACAATGAACATTTTAATTTATAGGCATTTACAATGAACATACAAATAATATTTTGTTGGTTCAACAATATCAATTAAATAGTACATTTTTATCAGTGAGTCTAAAGTTTAGACACTCATTTTACGCTTCTTAGCCTGTCTTTTGAAAGCAGCCTCGGGGGCATCTTTCGTAATAGTCCAACAGTAGTCGGCTAACATCTCAGTTCCATTTTCCCTGATACCTTCTTTCCGCGTTTGAAATATTCTGGTGGAACCTCTCACAGTGCTCGTTACTTACAGCACCACAATTTTCCGGAAAGTAATCCAGATGAGAATCCAGGGAATGAATTCTTAACGACATATTACACCCTAGGTTTTGGTAACATAAAAGAAGTTGGGCAACCAGTTCTTTATAGTTTTCTGCTGTAATGTTTCACAAAATTTTTGTTGCAACCATTTTAAAGGCATTCCAAGCGTCCTTTTCATTGCCTTCAAGTATGGAATCGAATTGCGCATCTCCGAAAAGTTTCCTAATCTGGGGACCCACAAATATTTCCTCTTTAATTTTAGTTTCACTGATTCTAGGGAAATTTTCTTTTAAATAACTGAAAGTACGGCCTTCCTTGTCCATGGCCTTCACAAAATTTTTCATGGGTCCCAATTTTCCATGAAGTGGCGATAGTAAAATCTTTTCTGGGGGAACTAATGGCGCGCTGGCTACATTTCTCTTTCCTGACTCAAAAGACTCTCTCGGTGGCCAAATTTTTTTTATGTAGTGATCCGATCGTGCTCGACTGTCCCACTCGCAGAGGAAGCAGCAGTATTTCGTCTAACCTAGCTGCATTCCAAGCAAAATCGCCACAACTTTTAAATCCCCACAAATTTGCCAATTTTATTATATCTTTCATATTGTATGATATCTAGTAACAATTTCCCATTGCTATACGTTTCTTTCATGTGCACTGCATGACCAATTGGGACTGAAGTCAACTTGTTTCCATTATGAAGTAACACAGCTTTAAGACTTACCTTTGAGGAATCAACGAAAGGTCTCCAGTCTTGTCCCTACAGGGTACCAAATTGTTTTTCATGTTAAAAAATGGTGTTAGGGTTTTCTGACTGCCTCGGTACACAGACACTTTTACTTCATCTTGAAGTAAGTTCCATTGTCGCAACCGAAAGGCCAATAGTTCGGATATTTTCTTAGGCAATTTCAAATCCCTTATAAGGTCACTTAATTTACTTTGACTTATTTTGTGAGGCTTTTTACTGGGAAGTTCACACACAAAATCGGAGTCTTGAGAGGTTGATAGGCCGGCGACATTATCCAGTACACTACCGTTTGAGTCCATTGGATCATCATTAGAATCAAGGCTATATTCCTGAGGTGGATTAGGTACAGGCAACTCGTCACTATGAGGCACTGGGCGTATGGCAGATTGTAAATTTGGATACTGTATCGTAGACCTTTTTTTTCCGAAAAGCCTTTTTTGATAGGTGATGTCAAACAAAAGTAACAGTCAGTAACGTGGTCTTTCGGTTCTCGCCAGATCATAGGAACGGCAAAGGGAATCTTACGATTTTTTTCACTTAGCCAGCCGCGAATGTTGGATGCACATTTCTAGCAGCAGATATGGGGAGCCCAACAAAATACAAGCGGTAAGCCTATTGTATTAAAGGGCTAAGTGTACGTTTTTGTTTCACAAAAATCACTTCACCACATATATAACAAAAATGATCCGGATTATTTCAACAAACTCGCGACTTGTTGCTCAAAACTCTCTAATTTTTGAAATACGAAAAGCTCTCAATCAACTGGTGGTTGAAATACAACTAACTAACAATTTAGGATTTATGTTATATTTAATTTATAATGTACACCTGGTATAATAAATCCAGGCACTTCTCATTTAATAGTCGAATAATTATATAAATAGTAGGTGATTATCATAATTAGCATGGATCTATAAAGCCGGAGCCAACTGAGACTTTTGCAAGACAGGTTGTTAGTTAGTATAATAAAATACGTAAGATTTTGCTATTTTGGTCTCGGAAACATTTTTGTTGTTCACCAGTGTAATCTATTGTTTCATTTTTAGCTCCACTTTTGTATACAGGAAGAACTTTACTTAACCGCCAGTTAGTCGGATAGTTGTCTGTCTTGAGGCTCAAATTAAAAATATGTAAGAGTGAATGTTACAACATCCTTTAATAATATAACCCGGCAACCAATCAGGCCTCAGGGTCCTGTTTTCTTTTAACTTCTTTAAAGCCTCTGAGACTATTTAGTTGCAAATAGCAGAAAAAGTCTCTCAGCTCCTGTTCACGACATGCAAAAGTATAGCAAACCCATCAGAAATATGTTAAGCAACCCCAAAAATATTATCATTAAAATGCAAGCTAATTTAAGTTAAAGACGATTGAAAAATGCTTAAAAAACATTCTCAGATCAGAATAATAGAACATGAATTAATGAGATTTCCACGAAGTTGGCAGTAAATTATTTTTTCTGGTAATAAAATATATAATAAATCTACTAGCTTTTATTTAAACATTAATTATTTTTATGATATAAACATAAACCGACTGTATTTGCCGAATATTTTTATAACTTATTTCCCTGGTTCAAGACCACATTGTAACATAGCAATCGAAATTATGAAATATTAATTTTGCTCTAGGTGGGATTTTGTAGAATCTAAACTGCTGTATAAAGAAAAACAGGGATTTCACAAAAGAGGCTGCTTTCCCGAAGACTGAAAAAAGGCTAAAGGGGCATTGATACTAAAAACTGTAAAATATCTAACGTTGGCGGTTGACCTTTTATTCTCCCTTGCAATACAGATGGACGAAGAATCTTTGTTAAGGAGTACACATAGGTCGTAACGGAGCCTTTTGTCTAACATAATTTAAGTTTCCCGCTCCAGTAATAGAAGTCGATTTTCAACACTAAAATCGGTACAGAGAAACGCATTTTCCTCACGCTTGTAGAAAAACATTGTTACCATGCACCACAAACAATAAATTAAACTCATATTACTGATCAATATAAATATGCCATAACCAAACCACATTTCTAAGCCTCGACTTAGGAAATACACTTTGAACAGGAAATCAGAAAATGTTTATTTTACATTCACATCAATTTTTCTTATTTCCGACGGAATATAACGGCAAGATCAAATTATTTAAGCCTCTAGGCCTTCTGTTATACATAAAAGAATCCAATTTAAACTTGTAAAATCATTTGCAATAAAGAATTATTTACCTTAGAATCAAGGAAATCTATAAAGATAAATCTTTATATCTTTAATAAAATGGGATCATTTCTTTTCAATTTTGCAAAACAATAAATCCAAAAACGAAATTAAACTAAATTACTAATAAAATTCAGTAAATAAAATAATTACTATGACAAAAGGACACCGTCAGATTAAATCTGAAATGACGTCAGGTACTATCCAAGGGTCCGTTTATATTTTCACAACCCTCTTCTGTTTACATAAAAAATATTGGTTTAGCAGCACTAAGTGACTTGTCGGGCATCTATTTTAATTTCACGCATGCCAGTAAATCCCTTTTATCGCTGAGGTCTTATTTTGAAACGTGGTTTTCAGCTACAACAATTACAAATAGTTATAATATTTGCAGAATTATACCGTTGACTCTTACTGCCATAAATAATCTACCTGATTAAATCCTATTGTATACGCCTCAACCTCTTCACAGCTGAATAAATGGGACCAGGGTCGGCTTGAAAATGTACCTACACCACATGATTTATTTTTATAATTTAAAATAAATAGACAGGTATTTTTAGTTTTAGGTACCTATAATAAATGTAAAATAATGATAACAATTAATGATAATTGAAAATAATATAATTTCAAAGTATAACTATTAGGATAACAAGTACAATAAAAATTAATTAAATTCTTAAAAACTATTGACAATTTATTCAAAATTTAACTCTGTATCACTATCACTATCTTCATCTAAGCCTAAACTTATAATTAAGGGTTGAACATTTGTAATCATACAATTGTAAGAATTTTCCACCTTAAGTACATGCTGTACACAGTTTTTCCAGCTGTCTGTAGAAATTTTTCTTACTTCGATTTTAATTAATTCTACTAAAGATGCATTTAATGTAGGAGAAATATTATTTCTCCTAATATTGGATTTTAATTGGTGCCATATTAGCTCAATAGGATTGAATATATAATAGTATGGAGGAAGATGCAACACTGTATGTCCATTTTCTGCTGCAAGTTTGTCACACTCGTATTCCTTATTTATTTTAAAAACTTTTAATACTTCTAGCAGTTCTCGTTTTTTGTAAATTTCTTCAAAATATAAATCATTTTCAATCATAAAATTTTGAATTTCTGCTTTTGTATTATTATAATTGGGAATGATTTTTGCTTGCCGACTATGATAACTAGCATTGTCCATTACAATGACGCTATTTTCAGGTATATTTTTAAGGAGTTTATGTTTAAACCAATCTTCAAAAAGTTGTGCGTCGGTATCTTGATGGTAATCTAAAGAAGAATCTGCTATGTTTTTAGCTGAAAGCAACAGACAATTTGGAACAAACCCGTTCTCTGAACCAGCATGTAATATTGTGATTATTTTGCCTTTATTTGATGGTGCCTTGGTTTGACAACTTTTGGAAGAATCATCCCAACTTTTTCTTGGAGTGTCATGGGTATCGAACCATGTTTCGTCAAGGTAAATAATTGGACGATTTTTTCCTCTAAATTGTTTAACAGCTGTTAAATATTTAAGTCTCCATTCCCGTAAACGTTGAGATTCCATTAATGTTTATCTTTTATTAATGCTTCGGTATTTAAAACCCATTTTATGCTATATTTTCCTAAGACTTGAAAGGCTACAAGAGATATTTGTTTCGTCTTTAATCAGCCGCTCTTTGAGGGAAATCAAAGTGGGTACAGTTTGTGCCTCATACATTTGGTAAATCTTTTTTCTTAATGAATCCATGTCATTTTCGTCAATGCTTCTAAATGTGGCAAAATCACTCCGATTTTTTCTAGGATTAACAGGTTTAAGTACTATGTCTCTTATACCGAAGATATAGGAGTTTTTGTCAAAGTAGACGACTCTGCTAAAGCATCGATCGAATTAAAATTTCTACTCAACAAAGATTGATAAACACATTTTTAATTATTAGTTTGGCATCGGTAGATAAATGCTTTCTTTTAAAAATGACACTTGAAGATGCCCCCTATCAGCACAATTCTAAGGACGCCACATTCTACCACTAATAAGCCCAAATAAAAATTACTCGCCGGAAAACCACTAAAGACTAAAATTATTAAAAATCAGTTTGTATTTATATATGCATCAGGCATAGGTATAAATTGAATTTGTACCTGGTCCGGCTCTACTCGAAAAGGTTTTAAAATTTGGGATTTCCTTATTTATTTTATGGTCAAAGGAATAATGAGGGTTTTATTGCAGTCTAAAGATCAACGATATAATTCTACAAATACTATACATAAGCAATTTATTTCACTTTCAACAACAAGGAATGTTGTTGATTTAGGGTGTCGGATACAGTACGTGACAAGTCGGCGATATCAATTTTTTTTATAACATCATAAATGTAATATAGGTTTCCTGATATGTTTTATGCCACTATTTAGTCCTTAGTACTAAATTCCATGCAGGGACGCCGACTTTCGGAAATCCCAATGAAGGCAAACATATATTACAATCATAAAAAAAACTCTTTAAAAAAAAACAGAACATTGAATAAAATCAATACACATTACAAAAAATAATAAAGTAAATAACAGGAACTTTGGTCATAAGGATAAAACATAACTTTTTATCAATAAAATATATTTAAATAACAAAGCATTTCCCGGTGAAGGGTTAATTTTGGTTTGCTGAAATAATTTTCATAAAACTCTTTAAGATAACTTCAACTTAAATCGGCAATTCCTTTTCCTATACCGGTCAGTACTTTCAATTTTAGAAATATGTTGATTCATTTTTGGGTTGAATTTTGATTTTAAAGATACAATGCACGGAACGATGATTTCGTAATACAAGAGCCTGTACATTTAGTCGCAAGATTTATATACACAGTGTGTAAAAAGTCCCGGACCGGTCAATTATTTAGAAAATGGCGCACAATATAAAAAAACTTTTACTTTAAAAGTTGTAGGCCTTAAAAAAAATCTATAAAACTAGGACACCTGTAATTATACAGGGTGCTTCAAACAGTCATGGTAAACAAAACTTTGGTTTATTTAAATGGAATGGCCCCTTTTTTATCACGTTTTCTGATTCCTCTAAACATTATAAACAACAATTATGAAACATATCATATGGCTAAACCCATTAGTTTAAGAAGTAATTTGAGTTAAAGGACATAAATACAACTGGTAAGATATTACCTACATTTTGCATTTTTACAAGCTGGTACCAAAATGTTTTGCGTTAAAACTGTAAAAAAAACATAAAAATTGTACTAAATGTACCCACGCAAGTTTTGTCAAAAATGTAATAACAATTAAATTAAATACAAGCAGTAAAATTAATAACAAATTTACAAGAACAAAAATAAATTTAAGTACGTCGTTATTTAATTAAAGTTTGATAATGGGCTAGGTTATAATAAAATTTGTCGATGTCGTTTTGTAACATTTCTTGGTTAATAGATTCACATTCTTCAATAATTCTTCTTCTCAATTCGTTCAGATCTGCAGGCTTTGTCACACACACTTTATTTTTTAGTTGTCCCCAGAGAAAATAATCAGCGGGCCATTCTATTGGGCCCCTTCGCCCTATCCAGCGGTTAAGAAAGGTATTATTTAAGTAAACTCTTACAGCTCGCCCAAAATGAGGAGAAGCTCCGTCCTGCTGAAACCACTTATGTCGTCATAGTGGTCCTACTGTATTGGTTATTGCTGGCACAATTTGATTTTGCGGCATGTGGAGATAATATTCTGCATTCAAATTCCCCTCTATAAAGAAAGGTCCCACTAATCTATTGCCAATAATACCGGCCCATCCATTTACTCTCTGGGGGTGTTGAGTGTGTGTTTCTCTCATCCAGTGTGGGTTCTGATCAGCCCAGAAACGACAATTATGTCGATTGACATAGTTTAACATGAATGCTGCCTCATCCGAAAAAATTATTTGATTAAAAAAATTGTTATTTTCTTCCTGTTTTTGCATCATTACTTCGCAAAATTCCATTCTACGTTCGAAATCGTTTTCTGATAATTCCTGGACTAAAGTTATTTTAAAGGGCTAAAAATTACTGTTTTTTAAAATAATTTCAACTGATTTAAAACATACATCAACTTGGGTAGCAGCTTTTCTCAACGACAAATGTGGATCCTAAACAAAATGAAGTAATGTCTCTAATTTTTCTTCATTACTAGTTGCCGATTTTGGTCTTCCTGAACCAACTTTATTTCTGCAACACCCGTTTCCTCGAATCCTTGAACTGTTCTCACAACTGTAGATTTTGATATAGGCTGTCGGTTTGGAAAAGTTATATGGAAAAATTACTTAGTTTCGGTAAATGATCTTTGTCGGTCTCCAAAACCTCTGATCATTAGTAAGATTATACGTTCCCTCTCGTTGAGAGACATTTTCAGAAATTAATATGACAGTGACGCAAAACATTCCGGCCAAATCGAGTTGCATCCCGCAGAAGGTAGGTAGAGAATTTGACAATCGAGTTGCATCCCGGCCACAACCGAATTGCATCCCCGAGCTAAACTTGATTTTTAAGATAAAATTGAAATTATTCTTGCAGTGTTGCCGAGCTTTAAGGATTAAAAAGAAGTAGAGGATTAAAAAGAATCAGAGGATTAAATTAAAATTGATAATTTGCAGGTAATGCGAATTGAACCAAAAAGGTGGATTAGATGCCGTGTTAGCGCTGTTTAACCAATATAAGTCTATAAAAGGGGCAAACAATTAATAATAATATTCCCCGGTGAACTTGAAAAAGGCGAATTGGACCCAAAAAGGTGGATTAGATGCCGTGTTAGCGCTGTTTAACCAATATAAGTCTATAATTCTTTTATAATATGATTTGTGATTGACGAATTATTATTTCAATAAACCATTCTTTTATAAACTTGGCAACGTTGCTTCAATTCTCCATCCATAACTGGCTATCAAACACATGTAGAGCTTTATCTACAAGGGATGCAACTCGGTTGTGACCTTTTTCGACCGAGGTAAGAATCCCTTTTTCGGGATGCAACTCGATATGAGCCAAACATTCTGGTACCAGCTTGTAAAAATGCAAAATGTAGGTAGTATCTTACCTGTTGTATTTATGTCCTTTAACTCAGATTATTTCTTAAACTGATGGGTTTAGCCATATGACATGTTTCATAATTGTTGTTTAGAATATTTAGAGGAATCAGAAAACGTGATTAAAAAGGGGTCATTCCATTTAAATAAACCAAAGTTTTGTTTACCATGACTGTTTGAGGCACCCTGTATAATTACAGGTATCCTAGTTTTATAGACTTTTTTAAGGCCTACAACTTTTATACCGGAATTTTTTTATATTGTGCGCCATTTTCTAAATAATTGACCGGTCCGGGACTTTTTACCCAATGTGTATAAGTGAGGATCATATCCGTTATCATATCTTTCGTCGCAATCACAGTGAAGCTGAAGAGCTTTCGAAAAGCATTATTCAGAAAAAGCTAATAACCTTTTACAAAAAAGATTAAAGGTAAAAAATGGTCTAGCGTATAAGATAATTACCGTTATATTAAAAAATATTATAATTGGTTTTAATTGACTTGCTGTATTTTAGATTTTCCAATTCCAATGGGGGCTACGCCGTATACGTATATGTGGTTAGAAGTTAATAACTACCAACACCCTGTATAACCCACCACCCTCTTCTTACCACGGTACTGGTCACAATATGGGCCACCTGATATTTTAATAAGTGACTTCCTATAACACTAACTTATAACTCAAATATAATTTGTGTATTGTAACTAGATCCTAATTAATTTATTACGATGACACCATCCTTAAGGGCCTGTAGCTCCGTGTGGAAGCATTTGCAAAGCTATGCTTCTATAAACATTTTGATGATGGACTAGTATCAACTGACTTTAAGGTCTGGTTGTTTATCATAATTTTATTTTGAATTGGCCAATAACAATGTGAATTAAATTATAACTAATTATAATTGGAAGAAAGTTGAATAAAAAAGTTGTAAAATTCTATTCTTTACCCCTAAAAACCCGGAATAAAATCTCATTTTGTTTTATCAATTTGAATAAAGGAGAAACGTCGCTGATTTCAGTGTAAACAGCTGCCAGTAAGGACAAACCCATGATTTTCCAACCTTATACGCATACAATTACGTCCACTTTAATTTTAAAACTAGCTTCAAGATGAACCAAAGCTTTAGCAGCTAGGTCCTTTAAAGGGTCCGAGAATTTCTAGTATATTACAAAAAACTTGTTATTGTAGAGAATTACCATTTCAATTTGTTCAGGCAAAAAAATCTGGTTCAAATTCACATGAATCCAAAAAGTTTTTGATTTTTCCGTCGAAAATTAGCTGATTACACTGGGGAACAGCAAACATGTTTCCGAGACCAAAATAGCAAAATCTTACTTATTTCAATATACTAACTAACAATCTGTCTTGCAAAAGTCTCAGTTAGCTCCGGTTTTATAGATCCATACTAATTATGATAATTATATCTACCTGCCCGTAATGTATGGGAAAATTCGACCATTAAATGAGAAGTACCTGGATTTATTATAGCAGGTGTACTTTATAAGGGGTTTAAATACATATAACATAAATCCTAAATTGTTAGTTAGTTGTATTTCAGCCACCACTTGATTAAGAGCTGTTCGTATTTGAGGAACTAGAGAGATTTGAGCAATATGTCGCGAGTTTGTTTAAATAAGCCGGATCATTTTTGTTATATATGTGGTGAAGTGACTTTTGTGAAACAAAAACTTACTTAGCCCTTTAATACAAAAGGCTTACCACTTGTATTTTGGCTGTAAAATTGGAGACCAGGATAAAAATTGGGCTCCCCATATCTGCTGCTACAAATGTGTGTCCAACATTCGCGGCTGGCCAAGTGGAAAAAAGCGTAAGATATCCTTTGCTGTTCGTATGATCTGGGGAGAACCGAGAGACCACGTTACTGACTGTTACTCAGTAATATAGTCTTGATTCTGATAATGATCCAATGGATTCCAACGGTAGTGTACTGGAAAATGTTGCCGGTCCATCAACCTTGCAAGACTCCGATCTTGTCTGTGAACTTCCCAGTAAAAAGCCCCACAAAATAAGTCAAAGTGAATTAAGTGACCTTATAAGGGATTTGGAATTGCCTAAGAAAAAATCCGAACTATTGGCCTCTCGATTGCGACAATGGAACTTACTTCAAAATGAAGTAAAAGTTTCTGTGCACCGAAGGCGTCAGAAAAACCTAACACCATTTTTTAACATGGAAAACAATTTGGTAGCCTGTAGGGACATTGAGGGATTAACGGCAGCTTTAGGTCTCGACTATGATCCAAAAGACTGGAGACTTTTTATTTATTCCTCAAAAGTAAGTCTTAAAGCTGTGTTACTCCATAATGGAAACAAGTTGCCTTCAGTCCCAATTGGTCATGCAGTCCACATTAAAGAAACGTATAGCAATTTGAAATTGTTACTGGAGACCATACAATATAAAAGATATAATTGGCAAATTTATGGGGATTTAAAAGTTGTGACGATTCGGCTTGTAATGCAGCTAGGTTATACGAAATACTGCTGCTTCATCTGCGAATGGGACAGTCGAGCACGATCGGATCACTACATAAAGAAAATTTGGCCACCGAGAGAGTCTTTTGAGCCAGGAACGAAAAATGTAGCCAGCGCGCCATTAGTTCCCCCAGAAAAGCTTTTACTACCGCCACTTCATATAAAAATGGGACTTATGAAAAATTTTGTGAAGGCCATGGACAAAGAAGGCCGTGCTTTTAGTTATTCAAAGAAAAGTTCCCTAGAATCAGTGACACTAAAATTAAAGAGGAAATATTTGTGGGTCCTCAGATTAGGAAACTTTTCGGAGATGCGCAATTCGATTCCATACTTGAAGGCAAGGAAGAGGACGCTTGGAATGCGTTTAAAATGGTTGCAGCAAATTTTTTGGGAAACATGAAAGCAGAAAACTATAAAGACCTGGTTGCCCAACTTTTTTTATGTTACCAAGACCTAGGGTGTAATATGTCGTTGAAAATTAATTTCCTGGATTCTCATCTGGATTACTTTCCGGAAAATCGTGGTGCTGTAAGTGACGAGCACGGTCAGAGGTTCCGCCAGGATATTTCCAACATGGAAAGAAGGTATCAGGGAAAATGGAACTGTGAGATGTTAGCCGACTACTGTTGGACTATTACGAGAGATGCTTTCAAAAAACAGGCTAAGAAGCGTAAAGTGAGTGTCTAAACTTTAGACTCACTAATAAGAATGTGCTATTTAATTGCTATTGTTGAACCAACAATATATTGTTTGTATATATGCTCATTGTAAATGCCTATAAATTAAAATGTTCATTGTATATGCCTATACATTAAAATAATTTAGATTTCTTTTGCGAGCTAACTAAAATCTGTAATAGGTATTTTTTAGTTACTTGGGTGTAGTTCAATAAAAAAAAAAGGTTTTGTTCAGGAAACAAAAAAAAGTTGAAATTTGTTCCCCAGTGTTACTTAATAACCAATATTTCTGGAAATATTATTTGTGCTTTTAGCAAATTCAAAATATTACTATACAGTTTAGAACATGTTATGAAATCCCAGATTAATATCCCATCTTGCACGTGAACGTAAATAAAATCCCTCGTTTTATTTTTGCGGTTTAATGCGCGCTTGCAAGCCAGAATAGAATAACTGCAAACAATTAGAAAGACCCGATTAAATTCTAATAATATGGATCTCCGATCTAGCAGCTTGCACCTGGCGATGACGAGGGAAGATTGTTGGAAATATTACATACCAAATTATTTTAGTTTTTATTAATACGTCATATATACAGGGTGATACAGCTTAGACGTTTATAGCAAACTAGTCAACGGGGAGATTTAAAATTTTGTTTTTTTTCATCAACTCTAATATTTTAATTTCATTTATTTATTTCTATTTATACATACACTGTTTACCCGTGATTTAGATTTACATAATATGTGAATGAAGAGAAAAAAGAAGATTAATAATAGCAACACATCTCAGACCAGAACACATACACTGTAAACCAACAAGAATATCTACAATAAAATAGAAAATCAAAAAATATCTTGTTGATAAAAGTGGGTTTTGGTATGAAACAGTGGTAGGTTAAAAGTATCTGTGTTCCGCGAACTTAACGTAGGAACCCTAAAATTTAGTTTTGCCAATAATTCTTCACAAGCAATACTACCGTTAGCTTACATAAAAAATACTGAAAAAATGTACGTCTTCTATCTAAACTTATGAGCGAACATCTTTGTAGCAAACATATGATTTCTTGAATGGAACACACATTGATTGGACTATTTTTAATCTTTTTAAAGATAATTGATAGTTACTATTAACAATAAACCGAAAAATTTAGAAATTTAAGGTAGTATAGGCCATGAAACCATTGAAACAAACAAAAGAATATACAGGGTGGCGCATCGAAAACGAAACAGAGACATTTACTGGCAGCTCAGTTCTCTTTTGGAAAAACGCCCTTCGATTTTGTTTTCGAGGGAGACACAAAATTGGCAAAAAATCACGTTAACACGTGCAGCAAGGGGGTCGAGTGACACCTTATATTAAAGGCCTTTCAATTCCCTTTATAATGATGTAAAATTTATGTACTTCAGTTCAGTAGTTTTGGAGATTTATTGATTTAAAGCTTAAAGTAGACTTTAATAGAGGTACATCAGATTAGTTTATACTACTTTCAGAAGAAATTTGAGTAAAAGCATTTACTTAATAAGTAAATGCTTTTCTTCACTACGCCCATGGTTTGTTTATCATTTTGGTGTTGAGAATAGCGATTGGAGCGTTTTTTGTGGCAAAAAAGTTCTTTCTTGAAGAAAGATAAGAAGGGAATGTCTCGTACTTATTTTAAATAGGAATTTAGTACATAGTTTGCGATTGATTCGACGAAACTTTGTTGTTAAAATATCTTATACATAAATTAACCATGGTATATTCCACAGTAGAAAGGGTTGAAATTATCGAACTATCTTTTGGAAATAATCAGTGCACTAATAGAACAGCACAAATATTTAATGAGCGATATGAGAACAGTAGCGTGCATCGAAAATATGTTCTAGAACTTGTAGCTAAATTTCAGGAAACTGGATCAGTCGCCAATAAAAAACGCAACATTGAAAATCCTATAAGGAACGAAGCAATGGAAGTGGGGGTTTTAGGGCAAGTTTATATAGATCCTACGTTAAGTACCCGCAAATTGGATAATTAACTGTGTGTGGCGTTACTCGACGTAGTATCCAACGGATTCTAAAGGCCCATAGTTTTCATCCGTATAAAATTCACCCTGTACATGAACTTAATAAAGACGATTTTGATCGGCGATTACAATTTGGTGAAGATATGAGTGAACGTCGCGTCGTTAGAAGATTTGCGACAAAGAATTGTGAATGAGTGCCTTCAAATTACTCCTCAAATATTGCAAAATGTGCGGCAACGTTTTGAGCAAAATCTTTATTACTGCATGGAGAGTCATGGTGGACATTTCCAACATTTACTTGGCTGACGGGTCAGTTAATTTTTCATTTTTACACTACTTTGCTGCCAAATGTATTGATCTCCACTAATGATGATGTGTTAGAGTTTTATTTAAGCTTTAAATCAATAAATCTCCAAAACTACTGAACTGAAGTACATGAAGTTTACATCATTATAAAGGGAATTGCAGGACCTTTAAAATAAGGTATCACTCGACCCCCTTTCCATTTAATATTTTAGGGGTGGTGCCACCCCCGCCCAGGGGGCTGCACGTGTTAACGTGATTTTTTGCCAATTTTGTGTCCCCCTCGAAAACAAAATCGACGGGTCTAAGCGTTTTTCCAAAAAAGAACTAAGCTGTCAGTAAATGACTCTGTTTTGTTTTCGATGCGCCACCCTGTATATCTGGCATGTCTACTTGTCAAAATGTATATGCAAAAATAAAGTTTTTTTTAAAATACATGTCACTTTCGCTAAAGTTTAAAAAAATGACGAAAATGTAGTAGTATGAAAATTTTGAAAAATACGACATGTCAGTTAGATTCATATGAAAATAGGTAAGTTTACAATCTTGTAATTTAAATATCTAACTTATAGAGTTCTTACTTTCGTAGATATTTAGAGAAAAGGCAGTCCATTTTTTTTTTTTATTTACTATTTTTTTACGGTTCGTCGGCGTATCAGAGGCCATCTTGAACCGGTCATCGACCGTACGGTTTTTAATCGTGCGGTCTACCGACTGGGGAGTGTGAAACGGCACCTTCATCCTACGAGATATCCGATCTCATCCGTCCTGTCCGGCGTGAATAGGATGGTTTTGATGTCGGTTCATTTTACACTCTTCCCTAAGACAAGAGCACGAGGTGTTTCCCAAGCGGGCACCCATCCAAGTACTAACCGCGCTCGACACTGCTTAACTTCGGTGATCTGACGGGAACCGGTGCTTCAAGTGTCGCTAGGCCCTTGCTTAAAGGCAGTCCAATCAAGTAACGTTTTCAAGTTTAAAAGTTAACTTAATTAAGAATCAATCTTTTATAAAGTCAAGACCTAAATCATATATAATAAAGAGACTCGCGAAAGGGACGAAATAAACGTTATAGCTTTTGTAGAGGCACTAAAAGTTTGTGCAAAGCCATAGAAAAAGATCTCGGAGTAATAAAATCTTGTCTAAGAAATTATTAAAGATATGGGTCTTCAGTTGTAAATGTAATATTACTCTCTTTTTCATAATATCTATTGTAGCAGTAATGACATATTCTTTTGTTTGTTTCAATGGTTTTATGGCCTATAGTACCCTTATTTTCTAAATCTTTCGATTATACCTACAGGGTGCCCCATTTAAAAAAATCATATATTTGCTTCAAATTTCGAAAAGTAAGACTCCCAGAAATAAAGTAACTAAATTCTACTTTAAAAACTCTCTTAAAAACAGTTTTCAATTCTTTAATAAGTTAAAGTATAACCAAAATACAGGGGGTGGTCTAAAAGCAAACATTTTTCGAGAAAACTAAGAAAGCTATGACAATTCTGTTTGCGGCATCTTTTGTTTCACAAAAAAGTAGCGCAGTAATATAAAAATCGCATCTCTCTATCTTCACTAGTTACCTTGCAATTACATCGAAAAATGGACACCCTGTATATGAACATAATATGAATGGATTAATAAATTGAAAGAAAAACTACATACCCTTAATTTTGCTTCAGTTTCCTGGACAAGGGGCACATCTAGAACAAAGCTGTCCTTGGATTCGTCCAACACCACCATATTGGTAATATCTTACAAACCGCTGACAAATTACGTGAGAAAATTCATGGGATGTCCAAATTATTTCACATTGTCCGCATTGAAATTCAAAAATGTAGTCAATACATTAACATCCAATTTATTTAATATTACAATTAATCTTTTTTTTTTAGATAAATCAGCATCGATTAATTTAAAATTCAATACAAATTAATCATAAAATCACAATAAAAAGTCTGTCTGCCGCGCGATTTACCTATTTGATGATTCCTTAGGGAATCTTAAAAGCAAACTAATCTCTGGAAAAGACTTGGATTAATTGAAGCGAAATGAAAACTCATGTTCGGAGGCCGGGAAGCAGTTGCGAAATTAAAACATTTTAAACAGGTTGTAAACAGACGCCCTCGCGTATTTTCATTGAGGAAACTCGTGCGTGGGGGATTTTTTAATAAAACGTTAAATGCTTTTTTTTTATTCCTTATTTGTTTTGGATAAAATGCCATTGACATGTCGGGGTATCGCTATGTGGGTGGGTAAACTTTCAAGGCAGATGGTAAACAGAGAAAGGTTTGTTTGTTTTTTATGGGACGCAATAAAATACATGTATGCAGTTTCCAAACATTGAAAAAATATTTTATTTTTACCCTGAATTATCTACACAATTGGTTTATTAGATTCAAAAATAATTAAACAAATTCTGCAATTTCTGTTAAGTATGATTATACAAACAATTCCAATTTCAAAATTAACCTGAACGAGCCTGAACCTAGTGTCGCAGTGTGTAGATTTGTTTAGGAATAATAACAGCCTTGGTGCATTCGTTTAACATTGTTAATGTAATAACAAAACGTATATATACGACGGGGTGTCCCAGAATTCGTTGGATCTCAAATTCACATAGATCACGCGAAACCAACATCTTAATGTGCTTCCAGATTTGTGACAGTACCCCGTGACGTGATTGTTATCAGAAATCAGAACGGTGTAAATAATCCACTTTACTTTGGTTCATTTAACATACTAAGGCAATACAAAAAGTAGACAAGAAAAGTGTTATCAGTGAACAAACGCTTTTATCGGAAATTTAAAGAAATGTTATTTAAAATATATAAAAATGTAAATGAAACAATCCAGTCTTACTCTACAGTTTAATAATTGTAAAAGCGTTCATCCTAAGGGGATACTAATAATGATAGTAAAAAGTTAGGAACGACCAATGAATATATTCATTTTAAAACTTTAGGTGGGACTTACCTAACATCAAGTTAAAATAACCAGTCTTTATATAGTGCGTGAAGATGGAATACTGATACCAAGCACCATTTCTTAACGGATAGATTATTTAAATCGCTCACTAACTGCTTCAGATATTTTACTCTGCCGAAGATAAAGGAATAACCAAATCGTAGATCCAAAGTCCAAAAATTTAAAATCCTATCAAGTAAACCATTTAAGGATAACTTGGAAGAAACAAAAAATAGTTAAGCAGGCAAAGAAGATAGAAAATGCAAAAAGGAAATTAGTTTGCCACAACGTCTAAAACTTTGAACAAACAACAGAGATAAAAGGAATTAATCAAGGTTGATGATGATGTCATATGGCCTGGATGCGGAGAATTATATTCAATGTCTGGGGAAGACTGGATTTTGTGTTCTCAATGTAACCAATGTTGGCATAAGTCTTGTACGACCTATGTGACGGGAGGTTTCATTTCTTTCAATTGCGAAGAGTGATTAGTTATATATTAATGTTTATATTTTAAAAAATACTTATTTTGTTTCATACCGAATTTTTTTGGTTTAGTTAATATGTGGGGATAACTTCTGAGAAACCTGTAGTGCGGGTGCAATATACAGAGTATGCAGAAACTACCGAAAATTGATTAATATCGCGATTGGATCACCTCCTATAGGGTGTTACGAATTCGAAGCTAAGTACTGGGATCTCTGCAAAGTTCCGAAATAATGCTCATTGCTCAACAAAACGTCTCTGAAAAAATTTGAAAGGTCCGAATACCTTCGGAGATACCTGAAAAAGAACGAAAATAAGCAAATTGGTTTTTATTTTTTCCTGATCGCAAATCGTATATTTTTGATTCTCATAACCTAATATTTATGTCTCCTGAAAGCCATTCGGACGTATTGTCTCTTAAAAATACATTAGTAAGGTTTTTGGCTTTTGGATTTTATACAAATAAAATCAGAACAAAAACACACATACTAGATAAACTTACTAAAACAAGGGATATATTGGATAACAACATTTGAGTTTTTTCTTATTATTTTGATGCATAGATTACACCTTTAGAGTTAGGCCCATTCCTCCCGACCCACCCTGTATACTCGTTGCTCTTATTATTAAAAATTAAGTATTAATATTCTAATAATAGAAGTTTCAATAGCATCCTGTCTTTCGATATTCTTAAAAAGTAATTTTGTTAATTTTGTTATTGTCTTTAATTAGGAGTTGCTAACCTCTCGGGATGCAGTATATCAATATTTATGAGGTGATAGCTAAGATATCGGTAATGATTATTAATTATTAATGTAGAATATAAAAAAAAATAAACATTTATCACCAGCTGATAAAAACAATTCTGAAAGATGCTTGAGCAAAATCAAAAAAACATTTTCGCTGTTTAGTCGGCGTCGGATGCAAGGTATTCATCATTTTAACGGTGTATATATCGTAGGCTGATAGTGAAATCCGTCATTTCATGAAAAGCCTAGTCACTTCATGAAGCGTCGGCAGATTGTGTAAAAACACGTCAATTCATCGCAAATTCTTCTATAATTTTCATGAGTACCATAATTACTTAATCCTCTTCCTTGAAATACCTAAATTGGAACCAAAAAGGTGGATTAGATGCCGTGTTAGCGCTGTTTAACCAATATAAGTCTATATATCTTCTGTTTTAATTGTAACAATATATACCGTCATTTCATGAAAAGCCTAGTCTCTTCATGAAGTGACGCGGCAGATCGTGTAATTTCATGTTTTTACACAATCTGCCGACGCTTCATGAAGTGACTAGGCTTTTCATGAAATAACGGATTTCACTATCAGCCTACGACATATATATACAGAGTGACAAAAAAAGTCGCACATAAAGCCTATAACTTTTGAATGAAAGTGACCTTTATGAAAGTTGTTCAGTAAATAGTTCCCCACATTTCTACCTGCATGAATTTTTTCTGTCATTTCTGGTTTGGTTGCCATAGAGACCAACTTACTCTTTTTAAATTGAACACCCTGCATATTTGGATTCTATTGGGAAAACTCTAAATTTTTTGTATTACAAATTTTTATTTATTTAAAATTGTAGCAAACTTTATAATAACATACCATATGATTGCAACAAGAGTAGGTTATATCTTTTCCATCATAAAAAGGTACACACACCTTATTTAAAAAATATTACCTAGGTATGAGTCAGGCCAACTAGAATTTTGGTGTTTGTTTGGAATATCGCAATAAGGTGAGACGTCACTGGGAAAAAAATGCGCTAATAGTGTCAGATTGTATAAACCATTAATCTAGATGTAATCGAGTTTATACATAATAAAGTAAACGATTTTATATTATGACGTGCCTTGAAAGCGTTACAAATTCCCTGAAATAAACCAAAATTATCTGTAATTTTTTATTTTGTGATGTGTTGATGTGTTATGAATATACAGACAGGTAGAAAATCATAAACAATCTTTGAAGTCATAAATGATAAACCACCCTGGCTTTCCAATATACCCTTGGGTTTGGTCACTGCTGTAGCAAGCATAGCGCCTTTGAAAGCGATGCCTATCCTATAAGCATAACAGGGGCGTGGGTCGCTCAAGCTCGCCCTTCAACCAGCTTAAAGCCAGTGCCTGCAGGGTGTTAACTAAGTATGGGACTAAACTTAAGAGTGTTATTCCTTACGAAATTTTAAAAGAAAATGTCCATATTAGCATAAGTCCAACGTTGACTCTATAGCTAATCAATTTTTTCTAGGGATGACCTAAAAAACTTTTAATCCGAAAAGGCCTAAGATATGTGCAATATAATAACATAAAAATCATGGTAATAACTGTTTACAGGCCCCCAGCAGGAAATTTTAATGTTTTTCGTATATGTGTCGCCTCAGCGCATACCACTTGTTTGTGAGTTTATTGAGTGAATCGAAATACCAATAGCAGAGCATTCTGGGAAAAATACTAAAAAACCCAGTCAAATTATATCAGGTACGATGTTTTATATCCGCCCATAGCAGATAATTTGATGCTAGCAGCGGATGACCCCTGCTCAACCGTCAGGACGGTGGAAAGCAGCCATCATTCAGGGTCAGGGGGTGGTCCTTGTGAGTATGTCAGTCAGAGTCTTCTCCCACTAACGTGTCCAAGTCCGTTGGCATGCATTTCGGGCTGGTCCGTTCAGTTTTCCGTAGAGTATGTCACAGATTCAGCCCTTGTGCATGCTTGTCTTGTTTTATTTTAATTTATATTTATTTTAATTTACTTGACTGTCTAATGTACTTTCGTTCGTCCGTCCGTACATTTAGAAAAATTTGTTTTTGTTTGTTTGTGTTTGTTTGTTTGTTTGTTTGTTTAACTTTTAACTAAGTTCGTTCCACAAAGCTGGAAAAATGCACTGGTTTCTCCGCTGCCAGAGAAGAGCACCGTCTTTATCAGATCTAACGGATGATCTGTTGCATGGTCTGAATGAATACCCGGTTTCTATTCTGATAATGCTTAACTACTCCAAGGCATTGGATTGTTTGGTTCACAAATTTTTATTAGCTAAATTAAAGTATTGTGATTTTTCTCTCAATGTTTTAGAGTGATTTTAATCATATTTTGCCAACCGTAACCAGCCAGTTTAGGTGAATACTAATGGACAGTAGTTAATATCATCCAAAAGCCGAAAAATAACCAGTGACATTCCACAAGGTTCGATTTTGGGACCATTTTTGTTTATTTTATTTACAGCGGACTTACCTACTGAAATTTCTTCCTCTTACCATTTATATGCTGATGATTTTCAAATGTACTTGTCATTTCCACCTTATAATCAAGGTCTCTCTTTTGCCCAAATTAATCAGAACTTAGAGATAATAAATGTGTGGTCTAAAAACAATGATTTTCTGCTGAATCCTACAAAAACCTCTGCTATGCTTATTGGTACAGATAGACAACGTGCCAAAGTTCTGGTAAACGATTCCGTTTTGTTGGACTAAGTTCCAAGTTCCAATTAATTTTATAAACCTTTGTAAAAACCTTAAGATTACTCTTAAACAAAATCTTACTTTTAGTGAGCGTGTTAGTACTATTATAAAACTAGGTTATGGCAGATTAAAGTAAATTTATATATTTACATACATACTAGATGTTAACACCAAATTCATATTAAAAGAGTCGATTATTTTATCTCTTTGTGATTATTGCGATGTAGTTTATAATCCCCAGACCCACACAAACTACAGGTCATGCAGAACGCCTGTCACAATGTTTGCTGATGGTACAGCAATGGCATTGTAAATATCGTATTGAATTTATTAAAACAATTAGTGAAGATTTAGTAAAAATTAAAAACTCTGGTCTACTTTCTTTTAATATTACTAAAATCAGCATGTTAAGTGTTAAATGCTCACTTAATAATATTGTTTTTAACAATCTAATAATTAATAACCCCCAATTTATAAAATTTGAACATTCTGTATATTTATACTATGCGTGGCTAAGATGCATTGCCACACATTCGCTTTAAAATTAGCTTAAGTCGCGTGAACATTGATAAATAATGCGAATATCTGCATTTAAAATTTTGTTATTAGTATAGTCAAAAAACTAATTTGCATTTTAAATTTTGGGCAATGAATTTATACCGATTTACGCTTCTAAATTGCAAGACAAAAGGGAAAAATTAACATATTAATTAAAGAGAATTTGCATTGTAAACCTTATTCCTTCCTGTTCGTAAGCAACCGATTTTAATAGTTCAGGACCCAATTTTTTTTATCGGATATATTTAAATTTGGGCAGCAAGAAACTGTACACTCTGACACCACGGGGTATTGGGTTTTCCCAAAAGTAGTAGTAATTTATAAATTTAGATGTATTGCACAGTATCAATAAATAAACAAACCACACATCACTTTGTTTATCAATAATATTAGAAAACTATGGGAAATATGCCTATGATAGCATATCGAAAATTTCTCGGAGATATTTTAGTTTCCCGGGCGAATAAGCAGTTTAGTCGGTTTGTATTAAGGTTATTTTAATGCTCACATGCTACTGAGAGATAAGTCTCGAAGGAATTTTTACAGGGTAATAAATTCGAAATAAATTGACTAATAAATTTTTCCCAGTGACATCAATTTAGTGCATGCTTTTGATTACTTGTGATGCATTTAGTTCTGGGTCCATTTTAAACTGAAATATAAATATCGAGTAGTTTTGTTAAAGAATCGAATATTCCTATGACGGCACACATAACCTGTTCCTTTGATGGCATAGTATGCCATCATAGGCACAAATTAATTACATATATAACTACCTTACCAACTAATTAAAGTAATTAGGTAGCATATATTTACAACGTTGGGATGTTTTTTGCAGACTCTATTATAATGTCACCGAAGTCTAAGAGGCAAGAATTGCAGGAAGTGGGTGAGGTTTTGATAAATGTAAGAGAAATGAAGATGGGGTGGCAATTGGCGCCGAAAACATTTCGTATCCCTGCTACAACACTGCGCAGAACATGTAAAAGCAATCATGATGGCACAAAAGGAGACTTGAGAGGCAAAGTATTTAGTCGGGAGATGGAAGATGAAATCGTGAGGCACATCAAAAATATGCAAATCTGATTTTTTGTCTTTACACTTAAAGAGATAAAGAGATTAATTTATGAGTTTGCATAAAAGAATAATATAAAAAATTTGTTTAAGAAGGCGCGGATATTTTAAAGCCCTTAACAGAGTAATGAATAAGTACAAATTGCCGCCAGAAAATAGTTACAATGCTGACGAGTTTGGCCTCAATACAGTGCGAAAACTAGCACAGAAAACTGTTGCCACAATAGGAAGGAAGCAAGTTTTTTTTTAAATCAGTAGGAATATTTTTTTTTCTTCCTCCAAAATAAGGAAACTTTATGACTTTTATAAATCAAGCTTTCTAGTTCGGGTTAGTTTATTGTGTTTTTTATTATTTTTGTATTAGTAAATATTCTTAAACCGTCTTCATGATACCTGAATGTTTTCTTTTATTCTTCAAGTTTCTCTTGTTAAACTCATGTTGTCATAATAATATTATTATATTATATTCTTGTTACTTCAAGTGACGATAGTGAAAAGTAGACTATGTAAGCTTAGCTCTACCCTTGTAATAAGAAATTACTGTAATATTTCTTAAATACAATAAAGAAATTGAAATTGAATTGACTAAGGAAATCTAGCAAAAAGGCCACATAAATTCAACATCCGAAATTGAAGCGTTGAAAAGGGAAGAAGAAGAAAAGTTAAAATATTTTGAACGAAGGATACAATAGCGATGGGCATGTTGAAAACATTGATTATGATGATGATAAAGACGATGCTGCCTGTTTGTATTGCAATAACGTGTTTCCCGATCGAAAAACAGAAAGATGTAGATCTCATGTTAGAAATGCAATTCCTGTTGCAATGGGAATGCACGGGTGTCAATATCCGAGCTAAGATGTTGATTCGCAAACTTTGTGAATAATTTGCTGATTTCTTATTTGATAATTTCTATTTTTTTACTTGTTCTTCCTTTGTTTTTCTCTATGTTCCATGTTTACTTCATTTTTAATTTTTTTTTCTATCATAACTCGTTTAACTCTCATTGAAACCTATAGCTATAAAGTACCTTAAAAATTATAGATGTGCCATCATAGGCAGCACACTGCCATAAAGTAACAAATAGATTGGCAATTTTGATGATTTTCTATCAATGCTTATGTAATTGTCTTCCTGAATAATTTCCTCTAAATTTAAAGATAAGGTTATAATAAGATATCAAAATTAGGTATGCTATCATAGGCATGACCCCTACGTTTTAAAAAAGCTACCAAAAATGGATTAATAAATTATCAGCCATAAAAAAATTACTAGTATGTTTCAAAAATTTATAGAAAACCTGCAAATGTACCTTAAGAAACAGCCAGATAGAAGAATATTTTAGATAAACGTTTATTACATTTATTTTTAATATTTTATTAACCCCACTTTGATACGCCTGTGTCACGTTTACCAAATATCTTACGATTTATTAAAAAAGGGAATGAATTTCTGCTTGCCATATATTTTTTTTTATCTTAAACCAGATCAGTTTTCAAAACTATCTATTATTCTGATATGTTGCATTTCCCAAAATTAGACCAGCATGATCTCGGAAACAAAATATTTACCCACAATAAAACCCAATTTTCGAAAGCGGACTTTAAAGACATTAGACCCTTATCAACCTGGTGGGTTTCTTATTGGTCCTTTAGGAGACATTTTATTCGCAAGGCAACAATAAATTGCTAATTTACGAAGCCTTTGTTCATTTTTTTCGAATTATTTGTTTGTTGTTTAATCTTTTGCCCTTGTTATTATTAATATTTTTGGGGCGCTGTCCTGTTTCACCAATAAACCGTTCTTTAAGTATAATTCTAATTCATTTAAAATAATTAAAACCCCCGCAGCAAATGACTTTCTAATTACAATTTCTTCTCATTCACTAAATTGTCCCTTTTCGACTTTTAATCTCCTTTTTTTGTAAAATATGTGCTTCTATTTCTTTTTTTTTTGCAGGCTTTTAGTCAAATAAAACAAGAGAAAGGAAACAAAATGGATTCGGCGAGAACGTTTACGCGGTAATAAAAATTCTCGTTCAATTGCCTAAGGCTATTAAAATTCAGTGGTTCGCCCAGAATTTTTGTTGCCAGCCAGAAAGTACAAGAAAATCCTTTTTATTTTATGGGTGCTTTAAGTTGCCAATGTGGAATAAATTAAAAAAATATTCACCTTTAAAACAGGTGTTGAGACAGCAATATAAAATCCGAAGCTCTCAAACCCCATCTGTTCAACGAACTGTGCAAGGACGTTCTCTTATCTTTGACACTTTATGCAGACATGAACAAAAAGATTTGCTTAGTTATCCGACATCCTGGATCAGCTAAATAAGCTAAATGTGAAACCATAGCATAGGGAAATGCACGTAATCTTCTTCAGAGATAATATCCAGATTGCAGAGAATTGTGAAACCGGCATCGTAAGATACCTTAGCAGGGTTCTTTGTTTTGTTTAATTCCTTCACCTTTCTGTCCCTCAAAATACAGTGTGTATCAGCCAAAAGGAATAAATTCGATAATAAATACATGAAAACGTATCCGAAAGCACGCTCGGATTCGTCGATTGGTATTTCTAGTTGCGCATTTTTCACAATAAAAACTTTTTATACAGGGTGTGTCATGTAACAGTGGCCAATACTAACTTTCTTATTTTAAATACAACATCCTGTATATTATTCAATTTTTGGATTCTTAAAAAATTCTAGATATATTTCATGTTCAATATCTTATACCTATCTTCAACGGTTTCGGAAGTATTAAGTGCTTTCAGATTTACTGCAAAAATTAACAACACACTAAAAAAATAATAAGTAATACTGTTTATTTCTTGATAATGTAAAGAACAAAATAAAACCTTAATGTAGGAGATGTTGAAAATGCTCGACGCGAACGTCTTGGCAACATCCTAATCGTAAATAGAAATTTCTTCTAACGTTACTGAACATCTCAGGCGTGACCGATCTAATCGCAAGCGTTATACGTCTTCTTAGTCAGCTAAGTCGAGGGGTTTAGTTTTGTATACAATACTTTTGACATAACCCCATAAGAAGAAGTCTAATGGCGTCAGATCGTGCTCGCCATTCCATCGATCCACGCCTCCCTATCCACCGATTTGGAAATACTCGGTTGAGGTACTGCCGGACATTGATTTGGTAATGGGGCGGTGCTCCATCTTGCTGAAACCATATCATATTCGCTAAAAGTTGTGGGTTTGCTGGATCAGGATATAAGTTTGTCAAAGTTGGCAAGACATTATTTTGGAGCAGTGCTAAATAATTATCGCCACTTAAATTGCCATTAATGAAAAAGGGACCTATGATATGATCTCCAACAATTCCTGCCCAAACATTAACCTTTTCAGGATATTGCGTAAGTTTTTCTCTCATCCAGTGTGCACAATCTGACAACACCGCGTGGGGGTGTCTAGGCATGACACCTCAACCACGAATTCTCAACCCTCTAGGGCTTAAAATAAAGGAAGTACCCATTTAAACCCAATTCCAAATTTTACTCTGCCCCGGAGCCGAATCTACTTATAGATGGCCCCTGTATACGAGAATTATGCCGTCGCTTCTCGAACTTCCGATACCCCAATTCCAAATTTTACTCTGCCCCGGAGCCGAATCTACTTATAGACGGCCCATGTATACGAGAATTATGCCGTCGCTTCTCGAACTTCCGTTACACCATATTTCTAGAAAATACCAGAGGTACGAAACAGCTATAAAGCAGCTGGCAGGCCGTCGGATCATCAGTATTGGTTTAGCACGAGTAGTGGTTATTATTAGATAGAGAAGCGAAGTGCGCGAACAAGCCAATAGTAAGAGCCTTATATTAGTGTTATCTTTGTGTTGAATAAAGTTAGTTGATGCCTGTAAACGTAGTATCACATCTGTGAACAGACGTACGCGACAGTACAAAAGTCTCTAAAGTACAATTAACAATATGACCAAAGTAGCTTATCATAAGTATTTTGGATCTGTTGTTGGTAATCGAGATCAGGACTGAGCTCCTCACATGTGTTGTCAAACCTGTGCAGCAAATCTAAGTAACTGGTTAAACGGCAAATGCTCTTCTATGCCTTTTGCAGTTCCGATGATTTGGCGAGAACCAGCAAATCATTTTTTAATGACTGTTACTTTTGCTTGACAAAACTGTCTGGTTTTCAAGAAAGAGCAAATATAATATTGAACATCCGGATATTCTCTCAGCAATAAAACCGGTTCTTCATGAAGAAGGTTTACCAGTTCCAGCGCCCCCGGCAACTTGAGAAGATTTAGAAAAGTATGATGATAAGGCAGAACCCGATAATGTATCAGACAAGGACGATTATTATTTTCCCGAAAGTGAAGGAAAAGCACCCCATTTATTCGACCAAGCTGAATTAAATGATCTAGTTCGGGACCTCCACTTTGGGGCAGTAGAGCAACACAGAGACATTACCAAGTAAAATAATTCTTCCAAGAGATCAACATATTCCAGGGCAAACTAACGTAAAGAATATATCTCTTGTTGACCCCAAAAAAGTTCTGTTACTTCCTTTACACATTAAACTGGGATTGATGAAAAATTTTGTTAAAGCATTAGATAGAGAAGGAGATTTAAATACCTAAGACAAATTTTTCCTAAACTTATGCCCGTTTGTACCAAATTGTTGCTAGGAAAAGACTAAGTAAGTATTATCTAGCCTTAGTAGTCCCCTAAATACTATCGGCGTTGCACCAAACAATTTTAAGAAATTCTTAGCTGGGATGCGAAATCGATTGGCAACATTGCAGATTATGTTCGCGCCACTCTTGGAAACTGTCTTGCTGATGAGATGCATCTGGATTCCTACTATTTCGTCCCCCATGGGCATATTTACATATCTAGGTCTTAACCCAGCCACCAGATCTGTGACTTTTTAATAATTCTTGAGACCGTGCCTATCCCATAAAGTCTCCAAGTAAACTAAGGTGGCTGCCAGTTGCATATAATCTGAGACACGTTAAAAGCTGATCAATGGGCGACACACTATTATTCCTACAATATGTATCTGTTATTAAAATATTAGAAGAAATTATTGAGATTCATTATACCTTTCATGGTCATACTCTAGGTCCTCGTTTATTTGCTCCAGATTATTTAATACTGTTTCCTTTCTTAAACGAGATCTTTTAAAGAAAGTTAAATTGTCGATTTCGTCGAAGTACGAGTTTCCCCTATCGTATACTCTCCTTGGAAATCCATTTTACGCAATTTCCAGTACATCTAGATCATCATCAAACCTTTCCATTCTCAAAAATTAAAAGATTACGATTTTTTTTCTTTGATTTTTACTTTTACTCGATTTTAAAAACAGGGTTGGTAGGTTAGAATTTACCAATTTACCATTATTTTCGACAAATAACAACACGCCCTTCGTAGGTAACAATTTAGGTGAAGAAAATTGGGTTCCTAAGTTAGAGCTTCCATAAGCCTTCTTAAGTGTGGAATCAGTAATGGTGTAAACGAAAATAGTAGGTACTAAATTGAAGGAATTTTTAGCCTTTGGTATTTCCTATCTCTGTTGGTACCAACGGGCATTAGTGATGCTAAGCTTAAGGAAGGGATATCTGTTGGACCATAAATTAGAAAAATACTAAGGGATTAACAGTTTCAACAAAAATTAAGTGATGTGGAATTAGCTGCGTGGAATTCTTTTAAAATAATTGTGTCTGAGTTTTTAGGAAACAAAAAAGTAGAAACCTACGAAAAACTTGTGGAAGAACTAGTTGAAAGCTACTGCAAAATGGGCTGTCGCATGTCTCTTAAAATACACTTCTTGCACTCTCATTTAAATATTTTCCCAGAAAATTTGGGTGCGGTTAGTGTCGAGCAAGGAGAAAGGTTCCACCAGGATATACTTACAATGGAGCAAGGCTACCAAAGCAGATGGGATCCCGCAATCCTGGGGGATTATTGTTGGTTTCTTATATGAGAGAAAGCGATCAGGAATATTAACGAAACTCGGCATTTGCAAAAAACTTATGTACAAAAGACTTACTATAAATGTATTTTCATGTGTATTTTTGTAAACAACTCCTGTTATTCTTTAAATATATTGCTTCCGTTTTCTTGGTTTGAACTTATGTATAAATGTTATATACAAATGTTGGTATAAAATAAAAATATCTAATACATTCTATAACTCAAAATCTATACGTGGTGGAAAATTTTGGTTGTTGAATTTGCAATCAGGATGCTTTAAACTCCCCCGTACAGCCATTATAACATCAGTCACAATTTTTTTTTTGTATTTGTTGACCAGTGTAAGTATTGCTTTACAGACTTTGACAAAAAAATCCCACGTGAAAAAACTAAAAACAGATTTGAAATCAGGGAAATTTCATTACGGTTTAAAATCGCAAGCCTGTACCTCAGTTTGGAATGTGTAATTTTAAGTGTACATACTAATTTTGTTTATTCAAAAATAGAGAGATAGAGATTCAAGAGTGAATGTAACAATTTTCTGCCTACTTACGAAGTTGCCGACAAGTAGATATATATTATTTAAAACTATCCGAGAATATTCAGTACATATAAAATGTGAATTGATTGATTGATGCTTTATTTGTTAAACGAATTGATTTTTCTAAGTATAGAGTGTGTAATTTGCATATGTTTATTTAGGTATTTCTTGTTGATTTTGTTATTTTAATTAAATTTCATGATAAAACTAGGTCAAGAAAACATGTTCAATTAACTTTGGTATTTGCTGCATGATATTATGAGAAATGATGTTTTCTACGTTTTGTTTAAATTCAATTCAATGTGCAAGTTCGTCGATTGACCGTGGAAATGATGGATATAGAGCGTGTTTTGGATCGTCGAATTAACCGCAGTTTTACTAGATGCAATTTAATGAATTCCAATGTACTTAAACACTTCCCTAAAGACTAGAATAAAAACATCAAACTTGTTCTCTTCCTACTGCTAAAATCTACAAGATATTCAAAGGTATTTTAATAGTTTTTTCTACAAATCCCATCGGATTTCTTTCTCTGATTTTACGGACATTTTCCTCCGTTTGGATTTCCTTTGTTGACACGTCCGAACATTTACGATTCCTGGGTGGTTAGAGAAAGTTCTTGCAGATTTATTATCGTTAGCTTTATCGAATAAATAAAGGATATTTAACATGTTTTATTTTTTATAGTATTAAGTTTTTGTGTTAGGTTTTTGTAACGACTAGATATTATCACAACACGCTAGTAAACAAACATTAATTAATTAGATTCAAGAAGTAGTCCATTTTCTGTGGTGAGATTATGAAAGAAAACAAGGTCTGTCTATACCACCAAAGTAAATATATTTGTCCCTCTAGGGTGAAATCAGGATTAAAGAATATACATAATTTAAATTTGACAGTTGGTTGTACTAGTCTCGACTTTAGAAAAAGTCATCTTCAGCAACTCAGTAATTAAGAAATCTTCTTTATTTTTTAGGATATACCTAAATAAAATAACACAAATTGGAAGAGGGGGAAGAATGGTTCAACAATATACGGTCATAAAAAGCACTGTGTGCAGCCAATGGATTCGACAGTAGATAGTTATGGACGTGATGCTACATTAAGCAATTAAGGAAATTAAATGTGAATAAGTAATGCAGGCCAATATTCTTAATGGGATAACTTATAGTTATGTTATGCTATATAGATGTCAATAACATGTCAAAAGAAGAAAGTTCAATGAAATAATCGTTTCACGGAAACAACTCAGTGAGGGGACATGATTTTATATTTTAATATAATTTAAATATAAAATCATGTCCCCTCACTAAGTTGTTTCCGTGAAACGATTAATTCATCCCATGAAGAATATTGGCCTCCATTACTTATTCACATTTAATTTCCTTTATTGCTTAATGTAGCATCACGTCCATAACTATATATCTACTGTCGAATCCATTGGCTGCACACAGTACTTTTTATGACCGTATATTGTTGAACCACTCTTCCCCCTCTTCCAATTTCTGTTATTTTATTTAGGTATATCCTAAAAAATAAAAAAGATTTCTTAATTACTGGGTTGCTGAAGATGAGTTTTTCTAAAGTCGAAACTAGTACAACCAACTGTCAAATTTAAATTATGTATATTCTTTAACCCTGATTTCACCCTAGAGGGACAAATATATTTACTTTGGTGGTATAGACAGACCTTATTTTCTTTCATTAATTATTAATTACGTACTTAACTTATACAAAGATAAAAACAATTTAATTTCTCTTACTACTAAGCCTAATTCATGTTCCTTTGGTAAGAAATGAATACATCTATTTTTTGTACATAATAGAATTTGAAATAAAGCTTCGGGTAGCATAAGTTACTAATTCCTTGCCTTAACACCAAAATACCCTTAAAGTTTTAATTGAAATTTCGTCGAGCGTGTCTCCAAAAGCGTCGCCTTAAATTAATTTTATAATTTTATTAGGTTGGTTTATAACTATAGAAAGCAATCATTGGCATTGCTTTAAATGCTTAATTTTATGCAAATAGCTCAAATTTTTAACTTCATGTTGAACATTATGAAATAAAAGTATTTTAAAAGGGTACACAGTTTAACAAAAAAAAGGTGTGATTATAGATTAGAATATAGTCTATGTTTAAATGGCGAGAAGTAATAAATGCTCATTAAATATGCCAAACGCATACCGGGGTATCAAGAAGAATTTAAACACAATCCTTTAAAATCAATTGTGTTTACATTAAAGGATCCAAATAATGAGCATTCTTTGGGTAGGTCCACCCTGATCTTATCGGGAGCTATTATTATATTTGAGGATTTACCATTGTTATTGGGAAAATCCCTTAGCCAGGAGCGTCTATTGGGAAAGTTTTTAAATTAAAAATCTTACATATGCGTATTCTCCTAAAATTCTGTTATTTACAGTGTGTCTACTTAAGTTGGCTACATATGGGAAACTTTTTTATTATTAATTTTACGAAAAAAAACTTATTCTTCATAAAAAGTTCTGCATGGTCCAAAACCTAAAATGCAATCATCAGATATTAAATTTTTTCAAGTGTATACGAGGGGTGTAAAAAAATATGAATTTTGCTCAAGAGTAAATTACCTTTATTTTTGACGATATCGAAATGTGTAATTATGAATGAAAACTATATTTTAATATGAAATTACATCTTTCTACTTAAGATTTTTTTTATTTTTATAAAATTTCTCAAATTACCGATACAGAACATTTATCTTTTTTATTTATTAAATACATGATAACCTCTCCGTTTCGTTTAGAAAGTAATAAGTAAATTTAATTAATTAATCAATACACCATTGAAATTAAATGAAACATTTAATCTAGGA
Source organism: Polydrusus tereticollis (assembly GCA_963920685.1). Classification (NCBI taxonomy): domain Eukaryota; kingdom Metazoa; phylum Arthropoda; class Insecta; order Coleoptera; family Curculionidae; genus Polydrusus; species Polydrusus tereticollis. The sequence continues at coordinate 19,874,801 of OY987330.1, read as the reverse complement.
TGCACTGAAAAAAATTGTTTGACAGTAACTTCAAAAAATCAGTTTTATTTATAAAATTTAGTAGAAATGCCAGCAACGTTAAGTACTCAAGATAAAATTGAAATTGTGTTAATTGTGGGTGACAATTATAAAACAAATCGAGAAGCTGCAGACATTTTTAATACCCGACACCCAGAGAAAAATGTTCACTATACCACAGTAAGGAAATTATTAAACAAATTTAAGACTTTTGGAGATGCAAGAAATAAATTTAGCAACAAACGCCAAAAACGGGTCGCCAGTGATGACATGGAATTTGATTTAATGCTCTCAGCAATTGAACATCCTAAAAATTCCTTGCGAACACGGGCAGCTTCGATATTGAATTCTATAAGCAAAGTTACGGTTTTAAAAATTTTAAAAAAGAACAAGTTGCACCCGTACAACCCCCAATTTATTCAAACGTTAAGACCAGGAGATCATGATGGACGCTTTGAATTCTGTTGTGATATCCAAGGAATGTTAGAAGATAATCCATTTATGGGAAGACATATTATTTTTTCGGATGAAGCAACATTTACATCAAATGGAACAATCTCTACCCAAAATTGCCGTTGGTGGAGTGATACTAATCCAAATTTTACCATCAAAACTCGTGACCAGTATGCATTCAAAACAAACGTGTGGTGTGGAATTTATGGAAATACAATAATTGGACCTTTTTCTTTTCATGAATGTTTGAATGCAGATCGTTATTTACATTTTTTAGAGAATGAATTAGACAATTTTCTTGACAACGTTCCCTTCCTTCAACGTTAACAGATATGGTTCCAACATGATGGTGCCCCTTGCCACAGCAGGTGAGATGTAAGGCAATACCTCGAAAATCGTTTTAATGGAAGAGTTATACATCGGTTTTCGGAAATTTCTTGGCCACCTCGGTTTCCAGATTTGACCCCACTCGATTTTTTCTTGTGGGGTTACCTAAAACAAAAGGTGTTTCTTCAAAGGCCATTTACAGATGTTGCCCATTTGGAAAGAGTCATTGCAGGATCGGTTCAGAGTATTACTCCGACTATGGTTAGAAGAGTATTGAAAAAAATTTGCGATAGAACAATTACCTGTATTGACAGAGAAGGCGGATATGTTGAGGCGTTTGTGAATTGAAGAAGTTAATAATGTTCGTTAAAATTATTACAACAAAATGAATTATTATGGTATTATTCATTTAAATGCATCGCTAAAATGTTACAAGACAGGCATTAAGTAATTGAAAAGTTATCAAGTGTTCAAAAAAAAATAAGAGATTACTGTTTATTACTAATTATTGATAGAATTTCGGAAATTTTTTTAAAAATGTTTAATTTGTAGTATGTAAACTTAGTCATCAATTAATTATAAGTTTGGAAAGAGTAAAAAATAAGTTGAGGTAGATAGATCTGATTACATTGTACTTGAACGAATTTTTATTTTAATGGTGTATTAATTAAATTTTTAGAAATAAATTTTGTTTTGTTAGAATTTACTTATTATTTTCTAAACGACACGGAAAGGTTATCATGTTTTTATTAAATAAATGTACTGTATCGGAATTTAAGAAATTTTGTAAAAATAAAAAAAAAATCTTAAGTAGAAAGATGTAATTTCATATTAAAATACAGTTTTTCATTCCGAACAACTTTTCATAATTACAGTTTTCGATATCGTCAAAAATAAAGGTACTTTACTCTTGAGCAAAATTCATATTTTTTTACACCCCTCGTATACACTTGAAAAAATTTAATATCTGATGATTGCATTTTAGGTTTTGGACCATGCAGAACTTTTTATGAAGAATAACTTGTTTTCGTAAAGTTAATAATAAAAAAGTTTCCCATATGTAGCCAACTTAAGTAGACACACTGTATATATATTCGTAGGTATTTATAACATATGAAAACATTTAAAAAATCGTATTAATTAATAAATAACAATGGGTGGTACTATTTTACATAATGTAATTATAAAAACAAGATATAATAAAGAATCTTACAAACAAAGCATTTTCAAAAATCGAATAATACTTTGTCGTTATGGCTTAATCATAGTCTGATTCATAAGATGACCTTTTATTAACATCGTTTATACTAAGCGGTTCAACCATTTCTTCGATTATTATATCAACCTGCCACATTTTGACTTCTTCTTCTATCACATGATCAATACACTTTTTCCACTTATTTGCACTAATTTTATCCATAGCTTCATTAATGAATCTTTTTAAATCCACCATCTTATAAGTCGTGTTTTTTCTGGCGACATCTGTCTTTATTTGAGCCCATATAAGTTCGATCGGGTTTAATTCGCATGTAAGGAGGGAGTCTAAGCACAGATATTCCTCGTAACTCTGTAAATATTTTTTGAATGAATTTTTGTGTCAATGGTATGGTAATGTATGGCTAGCACCAATAGTTTTTTTTTAAGGAATCTAATGGCAATTCTATTTGCCTTAAACGTAGCTATTTTGTTATTTCACTTTTAACGCCACGCACTTGTCGGTAATTTTTCCGTCAGCCTAGAGTGATAACTTGCATTATTCAGTACAATTATTGCATCTATTGGTATAAGATCCAATATTTGCTCGAACCATTCTTCAAAGACATCCGCATTCATATCTCATAATAATGGCATAATAGCCACATAATTAGCAAACAGGTAACTAGGATTAGGTAGAAGAAAAAAGAAATAAAATGATTTGAGCAGAAACGGAATAAGTACCTAGACTTTAATTAGTTTTGATAAAATTGATTTTTTAAATTCCAGGTAAATGGTGCGGCTGTACGTAATATTAAGCGTAAAAAATTTAATATTAAAATATATATTTGAAGACAAAATTAAACAAATTTAAAAATTCAGGCCTATTTAAATCTATACATGCCAAAGAATCTTGCACGCCCACGGAGAAGACGGTTTTGGTTGAATTATTTTTTTTTATTTACTATTTTTTACTATCGTCGTCGGCGTATCAGAGGCCATCTTGAACCGGTCATCAACCTTACGGTTTTTAATCGTGCGGTCTACCGACTGGGGAGTGTGAAACGGCACCTTCATCCTACGAGATATCCGATCTCATCCGGCCTGTCCGGCGTGAATAGGATGGTTTTGATGTCGATTCATTTTACACTCTTCCCTAAGACAAGAGCACGCGGTGTTTCCCAAGCGGTCACCCATCCAAGTACTAGCCGCGCTCGACACCGCTTAACTTCGGTGATCTGACGGGAACCTTTCTTTCTTTCTTTTTAAAGTCTTTTATTTCCCATTAGGTATAATACTAAGCTTAATATCTAAATTAATCTACCTGGAGCCTATTGCCCTCACACAACTAAATTAATGATTGCGTAATTACAAAGTCCCTTAAGTATTTAATTTTAACAGTGTTGGGCGCATATGGGCCGTATAAATACGACCCAAAATGCGCCCAAAAGACAGAGCCATAGGCTCTGCGGCCGTTGGAATGGCCTAGGATACAGCTTAGTATTTAAATATAATTTTTTATTTACACCCGTCCCGGCAAGTGCCTTTACGGGGTGTTGATACGATGCATTGCCTCACGGCTCAATAAAATTTTCTCAAACTTTTAACACACATATAATCATGAAGAACTGAAACGCCAAAGCAAGCACTCTGGGAAAAATGCAAAAAAACCCAGTCAGATTAGCTATCACAACTCATATTGTCATTCGCCCATAGCGGATGATTTGAATGCGAGTTAAAATTACCATTCCGCTGCACGGCAGAAGAGGCATTTATAGAGAAGGCGTGTCTTGTCATGTGGGCGTCGCCGTTTTGTTAGTCCGTCCCGCTGCCGGTTCTCGTGTCAAGTGATCGTGTTTCGGGCTGCAAATCCGCATCGAACAGTCAAGCGATGCTGAAAGTTCAACGCATTTTCACAGCTCTCGCGCGGATCCCTTTTTGGTCTTTGTTTAAGTTTGTATGTTAGTGAATTTTTGTTTTACGTTATTTTTGTTATTGTTTATCTATATTTACTTGTTTGTTTGTTTGTTTATTTATTGTCCGTTGTGTTGTTGTTGTGACGGGAACCGGTGCTTTAAGTGTCGCTAGGCCCTTGCCAGGTTGAATTATTATTTCGCATAATTTAAAGATAGACTATAGACTGCAGGGTTCGAAAAAAATTATGAAATTTATATAAATATTAACAAATCGAATATACAGGATGTTAATTTAACATACGACAATTATCCGATTTCTTAAATCTTCCACATTCTCCACTGAAGTAGTATAAACTAATGGCTTTAGATGACCCCATAGGAAATAATCCAGGGGGTTTAAGTCTGGGAATTGAGCAGGCCTTCAGTGAAGTTAACCTCGAGTAATTCAGCGTATCTCCGTATGTTACTGTTAAGAACTCACGAGAAACTACACTACAATGCAGTTAGAGCATTAGTATAACACAGAATTTATTTAAACCTATATACGCCCTCAAATCCCGAGTTAGGCTATTTTGGAATTAATAATAATTTTTTTCCAACTTATTTAGGTCCATACATTTTTTTTATTTTTAAAGACTCTACGGGCTGAAAAAATCGACAGAAACTTATTTACAGTCTAATAAGTCGATTTAGACCATTTGCCGCCATTTGCGACATATAGGCTTGGTTTAGTCCCCCTTGAGATGGAAAAAAATTCTTTTCTAAGTTATTTCGGCAAATAAAATTTTTTTTTAGAGCATTTGTATCTCACAGAATTTATTTAAACCTATATACGCCCTCAAATCCCGAGTTAGGCTATTTTGGAATTAATAATAATTTTTTTCCAACTTATTTAGGTCCATACATTTTTTTTATTTTTAAAGACTCCACGGGCTGAAAAAAATCGACAGAAACTTATTTACAGTCTAATAAGTCGATTTAGACCATTTGCGGGCATTTGCGACATATAGGCTTGGTTTAGTCCCCCTTGAGATGGAAAAAAATTATTTTCTAAGTTATTTCGGCAAATAAAATTTTTTTTTAGAGCACTTGTATGTCACAGAATTTATTTAAACCTTTATACGCCCTCAAATCCCGAGTTAGGCTACTTTGCAATACAATAAGTTTAAAAGGTTTTTATAATTTTAGCTACTCCTTGTCCTACACAATATAATGCCTTCAAACTGATCAAAATACTTTCACAGTAAAACGAACATCTATTGTAAGTTGTTAAACATAATAGCACTACAAAGCATCCAACCGATTACAAAGCTGAGAAGGGCCTTAAATTCTAGAGAGTTTCCCCTGAACACAAATGAGGGAATACAACAAACGGGACTGTTTCAAAAGCGGCCTTATATACCAAAGAATCTGTTTAACTGTTTTAGAAGTTGACATATACTTTAATAATAATTAAGTAATAAATTTACCCTTGAAAGAAATCCTACATTAATTCAAAAGATACTTGGTTATAATAAATAGAAAGTAAACAAAACTCCGGTCTTTGACTTAAAAATTATTATAAATTATATTTTAAGAGCAATGCTTCAAAGGAACAAACTATACCCAACAAAACATTTGTACAATACAGGTATATGTAACCTTAATTTTCATTAAATACAATACTAACAATTTAAATGTTTTTGTATACTTAATAATTTGGTCGTTGAAAATTAATTTTGAATTAAGTTCCTTATTTGAATTGTTCTATCAGCATGTAAGAGGATTTGTTAAAGTTTAGCGTTAATTTATATGATTGACACCATTTAAAAATAATATTAAAATCATATTTCATATTATTTTTCAGTTGGAAAATATTATCTGAAAAATATATTACAGTCGTATCATCTGCAAATAGTTTAACATCCCCTTTTAAATTTAAATTTACTACTGAATTGAAGAAAATTAAAAAGAGGATCGCTCCTAATGCAGAGTCTTGGAGTACTTCATAAGTTATGCTGCTTTCACACTATCAGGTTCGCCGGTCAGGTTTTAAACCACAGAACTCAAAAATTTATTAAAATTTTAAACCTGACAGAAACCTGAAGTAAAAATTTATTATCCGAACGCAATCAGGTTTTCAGATGGTCCGGTTTTATAAATTTAGTCTACTCGTCGATGTCATAAGTGATGGATCGTAATGATATTATAACTTTGTGGTTATTTTACAGAAAGCGTAAAAAGCGATGTAATCGTAAAAGGACCCATTGGATGTTTATATCGCTGGTCATTCTTTATAAATTTACTGTCGTGCCTTCCATAATAACGTTGCAGCAAATATACTAAACCAAGACCCTTTACTAAACCGGACGGCAAGAACCGGACAAGTGTGAAAGCGCACGTTGCTGTGCATACCCCACTACCACTTTTCCGGCGCCAGGCAGCCGGATGCTTCAGTCGACCCATCCGGCTGTATCCGGTCGCCGTGCCTGAACCTGATAATGTGAAACAGCACATTTAAACCAATGTACTATTACTTCTCCGGTTTTCTTCAGGTTTAAAACCTGACCGGCAAACGTGATAGTGTGAAAGCAGCGTTATAGCTTTCTTTTTATTGCTTTTATTATTTTTTTATATATCAATATTATACAGATACTGCTTTAATTTTTCATGATTAATAGTATGGAAGTATGGGGTTGGATACGTTTACTGCAATTTCAGTATCTCTACATTGAGTCTGATAATTTGTTATTCATAATTTTCTCTATTACCATTAAGATGATTAGAAATAGGTCGGTAATTGTTAAAGTAATGCCGTTCACCATTTTTAAAAATATGTGCTATTTTTGCAATTCTTAATTAATCTGGAAGAATTCTCGTGGTAAGAGAAAGTTTTGCTAAATAAAGTAAAATAGGAATCATTTATTTTTTTAACAAGTTTTATAATTTTTATATTTATGTTATCAAAACCACTATTTTTGTTTGATTTTTATAAAATTGTTTAATTGAACAAGTGTACCTTTTAATTTTTCTACGTCAAATTTTGTAAGTAGAACATACCTAGTTATATTTTGCATCTTCTTTCTTGAATTTTGTTTGGAGTTCACTACTTATGATCATTAAGTTGCGTGGTCTATTAAAGATGCTTCATTGTTTGTTTCCCTCGTTGAAATATCTACGTTGCATATTTTAAAATTATTTGCCATGTAAACATCAAGAAGTTCATTTTCATGATAGCATTTTTTTTACGACAAATACAGCGCGGATTCTTGGGCCACAAATTATCTCCTGTGCCTTGACTGCCTTGATAATTTTTTCGTCCCTTTCTATCGTATATAATATTGAATAGTGGAAATGTGCTTCTCATCGTGATATCTTCAGAAATATTACAGGCATTGGCTGAGTTTAGAATTACATTATTTTATTTATAATTAATTGTATGTAGCTGTTTGTACAAACAATAATAAACATGTCTTTAATGTATTTACTTGTACCTGTAAAACATGTTCAAAAATAAATGTAGGTATAAAGAAACCTTTGCAGTTTTATGGCAAATAGGTACAACCCTATTTAGGATAACCTCTCAGATCCATTTGGCAAAATAAATAAACGTTTTTCAAAGTATGGTGTGAGACCGTAACATGCTCGAATGTAATATGGCTAAAGTTTAAATGTCAGGCAACGAGTTTAGCTAAATGCTCCCTGGGGTGAAATAATGTAAAACGTATTTACTATCGAAAAACATGGTGTTTGTGGCAAATATACAGGTTAGTCAATTAAATTTTAAAAATTCTGAATTTTTTAAATGTTAGAAATTTCGTATGAGCGAGCACGATTCTTTATAGGCCCCATCGCCTAATAAAAAATACAAAGTAAAACTCTAAACCTAACTTGCTAAATACAGATAAAATACCATTTATATTTAGAAAAACAAAAAAATAAATTACTTTTGTTACCTGCTATTATTGTTAACAAATGTAACATAAATACCAACAATATAAATTGGGATTTAATATCTAAAGGTTTTTTAGACATTTCTTAGAAATGGTCGGTTTTATTATGAATAAAGTATTGCAGAAATTGAAGAAAAGGATGCTGATACTTGTAAAAATGTTCAGGTATTCTTGTTCGAAATTATCTGTGTTTTTTGATAGATATTTTACATATTGTATTTATTTATTACTTCGTCATATATTTTTAAGTTGTCCATTATTAAATCCTTTTCTATTTCCCGCTTGTCGAGGGTTTCTTTTAAGTGTATGAAATGCAGATGGTTTTCACTTCGTTCTTTTGAACATTTTTTTTGCTATTTTTCGAGGTAATTTTTACTTTACTTTTACCGATGTAACGATGTACCCTTTAACCCGAGAGGAATCAACAAACGAGAAGCGACAATATGACATTTGGGGAATTCAATGTAGTGGAAGGTATAACCCGGACAACTGTCATAAGTTTAAGCCAGCCCGTTAGTCCGGTAGTCGATGAGTTATCGTTATCCAGTTTAGTTGTCTTTTTTGTTGAAAGAAGTGTATTGTACTGTTTATTTTTGTGAGTGCTGTGCTATTATAAAGCTATGACTGGTAATACCTGTGCGTTTCGAGGGTGTCACTCAAAAGAATGTCAAGGAATAAGCATGTTTTCATTTCCAAAGGATCCTGAGCAGTAAGTACATTTGCACCGCTATGATACATTTGTTTATATTTGTTTTGTTGTATTTATCTGCTGTATTTTATTACGTGAAAGGTATATGGAAAAGACCTACCATTATTTATTATGTTATTCAAGTGAAGTTGATATTAAATGTATAAAAACAAGTACCTTCTAAAGGAAAGGCGACGGGAAGTAAGAAATATCAAACTAATCTAAAAGAACATGTTTTTATTTTCCTAACAGATCTTGTGTTTTTTTGTAAAATATTTCTGAAAGTACAAGTACTTATTCTCATTTAGTAGTTTTTATTGAATAATATCATATTTCTACGCGTAGATCAGGTAAAATAAGTAAAGAGTAAGTAGTAATAGATATATTATAAAAAAACCATAGGATTTTGTTTAAACAAAATAAAATATCATATTATCTAGCTACCGTTTGAATTCTAAGTAAATACCTATAATTATTGTCCATGTACCTATCGAAGAATTGAAAAATAACAGATTAACCTGTAAAAAATATCCAACATACTCTTTACAAAAAAAAATGTTTTTTTAGCATTATAGGAGTGGGCTAAGAAACAATTTGCAACCTGCATACATATTAAATTAAAGCCGCATAATGGTTCAGAATGTCGGTATACTGACCCTTTTTCTAGGAAGGTTCACCCTCAAGAGTAATTAAGGACCTCAGTAATTCAAGATTTTTACAAATGTTAAACATACATATTACTGTTTCTCTACTTCTATAGTAAGAACCTACTTGCGCACTGTCTACTTTATCCGTAAAACTTTAATTACACACACTATACCTATTGTAAGAAGCTAAGCTGTGCGTAAGACCAGTTACGTAATATTATAATGTCTGCATTAACAATGGCAATTTTCGCTAACGCTCGTACCATAATTTTCGAAATCGTGTGTAATAGGCTTCTTACCACTCTTGGTATGTAATATACTATTTCATTTCCTTTCTAAAATGTACCATCAGTAAGTAACGCACAATCAATAAAACATTTCAAAAATATTTTTATTTTATTTAATTTTTTTTTGATTTTACGAAATTTGCTGGAAAGTCAATTACATGAAACACAGAAGATAATCATAAAAAAATTACTTCTTACTAGATACCCACATTTTTTATTTCAGTGTAAAGCATTTTCTTCATCGTTTTAGTGCTTCTTTTACTGTAATAACCCGGACAAGTGTCAAAATTGCCAAACTCGGGATTTTGTCGCTTCTCGTTTGTTGGCTCTTCTCGGCTTTAACCTTTATTTAAGATGTAAGTGCCTATTTCTCGGGTGGTCCAAATACACAAATATTATTAATATGTTCTTTTTTATCAAGCCCTCTAAGACCTGAAAGTTTTTTTAAAAGTGATCAATGTTTGTAGGTACATATAGTTATGTAAACTTTTTAATGGTGATAAATTAATATTATTCTAAGCTTGCTCTACATTATATTGAAAATCTGCTTTAGTTTGGGTACGCGATAAAATACATATAAATATAATATCATGTTTTATTACTTTTATCCTTCGTTGTCACGAATTTAAATTTACAATGTAACATATATGTATAAAAATCACGATCACATTGTATTTATTACACGGCATACAACTATTTTTATTCTGTCACGCTCCTCGCGCAATACAATTTGATAACTTTATAGCTTGTTTGAAATATTCAGTTATTTTTACCGGCAAAAGGAATTTTGAAACATGTCTCTTCAGAGTCGTATAAAATTTTATTTGCATTCTATTGCGTGGTTTGTACATTCTGTGCCTTTTTTTTATGGATCCGAATTAAATTTTGTGTCACAAAAATATGTACGTGGAACTTATTGCAGGTTAGGTGGTTATGCTGCGGGTTTTGTAATATTTTTTTAATCACCCGGAAAGCAAGCATTTCTAGATAATTTCAATTTACCGGTCTAGATCGGAAAGCAAAAAAGAGAGACCGGTAAAGTTCTTGCATTACCATTCAATATTTATTAACATTTCTTTTAATTGAGTTTTAGTTCATTAAATATTTTCCTGACTATAGAGTCTTACAACCGCCTAAAACTATAGCAATATTGTAAGCCATTATCAAAATTTTCTCGTACTGGCCTTGTGTCGATTGAAAACAAAAATAGTGTACGTTATACATTCGGAAAGTACGTTAACAAGACTAGCATCTTCAAACCGCAATAAATGGGCACAGGGTCGGCTTAAAACTACAGCAACCTACATATTGATTTATTTTTATTTTGAATTAAAGATACATTTTAAATGAATGATAGGTTTCAATACTATAATCTTTACAGAAGATAAAGAAGCTCTTGTTAAAGCAGACGTCTTGGCTAAAGCATCACTTGAATTAAAATCTCTTTTCAGCAAAGATTGATACACATTTTTAATTATTTCTTTGGCATCGGGAGATAAATGCTATCTTCTAATAGTGATACTACAAGATGCACATGCCTATGAACGTCACAGTCTAACACAAATACAACAAAAAATATCACGCGGTGGTAAACCAAATACTAATATAACAAAATTCGCTCGTAGGAAAATCAATTGGAATAGGTATTTATTAAGTATTTATAATGTAAAATCATACCCTGGAGCGGATATAAATACGGACCACAATCTGCTCTGCTCCACGATAAAAGTAAAGTTAAAAAGGATACAAATATCGTCCAACTCAAGCAAACTATCGCTGGAATCGATGAAAGACGACACAATGAAGAACATGCTTATTAATGAGATAAACAACAGTATGCACAATATGGACACGATATCCAACGAAGAAAAGACTATTGATGAAAACTGGAAGGACATCAAAACATCCATTATCCAAACTACAAAAAAGATATTACCACGCCCCAAAAGAACAGCTAAATAGAAGTGGATGACACAGGAAGTTGTAGATCTGATGAAACAGAGAAGAGACTTTAAGAACATAAATTAAATACATAAAATAATTGGACATAAAATCAAGGAAGTCAAAGACCCATGGTTCAGAGACTCTTGTCGGGAAATAGAAGAGTGTCAAAGGAAACACGACCACTTTAATTTGCACGAAAAGCTGAAAGCCACAGCTGGAACTCAAAAAACTAAAACTATGAGTATACTTAGACTTCAATAGAAAAATCATAACTGATCTGGATTAACGTTGCAAAGAGTGGGAGAACTATGTGTCCAATCTATTCGAGGATGTTGAACGTGTAGCCCAACACTTCTCCCTCGGAGAAAACTTAAACAGGAGAGGACCAAATATCCTAAATTCAGAAGTTGCGAAAGCCATGAAGCAAACAAAAAACAACAAGGCACCCGGGCCAGATCAGATCCCTGCTGAACTACTCAAATTACTGGATGAAGACAGCATCACACACTTAACCACCTTTTCAATAAAATCTACAACACTGGGCAGATACCTGAAGACTGGTTTCCATCACGATTCCGAAAAGGAGCAAACCTTGCAGGTGTGGCGATTTCAGATTAATCAGTCTGATGAGTCACACTCTTAAGATTCTGCTACGTATTCTTCAAAATCGCATGTACGCATTATGCGAAAGTAATTTATTTATACAAATATTTCGAGAGGCTATGGAGGACCGAACAGAGGGATAAAGATCGGAGGAGAAACAATAAATAATATTAGATATGCCGACGATACCGCCATCCTGGCTGAAAATCTAACAGAGATCCAGATCCTGGTTAACACAGTATGCGAATCAAGTGGTCGAAGAGGTTTAAAAATTAATATTAACAAGACTAAATGGATGGCAGTGGGAAAGGTGAATGTTGACACAGGGCAACTGCTCCTGAATGGGGAACGGGTGGAGAATGTTGATCACTTCAAATACCTTGGTAGCTGGTTGAATGTGGAGGGAGATTCGGATGAGGAAATCTTAACTAGGATTGAAATAGCTCGTAAAGCATTTATATCATGGAAACCAGTTCTGTGCAATAGAAACCTGTCGATGCATCTTTGCAGGACAATCCTGAGGTGCTATATTTGGTCGACATTGCTCTACGCCTGCGAAACCTGGACTTTAAAGGCTACCACCATTAATAATCTGGAGACTTTTGAATTATGGTGCTATCGTAGAATCCTTAAAATACTCTGGATCACACACACTTCCAATGAGGATGTGCTCAAAATGATTGACACAGAACGGGAGCTCTTGAACACTATTAAACTAAGAAATACTGAGTACTTTGGCCATATTATTAAAGGTCCAAAATAGCACTTGCTCCGACTCATAATACAGGGTAAGGGAATGGATTTGTCGAAAGACGCTATCCTGGCTACGCAATATCAGACATTAGACACGGAATGGTCAGCATGATGATAGCCAACGTCTGAACCCAGGCACGGCGCTTAAAGAAGAATAATTAGGTATTTATACCTACTTACAATGATATAGCAATTAGGGATGCAGGCAATTTGTACTCTGGCTCTGCCCCAAAAGATGTAAATTTGGGGCATCTTATGGCTAGAGGGATAATCGGGCGGCGCCCATATCGGCCCGAATTTGGCAGGTACCTACTGGACAAGTCCCTTTTTAATGAGATTGCAAATGACCCAACTCGGCCCATGTAGGGATTAAAATTATCATTAGTATAAGGGATTAGTTAATTATTATGGTCCTTGATTATTACCTATATATTTAGATGTCTGAAAAACATTTTATTTATTTTCATTTTAACGCTAGTGCTTGATGTTCAATAATTGTCTATCGAAAATGGAAACTTTTCCGCAGTTCAGCGAGATGATGAGCCAACGCGGGAAGCCACTGTTAGTGATAATCAATTTTAAATTTAAAGAACAAAACCGCAAATTAACCTCAGGGGAGACTAAATGGAGGTGTATTAAAGATAAATGTTGTGCTTTTATGAAGACTTTTGGGGAATCTTCAAATCGAGAGATAACCCATTTAGACCAGACTCATTCACACGAACCCGAGCAAGAAAATAAGTGACAAAGACAAATTATTAGTTATTCGCCGAAAAGAAAAGCAGAAAGCGATATAGCAGAGAAGCCTGCAAAAAATTATCAGGAAGGAGCTGATTCAGCAAGCTACAGCTATGAATGTGATCACCGTACAAGATATCCAGTGTGTTCGAAAAAATATATATTACGCTCGTAGGAAATTGCTGCCGGCCTTACCAAAATCGATGCTCGAAGTCCACGAAGCCTTGAATAAACTGCAACCAAAGACCAGTAAGAATAAAGATTTTTTGTTATGGAACGATAGTTTAAATAATCTTATAATATTTTCTTGTCACACGAATTTAAAATTCTTGTGTGATTCCAAAATCATTTATATGGATGGAACATTTTCCTACTGTACGAAATACTTTAAACAATTTTTTACTATTAATGGTTATTTCAATGGCAACTATATTCCTTTGATATTCTGTTTACTAAAAACAAAAGTGCAAAAACCTACGAATTGTGCCTAAGAAATCTTCAAGAGTCATGTAAGACATATAATTTAGAATTTTCCCCGGATGAAATAGTTATAGATTTTAAGATATCAATCCACAACGCTATTTTAGAGATAAGGCAGAATATTAAGATTACTGGTTGCAGATTCCATTTGACACAAGCTTGGTACCGTCAGATTCAAATACTTGGCTTAACACAAGAATATAAAGATAAGAATTCGGAAGTTGGAACGTGGTTGCATTATTGCTTTGGTCTGTTATTTTTGGAATCATATGAAGTTGAAGATTTTTACTTTTTCGAACTGTACGAGCTAAAGCCTGAAAACAATAATTTAGACTTTTTTTCTGATTATCTGTTAGAAACGTATTTAACTGACGATTCAAAATTTCCTCGGCGAATTTGGGCAAGCGCATCTGCCGACCTAAATAAAAACACCAATGCATGTGAATCGTTTCATGCTCATTTTAATAATTCCATGTATCACACGCATCCTTCTATATTTGTATTTATACAGGAACTTCTCAATATACAACTGGAAACATGTTAAATGTAATAGTATTAATTTACCACATCTTTGTAAAAATGTTGCCACGAGATAGAAACAGGAATTCGTGGCTAATAAAATTAGGGAGTATAAAAACCAATCGCTATCAAAGCTTTCTTATGTGAAAATATTGTCATATTACTATTCGCATATATAGTGTAAAAAGTATTATTATTATTGTACAATAAATGTTTAACAAAGAAAAAATAAAATATATTATTTGTATTCAATTTGTTGTATTCTTGCTGTAACCCAATATTTTTGAAATTATTAAGATCTACCTTAAAACAAACTATTATTATTTACGTAATTAGGACGTTAAAAATGATCACGGGCCGAATTGGGCTATTTCAAAATGAGCCGATTTTAGGTGAGGGCCAAGTTGGGTCATTTTTATTCTGTGTACCTGCTGAATGAGCCGAGATGGGCATCGCCCGGATAATCAGGATTTCAGTTAAAAGATCAAAGGTATAACGTAACCTTTACTATACCACCGTCCAAATATAAGAAGTCCGATCACTTCTTTGAAGTATTGAAAACGCCGGCGGTGACCTCGAATCGCACCGAGAACCGCCTACGAGGGAGATACGGGAGTCATTCAGTAGGAACGGTGGCTTGGCCGCTTGAATATTTTTATACGAGGGAGTTGTGGTAATAAATACTTAACACAAATTGTACCGAAAGTAGCTACTTTAGGAACGATTTTTTTTACTTTCGATACGATTTGTTTACTTTCGGGTCTACTATTGTTACTTTCGGGACGATTATGGGTTTCTATGTAAACGGCTTTGACAATAACATGAACATTGCACTATATTATGACAGCGCTTGTCACGTATTATATATTTTTTTTTAACATACAAAACAACTACAGAAAAAATATTGTACGTAACACGATCCAAGCAGGATTTCAGGACTCGCCTACGGCTCGCCCTGGAGTTCCTACTCATCCCGTAAAATATTACTTTCGGAACTTTGTTACGTAAATTACTATTATTTAAATATACCTGTTTGACAGCATAATCAATACATACATGAAAATTCATAGTTAAAATAAATTAACGAAACGTCGGCATGGTGTGTAATATGTCCCACTAAATCTACTTTGCATCTTACTCAAAGGAAGCAAACAATCCTTTTTACTTACCTTATTGGATCTTTAGGGCACCGAAATAACGAAAAACAATTATCAGCACAACAATAAGAAAAACTCTCAAGGTGATTCGCCTCCATCATAAGTAAGCTAATATTATACTAATTATAACGTGTCAGCATACGAAAACTCTTCGCCGAGAGCGCTGTGGATTAAAGTATGCACTTGCAAAAACTAATCCCCAGCCGAACGCCGCTTGAGCGTTGACTCGCTGGGCGCGGGGTAGGGCGTCGGCAGTGGAGAAATTTACAGCGGCAAGAGCAAGTGAGCGGACGTCTTATATTTGGACGGTGACTATACCATACCTATTATTTGATTCCTTTCTATTATCATAATAGATAGCTTTAATTTGCCACGTCTTTAATAACTTTATTGTAGTGAAATATTTTGTTTGCTAATGGTTCTTTTTTCTCGTCATTTGATTTTCGCATTATTTAGAAATTTATCTATAGCCGTTGTCTATATCCCAATTAAATTAAATGTTAATATTTAGCAACACTACACTGTGACGCGTTTAACCCTCGGTTGAGGTTACCAGAAACCACACAACGCTTTGCGGAGTAAACGTATATAATTTATTTAACGAAGATCACAACTCTACAAGAAATAACGCTGAATAATTTAAATGATCAAAGTTGCGCTAACAGTGCTGGTTTTAACAGAGAATCTTTCAACGCTGTGTTAATTAAGAACCCCATTACTTAAATTACAAGATTTAATTTTTGTTGTTTAATTATGTTTTGTCTTGAATTTGAACAACTCGGGAACATAATAAAACAAATAATTAAATCAAAAGAAGTTTGGATCCCTACAGGAGTATTATGCGGTTAAGTAATTAGGCACCAATTTGCTTTTAATTTATTATTTATTTATTATGATAATATATGAAACACCAAACAATCGAATTATTACAGCGCAAAGACGTAATTAATTGTTAATTTATTTAGAAATATATTTGTCGCAAGAGTAAATTTATTTGTCGTCTTCTAATTCACGCGCGATATTATCTTCAAGAGAATCTGTGGCGAATCAGCCGATATCAATATTGCCAACAAAAGCATATGCATTGAAAGATTATAAGTATACTGGAAAAAACAGCAAAACAACGATTTAAAATTATGTTCTGTGCACATATGGAAGGTGAGAAGGAAGAACCACTTATAATAAGAAGAAGCAAAAATCCTCGATGTGTTAAGGGCGCACATATCGATAAGTTACCTCTTCAATCGGTCTCGAACAAGAAAGCGAGATGACAGCAAATATCATGACAACATGGCTTCACAGATTTGATAACAAAGTGAAGAAGCAGAATAGACGAGTGGTCTTGTTTCTGGATAATGCAACATCTCATCCCAATATTACACTGGATTATTTCAGACTTATTTTTCTTCCACCTAATACTACCTCACACTGCCAACCTTTGGACCAAGGCATTACTTAGAGTTTTAGAATGCTCTACAGAAGCTACCTTTTTACATGTATGAAAATAATATTACCATAACCAATGCCTGGGTCTAGGACTATTCAGCGCAGGCGTTTCAGCGCCGCCGTTTTAGAGCCGCCGTTTCAGCGCCGCCGTTTCATCGCTAGGATATTTCAGCGCCGGCTCATTTCAGCGCTAAATTATTTCTCAAAATTTTATTATTAAATATTTATAATAAAAATGATCTAAATAGAATTTATTAAATAAAATTAAAAATAGATAAAATATTGGTAATACAAACTAAAAAAAAAACAATAACTAAAATTTGTTTAATAAATAAAATTTATTAAATAAAACTACAAAAAGATACAATATTGGTACTACAAACTAATAACATTCTTAATATAATATATACAATTAATTAATCAGTCATTTGGTAATTGTGGGCTATTCCTCTTAAATATTCTATTGGAGTTCTGTTGCCGTATTCGGTAACAATGCGGAGTATGCGTTCATCTGCATCACGATATTTTTTTAATTTAATCTGGGGCGGATTACCAGCAATTAATTGCTCATAGTAAGTATCACGCCCCTTTTGGACTTTCCGCAATCCATCTAAAAACTTCCATATTGTTGGATGGTTCATTCCTAATTCTGACTGCAGTCGGCGATGAGCAGCTTCACAGTGATTATTTGTACGATTATTTCTATTTATTGTTCGATTATAAAGATTCCACATTTCCGGGGGAAACAAAGGTAGTCGTCTGCCATTTCCACGTCTATTCATGCGGCCTATGTAGTTGTCTTCAAACCAGTCTATCAAAGGGTGAAGTACTTCAGGTATCTCGTGACTAAGCGCATCAAGGTAATTATCTAATTTCTCAATTTTCACAAAAGCTAAAGCAATCACCATTTTCGCTTGCAAACAAAAATCTGCGTCATTATTATAGCGGTTTAATAAACCTAACTGACCAATATGTTTTCGCATATTTTGAGATAAATGAAAGAAACATCCTTTAATAGAAACGCCTGGAAAACACTGCGTCATTGCACCAAAAGCTGCCTGCTCGAAATCACAATATATTGATGCCGGATTTAAATTTTCTTCCAATCCTTTAATTAATTCGAACATTCGTACATACGTATTACGGTCCTTATTCGGTAAGAGGGCATAAAAAATTGGTATAATTCCTCCTAACTTTTCTACCATTATTGTATACACTTGAGCAAATAATCTGGGAGCAATAGAAAATGTACCGTCTGCGTACCATGTATCAGATGTCCGCAAGAATTGGGTCCATGATGTCCGTCCAAAAATTAAAATTATCTTCGCTTCTTCACCGCTATCACAAAGTAAAAAATTTTCTACAGTGTTTGGATGTGGTACATATTGTCTATAATCTTCGGGCAAAACCAATTCTGCTAAACTTGTAGGATCTGCAGGAGCTGCGTTTACAGCATTCCGTACACGTCTTACCACTTTTACCAAGGCAGTGTTATTTGGAAGTACTGCTTCCGAACCTTGCGATAAATTTGTTAAACAATTATTTGATAACATTTATTGTACCTTCTAAAGTATTTTCCGCCCGACGTTTAATGTTCGTAATAACTTGTGCTACTTCCACTCTAGCTGCCGAGGACGGGTGTGAATGATTATTAATTTGTTTAATAACTTCTCCAGCTTCCGTATGAATTCGAGCCTTGCAAAGTCCCATTTTCTCGCAACGCCAAAATTTTATGTCCTCGTTAGTATTAGAGCATTTCTCAAAATTGTATAAGAAACCATCATAGGAAAATTTAGCTTTCTTTCTTGAACTAAAAATTGCAGATTCCATTATAAAGGTTAGATAGTTAAACCTTTTTAAATAAGCTATATATAATATGTTGACATATAAGTCAACTACCTTTAAAATAACTTCAAGTAATAACCATGGTTATGAGAGATGGTAAATATTATCATAAAATTATTAACCTTTAAAAATATTAAAAAATTTTGGCGCTTAAATGAACGGCGCTAAAAAGGGCAACGCTAAAACGTCCTGGCGGTGAAACGGCGGCGCAGAAACGGCAGTGCTGAAAAGGCTGCGCTGAATAGTCCCATTCCCCCAATGCCTTGATATGGGTTTCAGTGGCCTGGCGCAACTTATCCCCAGCAACAATTAAAAAATGCTTTATTAAAGCCGGATTTATGTGTAGTACAGATAATATTGACGACTTTGTAGAAGAAGATAATACCCCACTAGCACAATTGTTTCCTAACATTAAGGACACATTTGTGAACTTGAAACAATTTGACTTTATTGAAAGCGATTTGCCAACAGAAAGTGCAGAATTGAATATCATCGAGAACGAGGAACCTGAACTTGCTCCAGTGTCGAAAATATTAAGCCTATCTGAAGCCTGCGCAAGTTTGAGAGACTTTTTTTAATAATGTTAACAGTTTTGACAAATGTTTCTCAATTGCTATTAAGACGTGAATCTGAATTTCATAAAAATAAAATAAAAAATGTGAAGCAACCATTATTTTCTGATTATTTTAAAACATTAAAATTTCAAAGCAAACATACAGTACATTGTATAATATATATGTTAGCATGCAGGTGCAGTATACAGTGTGTTCGAAAAATAGATGGAGATATTCTAGAGGGTGATGCCTTGTTAAAAAAATATGAAAAAAAGTTTCTATAAACATGGGTCCGGAAATGCAGAGTTTTCAAGAGATACAGGATATTAAATAAAAAAATAATAAAACATAAAATTATTAATGTCTTAAAAAATATGTACTTGATTCTGTTGAAATTTGGCAATGTTATTTGTCGTATTAAGAGGCTAATTTAGCCCTAAATAGATTAAAATTATTAAGTCCTATTTCGCCTACACTTAATCGATTTCTATTTTTGCAAATAAATCGAAAACGGTCACAGATACGAGAATAGTGCAAGAGACCAGAACACTAAACAAAGGAACAGAGAGTTCAACTTTCATACCGGAATTCATACAGGGAGCTTCGAAAAAAGTTCTGAAAGATAAAATTGTAACCGATTCAAGAAAATGTAAGACCCTGTATACTGCGACCGACAATTTTGATACTTTATTCTAGAGATTCTAAAAAATGATTGATGTACCAAATTTGAAACAATTATCACAGAATATAAGAGAGAAAACGCAAAATACGAGAAAAAAAATTGAAAATTTGCCACCCTGTATAACGAAAATAACGCGCTTTAGCTGAAATATCTGCATGACATTAATTAACACCCTGTATATATATTTTTAATGGAACATCCTGTATGTTTACATATCTTAATACCCTTTACAACTTCGCTTAAAAACTTTTCTCTATCTCGTCTAGAATTCGAAATATATTTCTTAAACGGATTGTACCTTGTATATGCTTCATATAATTTTATATTTCTGATTAAGGTTCAAACCCCGACTTTACAAGTCAGTGAATTTTATATACATAATCACGGTACACCCTTTGAATGAAAGAACAACTCCATTAACGAGCTATGCATAAAAAGGCGACATTCGGTTTCAATTCCCTTCTGTCATCACCACTGAACTAAAAATAGCCACGATATGTCTGGCAAAGTCCTCTTTATTCCTCTGTGGAGTAATACTCGACTAACAAATTGAATTCCATCTCGGGGGCATTGGATGTCAGAAAAATCTCCGCTTTTTCTGACAAGCTATAATGTATTTTTATACATAAATTGTCCCCATACATACAGCCATGACAGATAGGTGCATAAAGTACGTGCAGACCTCTATTAATAGGCTGACTGTCTAGGATTTTGCTTGGCTGTAAATTGAGGTCACCTCGAACAATTTACTGAATAAAGAAAAAATTGTCCAGTTTATCATTGTTTACATTCAATTTAATACCGAAAAGATTAGTTTTTATCCTTCTTGCAATAAAAGCTACATTTAAGTCCTGGAATTCAAATAAAACTGAAATTATAATACAGATTTCAAATCCTATACAGTGTGTATCAGCCAAATGGAATAAATTTGATAATAAATACATGGGGGCGTGTTCGAAAAAACGCTCGGACACGTCGACTGGTATTTCTAGTTGCGCATTTTTTTTCAACAAAAACTTTTTGTACAGGGTGTGTCATGTAACAGTGGCCAATACTAACTTTCTTATTTTAAATGCAATACCCTGTCCTCTCTTTCGGAAATATTAAGTGCTTTCAGATTTATTGCAAAAATTAAAAACACAATAAAAAACTAATAAGTAATACTGTTTATTTCTTGATAACGTAAAAAACAAAAAAAAACATTAATGTAGGAGATGTTGAAAATGCTCGCCGCGAACGTCTTGGCTAGAAATTTCTTCTAACGTTACTGAACATCTCTGGCGTGACCGATCTAATCGCAAGCGTTATTCGTCTTCTTAAGTCAGTTAAGTCGAGGGGTTTAGTCTTGTATACAATATTTTTGACATAACCCCATAAGAAGAAGTCTAATGGCGTCAGATCAGGGGATCGTGTTGGCCATTCCATCGATCCACGCCTCCCTATCCACCGATTTGAAATTACTCGGTTGACGTACTGCAGGACATTAATTTGGTAATGGGGCGGTGCTCCATCTAGCTGAAACCATATCATATTCGCTGGAAGTTGTGGGTTTGCTGGATCAGGATATAAGTTTGTCAAAGTTGGAAAGACATTATTTTGGAGCAGTGCTAAATAATTATCGCCATTTAAATTGCCATTAATGAAAAAGGGACCTATGATATGATCTCCAACAATTCCTGCCCAAACATTAACCTTTCCAGGATATTGCTTATGTTCTTCTCTCATCCAGTGAGGATTTTCCCTAGGCCAATAGCGGCAATTCTGACGATTAGCATGACTGTGAAGTGTAAAGGTGCACTCATCAGAAAACAAAACATGTTCTAATTGGATCACATTGTTATCTAACATTGCCATCATTTGTTCACAAAAATACGTTCTCCTATCAAAATCGTCTTCCATGAGCTCATGAGTAGGTATCATTTTATAGGGATACATTTCATTTTCTTGTAATGTTAGAATAATCAATGAATGGAAAACACCGAACAATGGGGCTGTTTTCGACTAGAAGTATGTGGGTTTTCCTGAAACTCAAGCATAATATCTAATTTCTTATCATTAGTTATTGCATTGGCAGCTACTTTTTTTATCTGCTTGCATGTCCAAGCTGGCGAAACTGCTTTTCTATTTTACTAATTATCTCTTGAGTTATAGGCGGCAAATTTGTAAATTCTTCATGAAATAAGCGAGCAACTTCCATTTGTGTCCGTGTTTTATCTCCATAACCAATCATCTGTAGAATTGTTATTTTGTGCATTTCTGTTAAATAAACCATTTTTCTGATATGCAGTTAACGAAATTGAAACGACTATAACACTGACAACTACTGTCATGCAGACAGACAACAATTTGCTAAGGTCGGGCCTTTTAAACAAAAGTAAACAAAACTATTTATACCTTTTTTTTATTTCATATCAGTAGACATTTTAACATCAATTTTCAACATCTGCTAAATTAATGTCTTTTCTTGTTTTTTACATTGTCAAGAAATAAACAGTATTACTTATTAGTTTTTTAGTGTGTTGTTGATTTTTGCAATAAATGTGAAAGCACTTCATATTTCCGAAACAGTTGAAGATAGGTAAAGGATATTGTACACAAAATATATCTAAAATTTTGTGAAAATGGGGTTTTAAGCATCGCCGCAATAATTTTTCCTATTTTTAGTCGATTCTATTTGTCGCTAAAAGCACATAGTTTTCAATTTTAATAGCAAGAAGCTTCTAAAAATATCGTTACGTAAACAAGCTAACAGTAGTTGTAAAAGGTTTGCAAATATCAGGAATGTTGACTTTTTCAATGTACTTCGAGTCCCCTTTACCTCTCAGCGATGAAATAGGGAAAGAAAAAACGTTGTTTAAAGACCTTTTTGAAACTGTTTTCCTAAAGAATATTTTGGGACAGACTTTAACAACAGAAAAGTAGCCTAAAGAAATCATATCAAAAGTAACATAAAAATTTGTAAAATCAAAAGTTTATGCCAAACTTATTATAGAAACGGGAAATGTGAAACAATGAAAATAATCTCCATAGATTTAATACAAATGTAAATTGCCTGCTTACAGAACACTATACACGATTGTTCATGCAGTGCTTCTACTAGATCATCATCAGAGAGTGAGAAATAATTTAAAATATACTTTTTAAATAATTAATTCTCTTAATCGTACATTACCTATAGAAGTATAATACGCATTTCTAAAGGTAATGATATTTAAGTGCATGGACAAACTTTAATACAGGTATACAGTGAGTCCCAAAAGTAAAGTTTATAATTCATTTAAATTTCAGCGGTGTGGTTCTTGGATTAATTTTTACAATAAATGAGTTTTCATATAATCGTATATGGTATGTTCTTTAATTTAAAAATGTCTACCTTGAACTCAATTTTATGTAAGATGTTATTAACACACTAGTGGGGTACCAAATTCAAAAAAGCACTAGTGTGGTAATGGAGGTTACTATGACATTTTAAAAAGTCAAATCGTAGTCATTATATTATGACAGTTGTATATAAACTCATTTGTGATATGAATGAAACGAATAATAATGACGTTTTCTTTTTTGTTCCTTATATTTATGCAAGCCATACCAAAACTACTAATTGTGACAAAATGTTGTTTTTTCTAGCTTTTAACATAAGCTCACTTGAGTTTTATTGAATACATTTATTTTACAGTTTGCTTTAAACAAAGTGACCATCATGACTGCCTAAATTGTGTTATTATTCAGGGTTGTTATTTTGGTACGTAGACAATGAACTGAAAGTTCATATAAACATTGCGTTTATAGAATAATACATTTAATAGTTTGCTTGTAGCACACATATTGTTTATTTAGGTATCGTATTTGATCACAATATTAAGTTTTAAATGATTTATTAAAATATTATTTCGAACCAACTCAAAGTACACAATATTACGTTTTTTGATTACCTAAACCAGCGGTTCTCAAACTTTTTTGGTGACGGAACCCTTTTGGGAAGCAAAATACTTGATGGAACCCTACAATAAAACAATAGTTTTTAAAAGTGTATTCTTTATTAATAAGCATAATAAAAGTACAATGTAACAGTTACTAATTATTACTTACTTTACCACATGGCAAGTACAATAATAGAAGATATTAAAAAAGAAAAAATCTAACTATTGGGAGGTATGAAACTGTTTTTTATTTTTCATCAATTGGTTGATATCAGGTTTGATAGAAGACAGTTGAAGTCTCATATCAGGTTCGGCGTCCAGTCTATTGCGATATTTTGTTTTCGTGGCTGCATAGGTTGAGAATCCTGTTTCGCACAAATATGTTGTTGGGAACGGGAGAAGAATATTCAGAGCCATTTTGCCAAGCATTGGATATTCATCACGGATTCTGCACCAAAAATCGTTGAGAGGCGTCGTTTTGAACAGTGACTCCATACTTGTGTCTGATGACATTTCTAAAAGAGATTCATATATCTCGTTTGACATACTTTCGGGCTTTTCCAAGTTGGGTAAAAAAGGATTATGAATCCATGAATTCAGTTTCATTTTTGTATTCTGTTCTTCGGGAAAATAATTTTCAAAAGATGCGCGCATCGAACTGAGATATTGGACCAATTCTTCAACCACATCATCTTGAAACATTTCTGAGTCGTTATCGCTAACAAACTCACTGAGTGACGTAAAGCTTTCTATTTCTTTCTTACCAACGCAAATAATCCAAAAATCTAATTTTCTTTTGAAGGCAGTTATTTTATTATTGGCCTGAAACACTGTTGTCTGTTTACCTTGCAATGATAAATTCAATTCGTTCAGTTTTTGAAAGATATCCGCCATAAAAGACAACCGGAACAACCAAGTTTTATCATACAAACGGTCCTTCAAATTAAAAGAAGTATCTGCTGAAAGAAACATTTGCAACTCGGCTCTAAGTTCAAATAGCCTTGTTAAAGTTTTACCCCGAGACAGCCATCGCACTTCTGTATGGAGCAGCAGTGTTTTATGTTTGCTGCCATAATCTTCACACAATAATGAGAACAATCGGGATTGTATTGGTCGTGATTTGATAAAATTAATTATTTTTACCGCTTCATCCATAACTAATTTTAGATTTGACGGAATTTGCTTCATCGCAAGTGCTTGTCTATGCAGAATACAATGGCTGGAACTACAATTAGGCGCTTTATTTTTTATTCGTGACACTGCTCCTGCTGTTTTACCTGTCATCGCCTTGGCCCCATCTGTACAAATGTCAATGCAATTGTTCCAACTGAGATTATTTTCTTCAAAAAATATATTTATTTTATTAAAAATTTCTTCCCCGGTAGTGTTTGTGAGCAGCGGTGAACACATAAGCATGTCTTCTTCAAAAGAACTTTCATATGGATATCTCACGATAACCAGCAAGATAGCCGTGTTTTTTGTAGACGTGTAACTAGTTCTTGTTTGACGTAGCTTGCCAGATCATGGATTCGCCGTGAAACAGTATCGTTTGATAGCGGCACAGTAGAAAGATGCTTTGCAGATTTTTCATCGAGCATACATTTTGTTATGTCTAATACACATGGCTTTATTAAATTCTCAGCGATAGTGTGCGCTTCACCTGCTTGTGCAATGCGATAGCTAACTAAATATGATGCCTCCGTGGCCTTTTCGTTGATAGTTTTTGTTACATGCATCATATTTTTTTGACTTTCCAATAACTGATCTTTTTTACGAACAAAAAATTCTTTATTCTTGTCTTTAGACTCGGGGTGTACAGTTTGTAAATGTCGGCGCAATTTGGCAGGTGCCATGGAACTATTAGGAAGCAGTTTACTACATAGCATGCAGAGAGGTGAGCCGTTGGAATCAACAAATCCGAAACTGATATATGATTCATCATACTTCCTTTTTTTCGTCTTTGAAACCGTCGAGCTTGACGTCGTGGCATCATCGTCTGGATCGGTGATTGCTATATTCTCCGCGCGTACTGCTTTTGAACATTCAGCGTCATTAGAAGATGTTGTTGCAACACGTTTAACACCTTTAAGCCAACGTTCCATTCTTCTTTATTTATAATGTTACACGTCAGGATGGTGGGGTCTAAATAATGCACAATCGTTACTGCGTAAGAGACTAAGTTTAGTATAATGAAGAAATGTATAAAACTGAGACAACAGAATACAGCAGGCAGTAGAACAATGAACACTAGTTTCTCGCTAGCGAGCTTGTAAGTAGGTAGGTAGGAACTTATCGCTCCGAACGCTAATCGTCAACTGACTGACGAGGCGCGACGCGCGATCGCCGCTTTTATACTTAGTCCTAGACTCGATCTCGAATATTCTCGAAAATACTCGAGTCGGCGCCTTTGATAAACAAAAAGCAAAAATAAAAAGAGAAATATAAAAATTGCGTTGTAAACAATTCAGAGGCGGCCTTTATCAAAGGGACTGCGCGCTCACAAGTATACAAGTATACATGTTGATACCAAACTTATGAGATATTGTACCAGCTATTGTAACACATGTTTATACAAATACAAATAAATAAATAAATATACCTACGCGCGGCCGCGGAGTCAAAACGTTCGACCAGAGAGAGGTGCTTTGATTTTTTTTCTAAATTCTTGAGGAACCCCTACAGAGGTATCGCGGAACCCTAGGGTTCCGCGGAACATACTTAGAGTATAGCTGACCTAAACCATTTACATACAGGAAATTATTATTTGTGATAAAAAGTGAAATTAGAGCAGAACACGTAATATTGGTAATTGGAGCTAGTGACTACGCGAGTAATATAATTTACCTAATGAAAATTGAATATTAACAATTTAATTGTAGCATTATTCTATCATAAATTTATTAAAGTTACAATAACTATTTTATTTTGCATATTTATTAAAGTTTCTCCCGTTGCTGATTTTATTTTTTTGAATTTTTTTATATCAATTAGAAAGCCTGAACTCATCTTATCAAAAAATATAAATACAATTATCCCAACTTTCAATTAATTAACATTTAGCGTGTAGGTAGACTGGCTTCCACCGTTACCAAAGGGAATGTGGAAAAGCAATTAATAAAACACCCAGACAGCAACAATGTTGTGAAATTCATTAAAAAAATTCGGATCCAGCTTTTATTTGTCGAAAGGAAGCAATAAAAACGTGATATATGGCCATATAAAAAGTTCTTGTAATAGCTTATTTTACCACATATTAGTTGTGTTCAAGTCCTTTGATAATGGGTTTTCTTATAAAGTAAAGTTTTGTGGGAAACTAATACTTTTCTTGTTTTCTTGCTAATCCAGAAATGTTATAACCCTAGCTAAACTGTTACTGGTCGGCTGAGACACTTGAAAAGATAAGAGTTGCATGTGTTGGTCGTATAGGTTAATACGTATTGCAAATACCTTAGGTACATTAATGATAAAAAGAAACAACCGAAATTAATACAATGCGCAAATATGACATTTTTCGTTGTCAAGTTAAAATATTTCTAATTATTATTACTGCTTATATCACAAATAAATAATTGGTTTGAATTCAATAGGCTCTTACATTGACCCCATACCAATAACTGCATTACAATATTGTCTCTTACTTTGTTACTATTATTATTATGATTTATGCACATTAAAAATGAAAATATTCTAAAAAATAAATTTTATTGATTTACCTTATGGCAAAGTAAAACGAACCGTATTTTGAAAACGAAATCTCAACGATTGGGAAAGCTGAACAGAATATATAAATATATAAATATCAATGAGAAGTATTCTCTATTTTTATTTACTTAGTTTAAATAAGTATTTGTATAACCTATTTATTTTGAAAATGTACATTCAATCGAATACAATAATATAAATTTGGTATTGGTTTCCGTAAAATAATAGATAGGTATATTATTATGTTGTAGCTGTTATAAGTTTATGTTGATGTATTTTAATAAACAGGAAAATAGTGATGTACAATTAGATACTGAATTGAGGGGTAGCACGAAATATTTTAGGTGAGGTATATTTATCAGTCGCGTCGGTTATACAAGGTATCTCATAACTAAGGGGCCATACAGCCACACAGGAGATAGTAGACTTGAAAACATGTGCTTAATTTCTTATAATAAAATATCCACGGTTAAATACAGTGAAATATTTAGGAATATTACTGGATAAAAAATTATTATGGAAAGACCATTACTACTACCCCATTAAACGTGCGGAAAATAGTATAAATATGCTAAGAGCCTTTACTCATAATAAATGGGGTTCTAATCCAAATAATATTCTGACAACCAACATTTTCCTGCACGCCAGCATGGTGAAGTGAAGTATCTTTAAGCTATAATATCATCTAATTAGCTAAAACAATGTGATTTTAACAAAAATACTTCACTTCTAGTCAAAATGGTAAAAATCCAATTTTAATTTTCTATATCTCACTTTTTTTAATCGTAACATTATGTTCATTTTCTACCCCCCTTTAACCTAACAATTTGTTAGCCAATCCTTCAGGCATGGTTGGATGAAGCATCTTTGAGCACCTATCTACATCATTTCCTCTAATTAGCTACAACCTACATAATTGCTTCACCACCTGCTCATTGGCTTCAAATTAATAAATTCCAACCTTAAAATAGTATAATTTTTTTTCATTTATTGTTTATTTCCTAAGAATGTGTTATTCAAGTCTAACCCAGTTATTTTGTTGACCACACCCTAGACACGGTTATACCTTGACCAAAATTTCAAATATCACTTCTCATTCAGTCTTAAACATTCATTAGAACCTACAATTTCAATTTTAACTTAATTTTGATCATCGCTTATGCAAGATAGAGCTGCCGTAATCGACTACTGTATCCCTGATGATGGACATTTCTATGTCCGAAACATGTAGGATATAAACATAAACATAAAGTCCTTCAAAAACGGATTTTAAAAATTATTTATAATAGAGATTATTTATATTCCTCTGATATGCTTTATAAAGAAAGTAAAAAAATGGATATCAGACAATTATTTACTTATAATATGCTAATTTATATGTTTAAAAATAAAAATCAATTAAATTTTATTAGTCATAAATATAATACCAGAAATAAAAATCAAATTACATTAAAAAATAAAACCAACAAAATTATAGGACAAAAACATTTTTTAAATATAATTCCTTATATTTTTGATATAACACCAAAATCAATTTTATCAATCAGATCAATAATAAAGTTTAAAAAGGAAATTAAAAAATGGATAATTACTAATCAAAGATATATCTTTCATAATATAATAAATTAAAACATTTATTATTTACCTACCTATATTATTGTGATAAAAAACATAAAATTAGAAAATTATATTCATAGATGTTATAAAATATAATAATTACCTATACTCACAACAAGTTTTCTTCGTGAGTTAAAACAAATATTATTTTTGGTTTATTCAAAAAATCTTTATATATATATTATATTATACTTAAAATATTGTATTTATATATTTGAATAAACTTTTTATTTATTATTTATTTATTTATTTATTGAAATACATATTGTGGAGGTAGACTGCCGTTGTTTTATTTGATTATATCAATTCCACTGTAATGGACTACTTCTTCAAGTCCAAATAATATTGCCTAAGACTTTGTATGGGATTTTTAAGAAGCACCCCTAATAACAGTAATGGAATTAGAGACAGCAGAACCACCATTGACCCTAAGAGGAAATCGTCGTATTGATAAGCTTTTGTTAAAACTTATAGCCAAAAATAGTAACATAGTTAGTCAAATTCATTCACTCATCGTCTCAAATTATACTCACCCTTACTAGAAAGAAAAAAAAATGCCCGCTACTTGTCACAAGTTATTCCTTATGTCACAAATAAAGAAGAATATCTACTCAGAGATAACTTCCTATTTTAAACTCCATGACAATTTTTGAAAGGAAATCCCAAAATTTATTATAAGTAATTATGAATCCAAGCCCTGTCAAATTGTTCTTCCAAGGTCCTGCCAATTGTCAAAAAATAATTAATACATGAAAAATATTGAAAAATTTCAGTAAAAAAGTTACTCTTGTCTGGGTTAAGTCCCATATTGAAATTGTGGAGAACGACATTGTAGATAAATTGGCTAAAGGAGCTACTAAAAAGCTTATTTTCTGAATTTTACAGTTCCTACACAAGTATTTTTTATGATTTTTAGGAATTAAATGTATGAAAATTGGCAGGAACAGTATGACCAATCAAACCCAAACAAAGGTAACACTATAGAAGGATGTTCTCAGAAATAAATAAGAAACCTTGGTTTGGAGAGTTGTAAAACCTTCCTGGATGATAATATGTGCCTGAATTATATTGGAATAGTCATGTAATTTTATTTATTATTTATTATCATATATTAGTTTACTGCATAATACCTTTTACCATCAACTTTAGCAGATTTAACACTTCTTTTATTTTCATGTTGCCATGGTCGACCATTGGTGCCATTCTGAAAAATCCATGTTTCATCCACGAAAACGAATTGGAACAAGAATGCTTCTTTTTATACCAGTCGTTTAAAAGCTACATGGAGAAGGTCCATAAGCCCTTACTTCGGTTCATCTTTTTTTCATCCTCTTAAAGAAAATAGGTTTTGTTTAACAGGCTTCTTACAGAGTTAATGCGAGCATGAAACAGTTGTCTGTCTTTTAATTTCTTACTTATAGTTATCATGTTATATGATGTTCTAAAAAAAGTTACAGCTTAAGCGTAACCAATGTAAAATATTATAGTTTTTGAATAATACAACTTACTTGTTTCGTACATTCCATAAATAGTGTCACGGATAGTACTTTTATCCTATTTTGATATATTATTTACAACTTCATATGAATGAGAACGTTTCTTTTTAGGTGATTCTAATAATTTATTTTCCTTAACTGCGCTTACAGTGGAGATATTCAAATTTAGGGCACGCTAAAAATTAGTAAAGTAGAAATAAAATATAT
The DNA here is from genome assembly GCA_963920685.1 of Polydrusus tereticollis. NCBI lineage: Eukaryota > Metazoa > Arthropoda > Insecta > Coleoptera > Curculionidae > Polydrusus > Polydrusus tereticollis. The sequence goes on along the minus strand of OY987330.1, from coordinate 19,843,676 downwards.
AGACTTTAACATACCTACTCTTTAAAGTTACTTCTCTAACTGCTGTCAAGGGTAACAATCGGCCATTGTTCTTAAGTTCTTCCTGAAACTAGCTTGTTAGAGAAGCTATTAGCTCTCTGCACCGGCTATTTAAATGTTTCGGCATTTTCCTATAAATAGCAAACAACGTAATCGACAGAGATATGTTTTGTTGTTCTTAAAAAAACGATTTTATGAAAAAATCTGTAGATTTAATTAAAAAATAGACGCAAACACGATACCACAGAACAATTAAGGTTAGTTTTGCATGAAACGTCAAAACAGGCCAACGAACGAGCTGGGGGTTCACAGTACTGTTGTCAACTGTCGGCTAATAAAATTCAAACTATATTAATTTTGACAAGCTTAAATAAACAAAATATTTGCTATAAGTGAGTTCCTATCAAAGAAAAATACTTTAAATTTGTAGTACATTCAATATCGCATAAAATTTTAATATTTCTTCCCTCATGGTTTCTTACGGATTTACAATTATCAGCTGATCGGTGACGCGCATCGGAAATTGTTTTGCTTGAACCATACCTAGATACCTGAATAGAGAAAAAATGCATTACTAAGAAAAGTATACTACAATACAATAGCAACACTAGACTTAAGTACTTAGGATTAGAAGTAGATTGTAAAATAAATCTCTGGAACTTAAGTTTTTAAAACATTTTGCTCATGTTCTTCTCTGTCAAATTAAGAGATGCGGCATGTTGAACAACGTATCTTGTTGGGCTAGCAGTAATAGTTGCTCTTACTTTATCCTGGTTACGTTCATTCCAGGCAGACCTTGGTCTTCCACTTGATTCTTTGTCTAAAACTGACCATTTACGATACCAAGACGTAATGGTGTTACGTTGAGACCATCGGCGAACGTCAAAATTGTGGCGAAATCGTTTTCGAGCTGAACTATACTGCATTAATTTTTTAACACAAAAGACACGATGTTCCACTGACCAGCGCTCTATTTAGACAACTATTAAAATATAGGACGCAATTGCTTCTCTTACATACAAAAATATTGCTGTGGTGAAAAATTTAACAGTTGTTTTTTTACCATGGAAATAAAATGGGTAATACATTTTGCTGGAGCCAGAATCTCTACGTTTTACAAAAAAGTGAAGATTTTTTATAATCAACTGAATGTATAAAATCCTGAGAATCGGCGTAAGGGCAAAATTAAATATGATAAGCCAACAGAAAGCTCGCTGAAGATAAATTGAAAATCTAATTTCCAAGTCGCCTCAGAATTTATATCAATATGAAGAATAAAGTTTATTGATTAATATAACAAAAGAGTTCTATGAAATATTTATAAAACGATACCTACAGAAATATTAAGGCTTTGTTTTTATAAACAAGTTTTTTAAAGAATAAAACTAATTATACAGGGTCTGTAAATGTTATGTGCCCTAACTGTCTCTCTCTCTCTAATAACTATGATAGGGGACTAATTTTACTTCCAAATTTGGGGAAGTTTGGACTAATTCTACACTATTTTTTCCAATGTTTTGCCAACCGTTTAAAATTGAACAAGAGAGGTATGTTTTGGCTGCGAAATTAATAATAATAATAATGTCTTTATTGTAATTTAAGAAAAAGAAAATTACAAAAGGCGAAGTTGAAGCAAAACGTCCTCACTTAACCTACGTGATTCGCAAGTCGTGATTCGCATCTATATGAGCTAAGCTTTATTCTTAGAATTGAAGAAAATGTTGAAATTGTTTGCAAGAACATGTGTAGCAGAAATTTCTTAAATGAAAAAAAATTTGAATTCGTTATTATAATGAAATAAATAAGTTATAAAAAATTCATTATTTTTTCATTCCTGCCTTAATCAGTTCTTGAAATTTTGAAGCCGTCATTTTAACCACTTAACCCTATTTCCTCTCTCGAAGTATAAACGATATTTATTTTTTCTTTTAGAGAATAATGCATTCTGAGTGTAATCATACAAAACAGTAACAACAAAATGTCAAAAAATAATTCTTGTTGGTTGTTATAATTTAAAACAGTAGTAGTAGTAGTAGTAGTAGGTAAGGGGAGGCACACGGACCTGGCAAGTAGACTAAATGCAATCCTTTTTACCTATTCCTGGGTCTTCCCCATCCACTTAACCACCCAGGCCCTCGCCGAGTTTACCCGACCTTCTCATGAAGGTCAGAACGTTACTCCAAGCAAGCGTCCTGACTTCCTCCTGTGGGATCACAACTGTCCCAAAGACTTGCCGTCTGAGTCTTCCCAGGGCTTCACAAGCGCAGTGGTGTCTCCTCGTCCTCCAAGCATCCCGTATATATCGGGTCCTCCGCCACACCCATCATATGCACGTGCTTCCTTAACTTGCAATGTTCTGCTAGAAGTCCTACGAGTGGATTCAGGGCACGCCTACTCCTGTTTAGCCTGTCTACAGCCTGGTGTCTGCCTCCATTCTTCCCTGGAGAGGTTGGCGGCCCATTCTCTCAGGGCTGTCCCTATCTGCTATTTTGATATGCCTATTGCTGGTTCGAGTCGAAGATAGGGAATTCCGGCTTCAAGTCTGGCGAGCTCGTCGGCCGTATCGTTGCCAGGCACTTCGCAATGTCCAGGGACCCAGACCAAAACTACTTCTTTCCATTCTGCGAGCCTCCCCAGTACGTCCGCATACTCCTGCATGAGGGTCGAACTGCTCCTGGGCTGGCAGACTGCCTTAAGGGCGGCTTGGCTATCAGAGCAGACATATACAGTCCGCTCTTGACAGTCCATGACCTCACTCATACTTGCCACCATGAGGATGGCATATACCTCTGCTTGTAAAACCGTCGTGAACTTTCCCAGTGGGTAGCTTCTCCTTATAATGATGTTTTCCAAGTATACTCCCTGATGATTCAGTTCCAGCCATGCGCGACCCATCGTTGTGCATACCAGAGCATCATCAGGGAACTTCATCTGCTCTTCCTCTCACTGCTCCCTACTACCTTCCTGTTTAACCTCAGCACTCCTTCAACTGGCATTGCTCTGAAGGAAAGTATTGGGATTTCCCTTTTTCACCCTCCTAAGTCGCCCACTCCAGGCTACCAAAGCACAGAGCCATAGGCGACTCTTGATCTGATGACCGCCGTGTAGAGCCAGCGCATGATACGGGGGTTTGAACCCCAGCTGGCACCCACCGCATGTCCGAGTTGCCAGAAAGTCGCTATCAACTTGTTTACCACATTGTCGACATGTGCTCTCCACGTCTGGTCAAAAGTGACTCCTAAATAATTGAGGCGCCCTAAAATCATTTATCTTCCTCCTTTTTGTGAACAGGATTATTTCGGTCTTCTCTGGATTGGTCGATAGTTCTGTCTCCTCACACCATTCCTCCAGTATACTGCGAGTTGTCTGCATCATATCGTACACCACACGCAGAAACTTCCCCATCACAAGAATGAGTCCATCATCCGCGTATGCCTGTGCGCAAAAGCTAGCTTCAGCAAGCCTCATCATCAGGCAGCCGCCTTGTCCCTTAGTTACAGTAACTATTATTTTTTTTCTATGGTTTCCAAGTCTTAAATCTATAGAATTAAATACAATTTTTAGAACATGGAAAACACAAAAATTTAATGATTGCTGAGAAGAATTAATTATAGGGCTGGTGTAAAGTTAAATATTTTGTTATAAGGCACAGAAGATGTACAACCAAGTATAAGAAATTACAATATTCCAGACCATCTTAACTTAAGATATACAAAAAAAAATAATACAGAGATATCGAAAATTTGAAGAAAATATTAATAATTTGACAACGCTGTAGGCTATATTAAAAATATTTTGCAATTATAAGGGTACTCGAGGGGAAGTCGAACTTTCAATTTTTGATAAAATCCATTAAGGAAAATTGACTGCATTTAATCTAACTTCTCAAAATGTGAAATTAAAATTGGAACACCCTGTAGAAAGTTGCCGATGCACGTCATACCCTTCAAGTGACGTCAGTTATCGACAGTGTTGCCAGCTTGTAACCAAAATATCCGAGTGAAAGAATTACACAGCTTTTTTTCATAAACACAAGATAAATATACAAAAATTTCCCATAGTTTATATGTTTGTTTACTGCACAATACCTTTTACTATCAACTTTAGTAGATTCAACACTACTTTCATTTTCATCTTGCCAAGATCGACCAATGGTACCATTCTGAAAAATCCATGTTTCATCCAAGAAAACGAATTGGTACAAGAATGCTTCTTTTTCTTTACTATATTCTTTCAAAAATACCAATCGTTTGAAAGCTACGTGGGAAAGCTCCATAAGCCCTCCCCTCGGTTCATCTTTTTTCCATCCGAAGCCTATTTCCTTTAAGAAGCTTCTTAAAAAGTTAAGACAAACATCAAACAGTTGTCTGTCTTTTAATTTCTTACTTAAAGTTGTCAAAGTTACCTATGTGATGTTATAAAAAAAGTTACAGCTTAAGCATAACCAATGAAAAATATTAGTTTTTGAATAATACAACTTACTTGTTTCATACATTCCATAAATAGTGTCACGAATAGAACTTATATCCAATCTTGACACATTTACAACTCTCTTTAAATAAGAACGTTCCCTTTTAGGTGACTCCAGTAATTTATTTTGCTAAACTGTTGTTGAAACTGCGCTTACAGTAGACATATTAAAATTTAGGGCAGCTGCTACACGCTAAAAATTAGTAAAGTAGATATGAAATAGATAGACCTTAACACACTCTTTAAATTTACTTCTCTCACTGCTTTCAACGATAACAATGGGCCATTGTTGTCAAGTTTCTCCTGAAAATAGCTTATTAAAGAAGATATAAGCTCTTTGCACCGGCTATTTAAATGCTTCGGCATTTTTCATAAATAGTAAGCAACGTAATCGACATAAACTATATGATATATTATAGAAAAAGGCGCCAAAACTTTGCAGACAAAAACTTTTAAAAGAAAACGAACGAACCAGAATTAATTAAGGCAAAAGCCGATATCAAAATATCTATAAACGACAAACCGTACGCAATAAGTAACAGATGTCAAAGGATAAAATCCTGACGTAAAAATACCTTCAAGAACCCAAATATGTATGTGCACTTTTTCTGTTCTTAAAAGAACAGTTTTGTAATGCTATTTATGAAAAGATCTGGAGTTTTTGTTAAGAAATAGACGGCACAGCAGCACTTAACCACAAAACAATAAATTAAGATTAGTTTTCCATGAAACGTCAAAGCCAACGAACGAGCTGGCGCCACCGCACCGTTTACAGTTGTGTTGCCAACTATCGGCGCATAAAATTTAAATTATATTAATTTTTACAAGCTTAATACACAAAATATTTGCTATAAGTGGGTTCGTATCAAAGAAGAATACTTTGAGTTTGTAGTAAATTTAATATCGCATAAAGTTTTAATACTATTTGCCCAAATTTAATTTCCTCGTGTTTTCTTACAGGCTTACAATTATCAGCTGATTGATGACGTGCGACGTGCATCGGTTTTTGTTTTGCATCAACCACATATCAGTAGTTCATGATTTTAAAATATGCAGCAGTTACACTCATTGTATTTGAATTTTGTGTTCTTATAAGACCTTTTGCCCACACGACGAGAGTGTACAAATTTACCTGAACTAAAATAGAACTGGGGTGAAAAGGACCGTAAATTGTACTTAATCCAAACCCTGAAAGCCTTTGCAATATATTAGAATGTTTTTTGCGAGGCAGTATTATTACGCTGAAGAAGGTTTTATTGATTTTCATTTCAGGAAAATAAAACAAACCGTCTAGGTCTCGTCGTTTTAACACAATCTCGAAAAATGTAAATACTGATAAAAATTTATTAAAATACCGAGAATTATATTGCCCAATATTTTATTTTACAATCTTTTTACGATAATTTTTGTTGCTATTGTTATTTATCGCAAAGTGTTTAGGAAAATAATGACAAATACTAAACTTCGCATGTAGGTACTTAAACTAACATACTAACGTCCGGTTATAGGGACTTGTAGTAATACCCAAAATAAAGTTTACGGCATTACATCTCAAGCAAATTGGGGTTTTACAGCGAAATATCGCAGAATACGAAACCTGAACAGAATATATAGGGGAGAGTAAGGCAAAATGACATACTTTCTAAATATCGCCTGTAAATACTTACTTTAAATTAAATTAAAAATACGGCTCTGGGTTTTTCTAATGCTTTATTTATTTTGTAAACAAAGTAAACATTTTAACTTACAAAAAAAAAGTGTATTTAAATAATACAAATTTTACAAAAATAAACACCAAGTATGTCGTTTTGCATAACACGGTGGGCAAAATGACACACTCATTTTTTGAGACACTAGTCCCGGCACGCTTCACAGATGAACTGTTTGGTCTTCTTAGTTACCCCAGCACACTCGGTATGGGCCCATTGGCGACATTGCACGCACTGGATCCATTGCTCTCGGGATCTAGATTGGCTGTACAGTTCGTTACAATACAAACAACCAACATCAGAGTCAGTATCGTCATTATCGAACGTTGGTTCATCATCGGAAGAGTCTATATGAATACGTCTTTTAACTCTGGCCCTGTCACTCTTTCTTCTTTCTTTCTCTTTCTTTTCGGTCTCTTTTTCTTTTAATTCATTTAAAAATGGACTTTCGGTAAGAACACTTTGATATGTATTCTTCTTCTTGGGACGTGATGATGATGAGACATTTGCTACCGGAATTGGAGACAATTCTTTTAGTAATAGAGACACATCAGTTTCACCATTTTCGGAATGAGCCTTTAAGGATACATTACCAGAAGTTGAAGCAACAGCGTGGCAATTTATTGGGGTAGTGTGCATTTCTTCCTCATTTTGTGATATTTCGTTTACTTTAGGGATATCAGTAGCAGCACTTGGTAAAAATAAATGGTCAGGAAAGATATTGGGGTTTAATGGAGAAATGCCGGTTGCTTGAAATCCACTAAGAGCTATTCCGACTGTGGCAGCTTTATTGTAGGCTCTTGTAAATAATGATGCTATTTGGTATATTGATACAGTTCTCCCTGGGTGTGCCTTCAGCCATGTCGTAACTTCTTGGTCATAATAGGTTGCTAAAGGACCAAAAAATGCGACGTCCAGAGGCTGGAGTCGGTGAGTGCAATGGGCTGGTAGACAAAATAATATCACGTGGTTTTTCTTGGCAAATTCAAGAGACTCCAGGTGTTTGTGGCTCGCGTGGCCATCCAAAATTAATAATGCTTTATTTTCAATCGTAGGTCTTACAAACTTCACGAAGTGTTTAATCCATTTGAAAAAGAGATCTCCAGTCATATATGCTGATTCATTAAACAATGGGAGTGTACCTGGTGGAGCTGCATCATATAAATCTTGATTAAATTTTTTCCTCGGAAAAATCAATGCTGGCGGAATAAAAGTTCCACCGTTGCTCATGCACACCACCCCCGTAGTATGCACACCCCTTTCCGCACTAGTTATTGCGCCAACTTGTTTTTTACCTCTCCTGGCGATTATCTTTTGAGGTTTTTGTACAGTTGTGAGTTTAGTTTCATCCATATTGAAAATCATCGTTGCCTGTATGTTATTAGTTTGAATTGTTTCTTCCAACTTTTTGAAATAATTCTCAACCTGTGGTCTATTGAAGGCCTGGGCTCTTGCAGCTGAGGTAGCTTCGGGGACTCTCAACGATATGTTTGGATGTCGAGAAAGGAAGCTGTGAACCCATTGCCTACTAGCTAGCTTTTTAGTTTTATTAAATTGATGCTCACATCCACTGCGTTCGGCTAGTTTGTATGCCAGTTGCCTTAAGTCATAGGTAGTCAGGCCAAAAAGTCGTGATTCTAAATCTAATATATGTGTAATCATTCCTTGTTCTAGATCAACACTGAGTGACTTCTGGAAGCGACCGAGACGTTTGGTTACACCACGGGCATAAATATTTTTTCCTTGGGCGCGTCTCCGCAATGTCGCCTGAGGAACATTAAACGTAATAGATGCTTTTTTCCACCCCATCCTCTTATCATTCACCGCTTCAATTGCCTTCTGCATGTCTTCACTCGACCAGGATTGTCGATTCGATTTTTTCTTGTAATTAGACACCATCTGAAACAAAAAGGCATGGAATTAACGTACCCTATAAGCTAGACACCACACTTCGTATTGATGTAAGGCAAAATGACACACCTTATGTGTCATTTTGCCCAAACGCGTAGCAGACACGATACTGTCAATTTGTAGGTTAGAATGTTTAAGCAGGTGGTTGTATGTAATGGCAATTGAAAGGTATACAATAACAGGTGTTGCACACAACAAAGAAATAGCTTGCTAAAACAGTTAGTATGAAATTTATCATGGCAATTTTCAACTTACCTTGATCTTAAAACGTATATTTTTAACAAATCAATGTAACAACAACGGAAATCACTTCTAACGACTTTAGCGTGTCTTACGGCACGGAGAATACTACAGTCGCAGTGTTGCCATGCACAGAAAATTTAATCCTCCAGAAAGCGCCGAGAAACAGTCGGTATGTCGTTTTGCCTTGTATGTCATTTTGCCTTACTTTCCCCTAAGCATGTAATGCTGTTTTATTTCACTATGTCGTAGTTAACCAAAACATAAAAGCTCCAGGGTGGAATTTTTAATGTAGGCTTAACTACAGCTTGACCTAATCTGCAAATTAAGTCGGCATTATTTTTTTTTACGATCTTTGAAAAAAATACATAACGAGTTTCTTGTAATTGGACTGTTTAGGCCAATCATCTTAAGAATCTTAATAATTTACCAGCGACTGAACCCTATACAGAGCTTCTCAAATCGGGCCTATATATATAGGAATCTTGAAAACTATACCGGGTAATGCATGGCTTAGTTGAACATTGGAAATCCCATGAAAAATTGAATTATAGTTTTTTAAAGACGCCGATATAATTAATCAATCAAAGTTTGAATAAATTTTAATAAGACAATCCTAACTTATTCAATTAAATGTGTTGGCAATTACAATATTTTCATAGTTTAGGTAATACAGCAAACATCAGCAAATTACTATTTGGCATTGACAAAACGAAAAGTAGCGTCAGTGACAATATTTTCATTGAAGGCGCTTTCATTATATATACATAGGCGAGATGTTACACGTGGCGACATCTCGTAGCAATCGAACTCTCCACCCAATTATAGCTAAATATAAGCTATTCCATTAAGGAAAAAGTAACTATGATTAAGTGGTGTTATACAGGAAACAGTTTAATAGCAGCGCCTGAAAGGTTTTCAGTTCAATTCCGTGATAAGCCTATCCCTTCCATTTCATTAATTAAACTTATCATTAGTAAACTTGAGTCCAGAGGCACTGCAATAAATAATATTAAATGATAAACTTAATGTCCATAGAGCCGAAGAAAGGGATAATAGAGATTTTGATATTTTACTGCATATGAAGGAAAATAAAATGATTGGCACGAGAATTCTTGAGCAAGCCGTAGGAAAACATCACACCACAGTGTTGCGCACATTAAAAAAACATAAACATTTTACTTACAAGTATGAAAAACATGAAGAGCTACGGTAAGGTGATGGAGAACGGAGAATGGTATTCTGTTTTGAGTTAATGGAAAGAGCAAATAATAATAAGGATTTTTTGAGAAATATTTGTTTTACCGATGAATGTACATTCACCCTCAACAACGAACCAAATGTTTAAAATTGCCGGTATTGGAGCCAAGAAATTGAACATCATCTTGTTCATACTCGGACGCAATGTCCACAAAAAATAAATGTTTGGGCGGGAATTGTAGGACATTACATTATTGGACCATTTTTTGTAGAAGGCAACCTATTTGGACTTACTACAAAATTGAATTGAACCCGCACTAGAAAAAGTTGTACCCGAAAATCAGAAGATCTGGTGTTGATTGGATGGTTGTCCTGCCCATAATTCTCTCATGGTTAGGGAATACTTGCAAAATATTTTTAACGGAAATATTATTGGCCCACGGCATCTAATCCTTTGGCTAGCCAGGTCTCCTGACCTTTTGCCAAACGACTTCTTTCTGTGCGGTAATTTAAAAAATTTTGTTTATTAAGATTTTATGATCGGTTAGGATATTGCTTAGCTGTTAATGGAGGGTGATTTGAACATTTAATTCATTAATGTTTTTGTGAAAATATGTAGTCGTAGGTATGTTATGTTAAATTAAAGGCTTAGTAAGAAAAACATAATGGTGGCTTTTATTTTGGATGCATGAAACGAAAATGTGTTTTTAATGCGAAATACTCTTCATTCGTTATGTCCAGCTTTACGTCAATTTTTGACAACAGCGTGATAGAAATTATTTGCTGATGTTTGCTCTATAGTACAGGAAAATTGTACTTTTACTGGGAACTAATACCGAGCAAGCTGAAATTTTGCAGAGTTATAGGGTATCATAAGGACAGCTTAAATATAAATTTCCACCATTCTCACCCCCTTAGCTTCGCCGCCATCTTGAATTTAAGGGTTGAATTTGTTTCTCGCTCATAACTCCTGTAAATTTCACTTCTCAAAAAACACCAGTATATCATTTTGTAGGAAAAAGCACCAGCCTGAAAATGACATATCACACAATATCATAAACTTATTTTTTCCTTGCCAAAAATCGATTGTTTATTAACAAAAATTGTAAAAAATATCAGTTATAGTGAAATTTATAATTTCCTGTCGATCGAATTCGAAAATTTTCTTTACAAGAAATGTAGAGCGTTGATTTATCCTTATTTTTTAATTAACATATTTTCCCGTCAGACAAATATTTCTTGTTCTTCAACGCGCCTCAGTGCAAAATGTTCAATGAACCTCTAACATTCTGTAGTCGCTCTTAATTACCTGCAGATCATTTTACTTTCCTCAACGTTGCAAACGCTTTCAAATTTTTGTAGCCCTTCGTTTTGTGCATGAATTTATTAAACATTTTATAATTAATTTTTAAACAATTGAAATTATTATTTACACAGTATAAATGTTTTATTGTATCAGATTATATTATATAGTTTACTTACTGAACAAAGCTGCAAACGCCGATTGTTGAGGTGAAGAATTAAAGATGATGGAGCAATTTTTAATTTTAATTCCGCACTCTACTGTTAATTTTATATAAGTAAATCTTAGCATCTAAACTCAATTTCAATTTTTTGTAGTAAGCCTCTCAAATAAGATATCATTTTTTAAAAAAAAGTAGAACGTTCTTATACTTCAAAGCATTTTTTTCACTTTTGCGGTCAAATATATAACAGTTGTGGGCTTAATGAGAAAAATATTCACACTCATATATCTAGAAAATCATTTTATTACAAAGTCCTTAGAATTTAAAAAAGGAATAATTAAAAATCTGAAATTTTTTATTTACAGTTGAGTTTCGTCTTATTTTCAGTACATTTTTCAATTTTCTCTGAGTCTAGTTCTCAGTTGACTAGCTACGTAAATCGAGTTTTCTTGTTGGAAGAACCTGTGAAATCTTCGAATTCGCCTAGAACTTCTCTTTCTTCCGTTTCATTTTTGTCGTCGATGAAAATAGAGCTTGTTTCATTTGTGTAAAGAGAAATGGTCGTGCCCTGGTCACACAAACTTGTTTCTTCACAATCGGGAGTTTTATGATTAGTTTCTTTGTCTCGATCATCATCATCAAGGTCATCTTCTTCACATTCAAAGGTTGTTCCTTGGATATTTTCGCACGCTTCTCCACCGCAGTTTTTGGCACAGGGATGTCCATTTAAGGCCAACTTTTCTGCAACTGCAACCTCTATTACATCCTTTAATGAACGCGCAAGATATAAATGTATTCATGTATGTGATTGGAAACTCTTTGACATTCACAACACAATAAGGCTATTTTAAATTCCACAAAAAATTGCTTTTATGTAGAACGGTTTATCATGATCGACACCTTCATTCTGTACTGCATAAAAAACACTTTTCACTTTCTTCGGGACCCGGTATATATATCTCTTTAGGCGTTGTAGCTCTAGAACCGTGTGGCGAACTATATAGCAAAAAGAGGGTGGAGGACGATATGAACTCTGAGAGGCTTCTGCATTGATGGTAAAGGTACCTGAAAGAAATTCTACCGTCACTATTAGCAGGGAACTGGCTTTAAGACACCTATGAACAAAATTATCACAGTTTTTATTTGCTTATATTTGGAAAAGGAAATTCAGTATAAAGGTGATGATGACTATCTTCTAAACACTATTTTTTACATAGTTAGCAATATTCCCAATTAGTGCTGATGGAAGAAATATATATATAAGATGTTTCCTTTCTCATTATCACTTTGCTTATCTTCTTGTAACGTCAAGTTTCGTGATTAATAATCTTAAAAAAAAACCTGCAGAAAATGGAAGCTGATAATATTCTGTTACATTGAAATTTATATCAATGTAGTAAATTAGGTTTATTGCTTTACGTTTTCGATGAACAAAATGTGAGGAGAAAATAAACGCCGAGTTTAAAAATAAATATATAAAATTTCATGTAATTTTTCTTTATATTTCTCTAAAAAGGAAGTGATTTAATTAAAGGGCATTCGAGGAACAATCGATGTTTTCTTAAAATAATTAATCATAGTTTAAACCCAATGGTCTTTGTGTCACCTGTCCTGATAATTTTTATGGCACTCAAGATGTATTTTAGTACTTTTTGCTGTTCACTGAACTTAAGAGAGCTTTTGATTTAAAATACCCATGGTTTCGTTTATTATTATTAGTTAAAGTGTAGGCGGCATTGCAGTTTATACTATTCGATTGTCAAAATTTGGCACTTGGCAATTTGTTGTTAGGTTTGTCTGTTTCTATGAGAGCCATAGCGATTCTTGAAGTGATTGGTTGGTGTTTCGGATACAAACTCGTTGTTAAAATTATTCCACTCTTAATTTATTTTACTGCTCAAGAACTGTTGTAGACAAAGTTTTCTGAAGCATTCTCTAACCTGTTTAAAATTATCACCTTTAAGTCATTGGTCTGTATTTCGGTTAAAAAAGTTTAGTTTCATTCAGTAGCGGCCATGAAGTATCCTAAATGTTTTAATTGCATCGCCACGAATTCGTCTTTGCTGAAGTGTTGTAAGATAATTTTTTTAGCCTTTCTTTGTATGGCAAGTCTGATATTGTTGTTGTGTTTCTTCAAGAGCATGGATATTTTTGACGAAGTAGGGATTCCAGATTGCTGGCATGTACTCCAAAATAGGTCTAATGTAAAGCTTTCTCGTGAAGTTCTGGAGAAGGATGGTCAAGGTTAGTTCCCTCTAGTAAAATGGACGCTTTTAAAGTTTTTTAATATCATCATGTAATTTACATCGCCTTTGGGCCCCAAATTTTAATGTTTTAAGTTTTATACATATACCTGTATATTGTGTTTTGTGGTTGGTTATATTTTGACAAAGTAGTACTGATGATGGCGTAACTGCCGAAAGCGCTCTACGGATATGATTTTATAAAATAAACTTGAACTAAGTACAAAAATTAAAGAAATTCTTTCTTAATCTTTGATGGTGCACTCATCCCCTTTCCTAATTTATATCTGTTTTAATTGTCCTTAAGTAGTTGGTTATATCGTTTGCTATCGTTCTGTAATTTTCATTATCTTGTTAATTTTTTGTCCTGCGATATTTGTGCTGTGTTTCCGGTGCCAGGCTTTTCGATTGTGTAGCAATACATTTTAAGATTCATTAACGAGTCTAAACTAATTAATTTTTTACGGATCCCATTATGTAGTAAATATTTTAAAATAATAAATTTTCGCAAGCTTTTAAAACATTATTCCTGTATTTTCTACCTTGCTTCTTAAGCGCTGTCTTCAACCATTTATTTCTCCAGTCTAGTATGATTTATCTTCCCATAGTTTCGAGCCCGTAATTTAAAGAGTCTTATTTCTGGACGGTTTTTCTCCAGACTTTCCAACTATTTATCCGTCGCAACAGCTTGGCACACATGTTGAATCCACTAGAGACGCAAGCAAAGCGCAATCGCATCCCGGACTCAAAACCAGGCTCCGGGAACAGTGTCAAGCTTGCCGCCAACCTGTTGGTCCGGGAAGCTAGAGCGCGAAAAGGTTTGAATACATCGCTAGCTTACGGCACAAAAGTATTTTTGGTAGACGCTTCTGGAGAATTTTGAGAAAGGGTTGATGTTTTGGGAAAAGTATTTTACGAACTTTAACTAAACGGAATTTGTCGTTAATATTGCGCGCGGTAAAACATTGTTACTATAAAGTGTTTCTTCAAGTGTTGGTAAGTTTTAAAATTGTTTTTTCTGTTGTTTACAGCATCAATTTCCTGGGCTTAGTGCGCTATTGTATTCAAAAGGCACGACATGTATTAATAGATTTTTAAAATAAAAAATCTCGTATTCTAAGTAGTTTTTACATTTTTTTTTAAACAAAATGTTTAATTTTAATTTACAAATATTATATAGTTATAAACGCATAGAAATTGTTCTTTGTTGTATTAATTATTTAGCAAGAAAACTTTTTGATGTTGGATAAACAACAATTCTATAGTCAAATCAATTTTTTTTATTTTTTAAAATAGACCTGTCTCTCTTTTTGTTTTCGCTCCAGAAAACTCTTTCAATCGTGCTATTTTTTCTGTCAGTAATAATTTTCTGAGCTGTTTACCCCAGCAAGCGCCTTTTTATTGACAAATACCTTTTTATTCTATTTCATCACGTTTCGCTAAATCAGTCAGGAGTTTTTGATGTGGGTATATTTTTCAAATCTTCAAAATTCTTGAAATAAAATACAATTTTACGTCGTAAATATTGGGTAATACTGTATTAATTGCACTGTTGCTGCCGTTGGAATTCCATGATATATTCGAAGAAAAGTAAAACACACTGTTCACTAACTCCAGTAAGGTATATTAAAAAGTTACAAAATTTCAAAATTCAACTAGTTTTGCTTGCGCAGGAGATTTTTTAAGAATTAATAATTACATACAAAATACAAAATGAATGCAAGTTTCGGGTTTTTTTGGTAATTAGGGTATATAGGGTACTAAAATATATTTAACAATGAGGATCTATTTAGATCTGCTTGTCAATTAAAAAAACGGTGGGAATTCTTGAGTTTATTAATTTCAAGGGATTCCAACAGGTCTAATTTGGTTGCTTTCTTCTCTGTGTAATATTTTAAAGTATGGGTTAAAATTGTGGTTGGTTTCTATTAAATGATTAGCATAATTAGAATACAGTTCGAACCGTATTTTTCCAAAGATATAGTAGTATATAAACATCGTCAAAATCACAGAACCAAATAAATAAATAAACAAATTTAGTGAAAATACGCTCAATATTAACAACTTCAGTCTTAAACAAAACAGGCTCAAATACTTATTTAATATTAGTCAATAAACGTATTTAAGCTGTAGTAACATTTTTCTACTAAAAAAGCTTTAACTTTTTATTAAAACCAATCACAGTTTCGCAGGGCTAAAGGTTCTGACAAAAGGAAAGAGCATCGGCGCCTGACAGAAAAATCGGGATGAAATGAATGAATGAAATTCTTATGTTTAGTTGACTTTGATGCTTCTAATTTTCAATACAAAGGAAACGCATCCCAAGTAACAAAGCAACTAGATTACTTACAATATGATTTTGACAGTGAATGATTCGCATCTTTCACATGTAGGTTAAGTCATGAAAACGAAAAAAATTTCCAGTAGAAATGCATGAAATATTTCCGGAAATTTTTGAAAATTTTGTCTGAAACCAATTTTTTAACAAAAGCATGAGTGCATTGCACCTGAAAAAATCCCGAACCCGCAGGGTGAGGGATTTTTTCTTTGGTGCAATGCACGAATGTTTTTTTTTTTTTTTAATTGGCTGAAGAACAAATTTTGAAAAATTTTCATTAGGAAATATTTTAGGCACGTGTTATGTTTTGATCGGAAATTTCCCGAGTTGATAAAAGTTTATTTAGGTAGTTGCTAAAAAGTTGATTTTGATATATTTATTTATTTAAATAATACCATACTTTAATAACAATTAATATTTTTATGCTTTTTGTTTAAAAAGTTCAAAATGACTGTGAAAATGACGACCAAATCAAAACAGAAGGTACTTTATTTACTGTAGCAATTTTGTTTTAGCTCCATGGCAACTAATTATAATAGCCTACTACACTAAGTTTATGCTGATTTAAAATTTTGACAGGTCAACTGTTTTGATGTTTTGAAACTATAAATGTCAAAAATGACAATTATCCCGGGATATTTCCAGATGTAATTTTTAAAACGGGTGCAATTTCCACTTATCAATTTTTTAAAATTTCCGTGTAAAATTTCCAGTTAAATTGACACTAGGGAAATTTCCACTGTAATTTCTTTAATTTTCACCTCATAATTCAATACCTGTTTACACAATCTACGAGTGGAATATTTGAAAATATAAGAGAGCTTCCTTTTTTCGTGGAGGCCTGCAAAAACTATTAATGCCCTGTATTGTTCGACCTCTTCAGAAACCGTGAAGGATTCAATTAATAGCCTTCCTACCAAACACAATGGGAAATAGGGTAAGGGTGCGATAATTGTTTGTTGGGGTTTTTGCGATGCTTTAAACAAGTTTGTGCTGGGCGGCCTTTCAGCAAATCGGAAATATAGGATTTCGATTAAAAATAAACTGATTGTCTATTCCGACGTTGCATGGATTTTTCCCTAGACTTTTATTGTCTGATTTATAAACTGCTCAAAAATTCAAATATTATTTGGTATGTATGTTATGAACTGCACAGCTAATCTAATAAGGTGAGCTACCTTTGAGAACTCGAATTATTGTCAATCTATTCCCGTTACTAAAAGATATTTTAAACTCCTCATAATTTATAATTAGTCCTATTTTGGTTAAAAGGTACGTTTCAAGCACACCTTGTACACTGGAATAAAACTTATTTACGATACAAAATTCGTGCCTAAATTAATTTTTGTGAAGAGCCTAAAACACCTGTAATTGATATTTTCTTAGACGTGTCTATTTTGTTTATGCCCTGTGTCTAGAAATAGTTTTAATTTATTTTGACAATACTATACGTAAACATAATATTTCATACATTTTTCCTACATTCTTCGTTAACACTGTTTTTCTGAACTAAACTTTCTAATCTTTCTAAGAGAACTTCTTTTGTCTTCACAAGATAACTGTCAATTGCTTTAAAATTGTTCTTGTTACATTCTAATTTAACTAGGGTTTGTCCCAACCTCTTTTTCCTCTTTGTTAATTTTATTTTGTAACTTTTCTAACTCCATTAATACTTTATTTATGCTAGTATGATCATTACGATACCATAATGATCGTTGATCTAGCGGTTCTTTGCGCACACTTAAACACATAAAATTATACTGTATTATCGTACAATTCCACCATACTTTCCATTAGCACTAATTTCTACACTTAACAATCTTTACAAAAAAATCAAATCAACAACACATATAAATATAAGCCCATTACTGCTGCTTCTCGTACTGACTTCGTCAACAGTTTCTGGTTGATACCTGACATAAGGGGAGGTCAGTTGTCCGCTTGGTTGGTCTTGAATATGGTCAGCATGCGTACTGCGTAAAGTCCATCCGAGCATATTTCGTTTCACTTAATAACTGCAATAATAGTTTTATTATATTGTAAACACCCAAAGAAACCCCGTTACCTGTTCGATTGCCAAACCTACGTTTTTAAAGAATTTCTTGGTAAAATTACCCATATAAAAATGTCGATGAGCGTGCCAATCAACGAGATCTGCCTGGCCCTAGCTGGCATCACTGTTTATATTACTGAAATGAAATTAAATAAGGGGTACTGCTTTGTACAGGGACGGATTTTATAGTTAAATGAAAAGCCATAGTAATACCTTATAGTAGCAATGTTTATGTTTATTTATATATAGATATACACAGAAGGTTTAATTGTAATTATAAAACGTTTTAATCTGTTCCTAATACACTTCTAACAGCTGTTTTTTACTATACGTTTCCTCAAAGTACAAGTCATTTTTACACATGAACTCCTTTATTGCGGATTTTGTGCTCGATGCATTCGTTACTTTTTCTAGTTGCCGGCTGTCTTGCATTGTCCATCACAATAATACTGTGTTCTGGTACATTTGAAAGTAAACTGTCTTTAAACCAGCTTTCAAAAAGAGCGGCGTTGACTTGAATCCTTTATATTTCTTGCCGACAGTTATAAACAATTAGGGATCTATACATTCTCCCAACCTGCCTGAATTATTGTTATTCGTTTTCCTTTATTTGAAGGGGCTTTATTTTGACATTTTTCAGTTAAATCAACCCATCCCTTTTTGACAGTCTCATGAGTGTCAAACCACGTTTCATTCAGATAAACTATTGAACGTTTTTCGGATCTAAACTTTTTTATTCCCTAAGGTACAGAAATCTAATTTTTCTTAATCTTTGCCTCCATATTAATTTGTCTCTTGTTTATTGTCTTATACTTAAATCCCATCTCTTGCAACCCGCGGTGAAGAATTGTGCTGCTACATGATATCGTTGTGTCGTCAGTTGTTAACCGCGTTTTTAAAGAATCTAACGTGGGCACAACATTTCCTCGATACATTTGGTATATTTTCCTGCGAATAACATCTCTGTCACAATCATCTACGCACTTAATTTTTCTGATATCTTTGCGAACTTTTCTTATAAAATGTCCTTATAGCATAATATCTTGTACCGTCGATAATGGAACTTATTTCATTGGTATTTTTAATGGCAATTACTTTAGGGTGGCCGCTCTTTAATAATGACTCACATACATTCTTCACGATCACTTTGGTGTCAGAAGATAAATGCTTCCTAGAATGTTTAGGGTAGCTAGATATCGCAATAGCTGAAGATTCCCAAGGTCTCCACATACTTTTAATATTAACTTGTTGCACACTGTTTCAAAGTAAAATAGATAGGTACTAATCTATTTTGAATATTATGTTTACTATTTATATAAGCTATATAAACAGGTACCTGTAACTAAAAGTTTTGAGAAATATCCTAATAATTAAGTTGTTTCTAGAAAACCTTAATTAGACAGTTTATTAATTTTGATAACAAATCAAGTAATGTACCTATCTATTTTTATTATAAACTGGCATTAAAAATAAGTGTGGGTTAATACGTATCTGCGAAAGCAAAAGCCGAGCTTATGAGGGGTTTTATTGTAGTCATTAAGCCAAACGAAATATGTTGGGAAGTACTGTACCCTATTACACATTAACAACTTTCACTTTTATCATTTAATCCTTAACGCCACTGACAGGATCGCCACGTGATGTTTTGTTGGTTCGTTATAAAAGGCAACTATGAAATCAGTCTTGTATATTCTCTCTCATAGTTCATCATTAGTATTTATATAAGCCAAAATGTATTTAAACATCACATATAACATTTACCAATATAGTTTACATATTAACCTAGTTGATATATTAACAATCTAAGAAGAAATATAACAATAACATAATTAGTTCCTACGTGATACTATAACTTAACTTATACCTACTTGAACTTATAGTTCTGTAAGCTATAATAATAATGGATGGAGATATGTCTTGCCATAACAAATATAGTGTTATGCACTACACAAGGGCTAATCATCCATCATAAACCAATACCTACTGGGAAATAATATATAAACTTTTCTTTATTACGGTCAATATAATTTTTAATTTAAAATTGGTAGCAACAATTAATTAATTTTCCCATTAAAACAGTACTATTATTACGCCATTAACAAAATTGGTAAGGTATGTTTTTTAGTTTAGGTAGGCAATTTTACTAATGGAATGTTTCTGTAACCTAGTAATATGTATTGCCACCATTCGGAATATTTGCTTTGTGGAACAACTTCCACGAACAGCAGGTTCAGTAAATATTTTCCAAGCAAGTTATAAAAACTATTTTATAAATGGATTTAAAAATGCTTTCATGTTTTTAACAGCCAGTCAGCAAACAAAAAATAAAGGACTTGACCTAAATGTTGACACATTAATGAAAAGATCCACGCTGTGGTATAAAGGGTAATTTTTGTTAAACATTTGCCATAGAAGTATTTGTATAAAGAGCTCACATAACCTACCTGTCTTCGTCAAACCTTTCAAGGATGTTGATTAGTTCGTGGTCGCCGATCATTACGCAAATGTCTTTGAATGCAATTCAGCCATCTGAGTATATTTGGAACAGAACTCCAAGTATGTTGCCAGTATTACTCAGCGACACCAATTGTTTTCTTTTAGAAAGTCCTCGCTGATCTGACTGGGTGGATAGCTCCATTGCCACTAGATGTCGCCACATACAACATCTCGCATATGTGTCGCTTCCGTTCCGTCCTTTCCTTTTCGTTAGACTCTATAGTCTATAGCCTTGCCGATGAGCCGTAATACGGCAAAACGCGTCCGAGGATTGGGTCTGACTAAAAGAAAAGGCACAAACTTCTTTCTAACAAACTAGTAAAATTATGATTTTGCCTAAATTGTTGCCAAAACCCTTTTGCGTAGTTGACTCTTGCAGGATAATCAGCGGGAGATATGGCAAGTACCTTTGGATATGATATGGATGTAGCAGTTGTTCTCGAAGGGTCTCATAAATAACCCACTTTGTATCTCATCCAGAGTTTCCTGCTCTAACTGAGGGTTCCTTACTATTGGAGGCCCCTCTTCACCGCGATGAGGCAAGAAACTTCCTAAAATGGATGAGCTACTTTTAGCATTTCAATAGTTCCTCGTTGTAGTAAACGTCAATTTGGAAATGTATCACAATAAATTCTTCTCGCCTCCACACAATTGCCGAGTGCTTGTCTATAAATTAAATGCATGTTAGCATATTTATTATGGGAATAATCCTCCATTACAAATGGCTTATTTTTATCAAAGCAAATAATGTAGATTACCTTTTTTTAAAGAAGAATGACCAAAGTATTTATGACACACTGTATATTTACAGGAAAACAATATATTTTAAGAAAATAATTTAATAAAGAACCTCTCAAAATGTTGCAGCCCTAGAAAGCTTAGGGGTAGTAAACATAGTCTTTTTTTTTAAATCACTCTAAACTTATATTTAGTTTGTTTAAGCTAGCGGTTACATAAAATCCAATTATCTATGGTACTTTTATTTTTCAAAGTCCAAAGCAAAAGGTTTAAAATCATCTCAAATGCTTCATTAAAATGCTTTATCAATTTTACATTAAGTGCTGCTTTGTTGAAGGCAAGGCAATTATATCTGGTTTAATATTTTAAAACCAGAAGATTAGATTAAAAGGTTTCAAATTCGGTTAAGTGTTAAATTAAAAGAGTTGCAGGTATTATGCTAGAAACTGAATGCTGTAAATTTTTGAAAACCTTTTTAGCTTATAAATGAGCCATATTGGCGAGGCACGTCCTTGTAAAATCTCGCATTTCCTAGATAGCAAACGTAAAAGTTTACTGCGTAAGTATGAAATTGATTAAATACTTTTTATTTCGTGATTATGAAGAGTTTTTGGAACACTTTGCGTTTCATATTCTTTTGAATTGTGGGCTAATTAATATATATATACAAATTGATATTATTTTAAATCTAACAATTTGGTTTGAAATCAGACAAGAAATTTCAATATTCTTATATTTCCTTATTATGCTAATGCACAAAAAATGATCTAAAACGATAATTACAAATATTTATTGCTGTTGGGACTAATAATGAGTTCCAAGTTAATCCCATTTATTTTTATTAAAAGCTATCTAATTAAACAGATATTTATTTTAACAAACCTCTATTACAAATATTACTTATTGATGATAATACAAAAACTCTAGCTATTTATATACACAACAGCGAGATAAATCGCTTGATTGCGTGTGTTGTAATTAATTTTAGGAATTTAGTGGATAAAAGCGTTGTGGTTTTAGTGGCTACCTTTGATAGGTAAAATAAATATTACCCATGTTATTGAACAAAACGTGACAACGCCAATAAAATAGCTTTTAGCATAAAAGTCATAACTGATGTTCAATTTTGGATGGTATATTTGAGTATATTCTGTAATTTATAATTATGTATCATTACGAATTCACAAAGGAAATTTAGTATTTAAAATAATTGCATTATTTAACATTTATGGTTTTAAAATGGCAAGTAAGGCGGAGAATCAGATTATGTAAGTTGTCAGTATTCCACAGATTATGGAATAAACTTTCTTATTGATAGCATTATTTTTATTTCGAATAGGATTTACAATAAATTATATGAAAGCGACTAAGATTCAGTTTTAAGAAACATGATTTGACCCAAGGAAAAATTCTCAAGCGGATATTCTGCGCTCTCTATAATATTCCTTGACATGGCAGAATACTATTTAAAAAATACGTTATATTCTCTGTGATAATGGGCCGAACTTATATGATTCATTAGGGTGCTCCAAAAAATAAAGTAATAAATGTTAAGGCCTAATTACTGTTTACGCTGTTAAACAACCAAAACTGCTTCACATGTCAAGGCTCTGCCTTCTTCTTAATGAAAGAACTGCATCATTCGCAGAACGTCTGGACCACGGGGAGATCTAGCTATTGACAACTTGGACAAAACTAAGTCATAGAAATAACTTATTTTTTTTTAAATATGAATTGGATGGGAAATGGGACATATTTATGGATACAAATTTCTTGGATGTGCGTGTTTAAAGAGCGGATGACGTGTAGTTTGTTTTTTGATATATAAATTAAGGCTACTAAGAGCTTTCTATTTATTTTTCTTAAAGCTACATGATACAAGTATTCAGTTTACACTGCAGAAACTTTGTTGTATTTTATTATATGTCGTTTGTTAGCTTGATATTCTACTCCTATAACCCGTGTAAATGAACGCTCATTAGTTTCTCTGTGCATAAAAAGTTTTTAATGCCACTGTAATCACTTTAAATTTTTATTTTGATAAGCCTTTACTGCACAGTTTGCATATACTGGCATAATTTTATTTAATTATCTCTGCAACACCGAGATAAATAGCATGGTTGCTCGCTTGCTAATTAATTTTAACAAATTATCCGAACGAAAGCGGTTTTGCTGGCTACCCTTGACATGTCAAAAATAATTTTATTGCCCCCGTGATAAATATTTAAACGTAGAAGCAAAATTATGCAAGCGATTTTAGTATACCGGGTGTTGCATCGTCGAGCGGGACATAGGAAATCCCATGTAATTTTAAATGGGGTCAATTATTGGCTTCCCTAATTATTTTAGAAAAAAATTCTATTTAGGTTTATTAAAGAGCACTAAAACCCACATTCAAAAGAATAACTTTAGATATTTTTGATGAGCCCGTTTACGGGTTATCGCCGATTTCTTTTTAACTATTTCTCCTTTTTATGGCCCCGTATTTGCGGGCACCAGTCAAGGTAAAAGATGACTGTCAAATAAAGTTGTCATTTTAAATGTGTGCTTTATTGTTATAAAAACTCGTACATCGAAAATATTAAAGGTGTATTTATGAGTACAAATTAATCTGAATAAAACTAAAATAAAGTATCCAATTACAAGGTTAATTATGACATTTTACATGTTTCAATATTTTACTTATTAATAGGTAGGTACTATTAAATTGTTAGAACTTTAGGATTTAAGAAGATGTTCAAATATTCCTCCATTGACTGCTAGACAATAACCGAGGCGATCATAAAATTCTCTTCTTACATTCGCTAATTGGTAAACTGGAATTCTATTGCATTCAGCAGAAATAGCATTTTTGAACTCGTCTAGATTTGGGTATTTTTTATCTTTGTATATCCTGTTTTTTAAATGGCCCCAGAGAAAGAAATCATTTGGCGATAAATCAGGAGACCTGGCTGGCCAATTTACTGTATGATTTAAGCCAATAACATTTCCATTAATAGCACGGTTTAAATATTCCCGGACAGCCAGGGTACTATGTGCCGGGCAGCCATCCATTTGGTACCAAACTTCCTGATTTTCCCTGGCGGCATCATGTAAAGTAGGTAAAATATGATCTTCAAGTAGTTCCAAAAAATATTCTGCATTTAAATTTCGTGTAAGAAATAATGGCCCGATAATATTTTCTCCGAAAATCTCAGCCCGTACATTAACTTTTTTTGGATATTGCGTCCTTGTTTCCACAAACCTGTGTTGGTTTTCTTTGCTCCAATATCGATAATTTTGAACACTGGGTTCATTGTTTAAGCTAAATGTGCATTCGTCAGTGAAACAAATGTTTTTTAAAAATTCCCTATCCATGTTTGCTCTTTCCATCATACCAAAACAAAACTCCTGTCGTCGTATTTCGTCCCTATCTTTTAGCTCTTGGTGCTTTTCATATTTGTATGAATAATATTTATGTCGTTTCAAAGCTCGTAACGCTGTGGTGTGATCTAATCCTATGTCATCCTCAAGTTTCCTTGTGCTGATCTTCCCATCATTTTTTTTCACGTACAATAAAACTTGCAAGTCCCTATCATTTCTTGCATCTCTTCTTTGTTCCTGCCTTTCTTCACATCTGCAGTTATTTATTACAGTGCCTTTTGTCTCAAATTTCTTGATAGTCCTTTCGACTGTAGATTTTGCAGGTATCGGTCTATTCGGATACAGAGCAGCAAACATGTCTGACACATTTTGATAACTATTTCCTTGATAATACCATTTAATCATCAATATTTTTTTTTTAGAAGTGTAATTCATGGCTAATATTTTCGATGTACGAGTTTTTATAACAATAAAGCACACATTTCAAAATGACAACTTTATTTGACAGTCATCTTTTACCTTGACTGGTGCCCGCAAATACGGGGCCATAAAAAGGAGAAATAGTTAAAAAGAAATCGGCGATAACCCGTAAACGGGCTCATCAAAAATATCTAAAGTTATTCTTTTGAATGTGGGTTTTAGTGCTCTTTAATATACCTAAACAGAATTTTTCTCTAAAATAATTAGGGAAGCCAATAATTGACCCCATTTAAAATTACATGGGATTTCCTATGTGCCGCTCGACGATGCAACACCCGGTATACAATATTATACATATACCTACAGACAGAATTTATATTTTAATAAGTAAATGTGGTATTTTGGTCTTGTTGTTTTTTTCTACAACCGATGGGAGCTACGACAACCTGGGCAAATTATGTTTTTGCCTCATTTTTATGTAGATAATAAAGAATATATTGAGATTTAATCTTTTTACATCCTCGTAGGTGGCGCCCTTTAAAAGTGGGAGGCATACTAACGTCAAAAAATCCCTAGATACCAATTTTTGTCCAAATTTAGACATCATGTCAAAAAGTATGCTTATATGAACCGTTCACCTTATAAATAACTGAGGAATCGTCCTTTGAAATATCGGACACTTATTAAATAACACTCTGTATAGTAGGTATAATATTATTTATAATTTCGTCTGAACTGTATTAATGGCTTATTTTGTGTGTTTATAGGTGTGTCGATTTATCTACTATTTTTATAGGGAAACTTGTGTTTTTCGAATTTATTAATTTAGATAAATAACAATACAAATATGTAAGTTTAAGTACCTGCATATTGCGTCCCCAGAAACCGTAATAACAATAACCATAATATTATTTTTTTTATCGGGTTTTATCGAAAATGAAAAGATAAAGGTATAACGCTTTATCAATATTATACTTGATGAGTCATCAATTTGCGGATTATGCCCGAACCTATTTCGTTCAACATTAAATCTAAGCTTCATGGGTTTATTAAAAATATACAATGCAGGTGCGTAGAACAGCTAAAATCATATGAGCCCGTATTTACCAACTTTTATGATAAGCTTTTATGATTCTATAAAGTTATCTATGTAAGTTTCTGGAAATTATCTTCTTTAGTTCTGAAGATACTTTATTCGGAGCGAAATATATAACCACTCTTTACAAATAGAAACCACATAACAAGCTATCTGACCTCTATTCCTAAAGTAATCTCTAAAAAAGTGTAAAGCAGTGTCACCCAATCCAACGTATTTAAGTTTTTCATGCATAACTTCATGGTACATATGGTGTCAAAAGCTTTACTATAGTCCTAAAGAATTAGGAGCTACATTGCTTTTTATCGCTGCCTTCAGAGATATCATCAGTCACTTATAACAAAGCTGTTGTTGTGCTATATTTACAGCAGGTACAGATTGAGTAGTTTCTAAGATATTATTCAAGTAAAGTGATTTAATTGTATATAAATCTGTATCGTTCTTGAGACCCTCTCATCTCGAACGGGTTTTCGCTGATTTGATCACAGAGTTTGTCTGCGAGCAATTCAGCTTTATTCTTGGCATCGATTAGGATAAAAACTTGAAATGACCAAAATAGTGTCATTGTGTAAATCGTTATTTTCCTTATATCTTTTACTTTGCTAAAATTTATTTGTATATTGGGCCAATGCCAATAAATTATAAACTTAATAAACATATTGCCGAAAGGAACAGCCACATTATACCAATATTAATTTATTCTTACTTTGCATAAAAGTTTTAACGCAGATTAATACTTAAAACAAAGTTCGTTACCGGGCTAAATTAATTAACGTTTTAATAACTCTGAGGGGGCAATTAATCTTGGTATATGCCGTAGTCTTATGGCTTTATACCAAATTCCTTGTTGTTTAAATAACGTTTTTTCCTTCTTATTAAGAAAGCAGTAATTGACTCTAAAATAACTCAATAAAAACCCTTTTAGTGATATTGGCAAAGGGATTTACTAATAAAAGCTTTTTGGGTATTGCTCTAAAAAGGTATACATGGGTTTAAACTTCCATACAACTAAGATTTTATTACCAAATTTAGCGGCCATATATTTTTAAGAGCTCTTAGTGATATTATTTTCAGTACATGCCAACTTATATAGCAACAGTGTATAATACAAAATATTTAGTTTAATAAAGGTTAGAAATAAAAATCAGTGCCCGTAGCCTAAGGGAAGACGTGACGTTCCTAATTCTCTGTTGTACAATTTTTATGTAAATTCATCGAGTGTTGTACATAGAAACTTTAGCCCAAGTAAGGATTCTAAAAAATAACCTGTAAATTTTTGACAGCCAGATTAGTATTGTCATTCTTAACGTCAAACTTGACTTTTCGAGTTATTTGTTTCCAAAACTTGGCTGAAACTCCGAAGATCGTGTGCTTTATCAGGCTAGGATAACTTAAATGGTGAAGATCGTTCCCCGTTCGTCTAATGTTTCAACCAGAGAGTTAGACTCACGATAATTTGATTTCAAAGTTATAAAATTTAAATTTTCGTGCGTGGCTTCACTGCTATATCTAGTTCTTCAACCAGTCGCGTATGGCGCTATTGGGGAACCAATTTAGTATGTTAAGTTGCCTATATATCCCCCCCATAAGCGCATCTCCCTTGTCTATGTGCTTTATCATAAGCTTAGTTTTACTACTAAGCCATAGTTGTATAACAGTATAAACTAGCTTCAGATTACCTTGTCTTTAAACCCAACTTAAACCTTTTTTGTACAATCGGGCATAAGTGGATTACCCGGTATTGGCGACAATAATATCCCTCCTGCAACTTTACAGCGCGCAGGAAGAAGGTTAAAGTAAATTACGATCTTTACTTGTTGCCTTTTATTACTAACAGCCGTTTTTTTATGTATTTGTATAGGCAGGTTTTGTTATCCTTTTATGATACCTTGTAGTACTATTTATGGAAGATAAGGCACAATTGTCTGGAAGTCATAAAAATGCTATTTATGTGAAGAGGAAAGGATTCTACAGGCAATGAAGATATGCATTTTATTTAAATACACGAGTTATGTTCGTTTTATGATGCTCTAGTTAATAATGCGCAGAAATATCGTTGATACGGGAGCAATAGGACTGACTGTAAAGATATGCATTTTATTTAAATACACGAGTTTTGTTCGTTTTATGATGCTCTCTAGTTGATAATGCGTAGAAATATCGTTGATACGGGAGCAATACGACTGACTGTAAACTTTACAGTAACCCTAACTTTGCATAAATATGTAAATAATGATAATCCATATTTAACAAAATTCTTGTATTAACTTAGCACGTAATGTCAAATTGAAGCTGCTGAAAAGTTGCAGAAGTAATAATGTTACCAAACCATCTATAGCAGCTACTAATTATTTCTAAGCTATTTATTATAGAAGACCACGGTTTAGATTAATTAAAAAGGTAATTTCGCACTTTCACTTCGAATTTAGACAGACACCTGAACATGTGATTGAGGAAAAACAAGAAGTGTATTCTGCAGTATTCTTAGTAATCTCTTATACAAGCACTAGAGAAGGCTTGATATTCAAATTTAATCCACTATTTCCTAAGCATAAACAAATCTTAATATCCAACAAGTAAGTCTAATAGACATTTTAGAATCAAGCCAATTTGAAAAATACAGAGCAGCCAGTTGTACCACAACGAAGGGTTCTAGATCCCAATTTTTTTAAAATTAACTTTAACATCTATTACACTATAGCCCTAGAAAACTAAACAGAAGCGATACGGAGCAAAATTCGTGGCCCTGTATTTTCGGTTGCCTACTTAGGGTGGCCATTTTTCAATTAGCATAAACGTCAATCGATTACAGCTGATAGCTGACAAACTGACACTTTTTCTTGGTTTTTGGTTTTAATTTATCAGTGTCGCTTTTGATTTCGTACCTACTTGTATTAAAGTAAATTTTGAGTTACACAAGTTTGGCTAGTGTTTGTGAGATTTT
Source organism: Polydrusus tereticollis (assembly GCA_963920685.1). NCBI lineage: Eukaryota > Metazoa > Arthropoda > Insecta > Coleoptera > Curculionidae > Polydrusus > Polydrusus tereticollis. The sequence continues at coordinate 19,814,971 of OY987330.1, read as the reverse complement.
ATAAAAGCCTTTTGTCTAGGCTTTGTGTTTTAAAATATTTTTAAGGAATATAGACATTCTTGTTCCTTTACCGGTTGTGTGATTTTTGTAAGAAGAAACATTGAGTACAATCTGCAGAGCTTTCTTCTATCAAGATTCCGTTTATTATTTTTAGTTTGAAAATATTTAGTTTGAAAATATTTTAAATATTGCTTAAGTTAAGGTGGGTTTATACAAACAAATAAAATAAAAATAAATTAAGAGATCCTTATATATTATGATGTTTTTATGTATATAAGAGCTTCGCGCGTGCGCCGAAATAAAACCTCATATTTTTCGGCAGGTGTATTTTCTCTTGGGTTGCCTATTTATTTAATTTGAACAGTGGTTTTAGTCAGACACTGTATAAATAAACGATTTGATAAAGATTAATCAATAAGAAATAAGGTATTGGATCTGCTTATTTCATTTTAATGTGATGTCTGTATGATTGTTTATAAGATTAAAACATTTTTATACGCGTAAATATTCCAATAGAGAAGTGCGACCTAATAAGGTCAAGAACCGCAGAGAAGTTGCACAAGTTTTGTTCAACTGTAAATAATACTTTCTTCCAGTGTACATTTTAAATTATTGGCATTTGTCGATAATATGTTCTAACTCTCTTCTAGTGTACCAATTAAGAGAAACGTCAATGTCGTCAATACGTCGTTAAATATCTTTCGACATGAACATCAAAGGGGTCGACGGCTTGTGACGCTTCTGTTTCGTTCAGCTTTCTGGGCTATAGCCACATTTGCTGGTGTTACCGCTATTATCGTGGTTGTATCAGATCAACTGGTTTATATTTGGTATATATTTTCACAAAAAACAATATTGACAAAAAAAACTATAGCAGAAAAAGTTTCCCTTCCTTAACAAACAATGAATTCTGCCTACTGGCAAATGCAACCCTGCGTTGCTTAATAGGGTTTCGCCTTTGCTTTCTTTTTTCTTTTCGCATCCTCGTCCAGGCATAATTTTATCAACAATAATATAAATTACAAAGTGCAACTAACTAAGTACAATACAAGGCGAGAAATATCAAGACCATGCAGGTTAAACTAAAAAACATAAAAGAATGGAAAATGAGGTTCACAGATTTTAAATATCCATCCATGTAAAATATTCCAACAACAAGCTAGTCACCTCTTCTAAATGTTAGCGATACAATTATTGTACACCATGAGATAAATGCTAAATTTCTTCTGATTCTTCACGCTAAACTTCGGTAGAAAGAAAAGGAATAATATGAAGAAGAGAAGAAAGGAGCTTCATCTAAACAATAAATAATATTATAGTACGTCTAGAAAGCATCCGGAAGAAGTAATTTGTTTTTTAATAAAATAGTCGTTTTACCTCCAAAATATATATTTGAAAGTGAATTCAATTGTACTGTTCCCAACATGTTTCGGGCATAGAAATGTTGATCCTCACAGGATATAATGATCGATCAGGATAGTTCTGTTCAATTGAAGCGGTGTTTAGTTTCTACTAACTTAAGGTCAACCGGTACAATTTACACTATTGGGCACCTCAAAATCCTCACTCACATATTAAATCGCGTTACTCATGTCGAAAAATAAATGCAAAACGTCTAGAAGTAGATGGAGGTCATTTCGGACACATTTTAAAGCATGATCGTCGTTAAATTTAAGGTAGTATGGTAGCGGTTTTAAATATTCTAATTTTGTTTATACAAGAATTTGTAAGTAGGTAACCAGTAGAGTAAATGTAACAATTTTCTGCGAACTTACGTAGTTGTTGAGGGAGAAACGAATTATCGAAAAGAATTAACACCTTTCCCTTAGACATATTAAATTTTTCAGCAGCTAGATAAAATCTGGAGGGGTAGTCAAGAATGTTTTAAAATTTGTTCCTCAACGTTCCTATTGGCATCCTAAAATTAAAATAAAATATTTCCAGCTGTTTTACGAATTTTGCACTGTAACATTTTAAAATTCTCACCCTGTGTAATAGAAATAACTACTATTTAACAAGAAACGCATTTTCATATGGCGGCAACATTATTTAGTCTAAGTACTAAAAATAAAATAAATTGTTTATCTCTGCTACCACTAACATAGCCATAGTTGTACCTAATAATTAATCGACCTGAAATTAGCTGTCAAGAAGAGTTCTTCTTTCGTGTAAATTTAAACCGAGGTCTAGCCTTGTACAACCGATCTCTAACATTAAATTTAAAAATTAACTTAAAATATGCGAGAGAGTTCATAAATATAAATTGCTTTTCGTATTATTCAATTTAGTTTCCAGGTCGCATTTTAAATGTAATAAGTGTACATAGGATAATTTGGACCTGCTGTCAGATTTATTCTAAAGGTTGCCATCCAATAAATAACTGGCTGAGCCTAAATGTACGTTCGGATGCACCATTTGGTTTCAATTTTTGAGGAAAATGTACAGTGCACAAAATGAGGTAGCTATACCGTTTTTTTACGAACAGATGCTTTTAAATGAGGATGTATTATTACACTCACTGACATAAAGGTCGGGACAACCAAAATTTAGATAACATTTAATGTATGATAACTTTTTCTTCCATGGTCCGATTTCAATCTGTTTTTTTTTTCAAAATGTAGATAATTGTTTCGGTTTTAATTAATTTTATTCAATTTTCAAAAATACAGTTTACGTGTTGAAATATAGATACAGGAAAGTAAAAAAGTATATTTTTCTCTTAAGTTTGTAACACTCTGTAGAGTAATTTTGCAATGTAATCTACACTAGATATGCTTTTCTGCAGAGTTTGATTCGACATTTTGCTATTTTACTCTTCTCGATATCGTTATCGGTTTAAGAGATATGAATTTTTGAAACGGCAAGGGCCTAGCGACACCTATACAGCACCGGTTCCCGTCAGATCACGTAAAATGAATCAACATCAACACCATCCTATTCACGCCGGACAGGCCGGATGAGATCGGATATCTCGTAGGATGAAGGTGCCGTTTCACACTCCCCAGTCGGTAGACCGCACGATTAAAAACCGTACGGTCGATGACCGGTTCTAGATGGCCTCAGATACGCCGACAAACCGTAAAAAAGTAAAAAAAAAAAAAAAGAATTTTTCAAATAAAAATTACACTTTTTGATCAAGTATATTTTTCTGTGAGTATATGGACGGGCATTGTCATGCATGAAACGAATTCGAATTGTGCAAAACAACAACATGTTCTTTCAGAATTTCTTCAATGTACCTTCGGGCAGTTACAGTTCCTCTGTCAAAAAAAAACCTAGTTCTGTTCGAGCGTCAAATAAAATACCGCCCCACACCATAATGGATCCACCACCAAAGCTAACCCTTTCGCTAAAATTACATTGGGCGAATCTCTCCCCTTGTCATCTCTTTCTCGTCCGTCAGGAGACCTCAGGCAATATCTGGACTCGTCTGAAAATAGAACTTGCCTCCACTCTTGAAGGTTCCAGTTAATGTGTTCTTACGAAAAAAGAAGTCCATTAACTCGATGCGGTCTGAGGAGCTCTGGTCCAGTTGCCGGTCTTCTGGCCCGTAAATTGAATTTCTTACTGTTATTTTATTGACAGCAACTTGACGAATTCTTTGGAGTTCATTTCTTATCACTACTGCACTGGTATGCCGATCTCTTAAAACTAAGACTCTAACGACGCGATCATCAAGGGCGGAAGTAGCACGATTTCTTCCAGATCCAGGTCTTCTACCGTAACTTCCAGTCTCACGAAACCTTGCAACGGCTCTTTTGTAAAACCTAGCATATCCGCCACTTCTCTATAGGAATAACCAGCATCATGAAGAGCAACGGCTCTAGCTGAATCTTCGGATGACAAAGGCATCGTGAAATGAAAAATAAATTCGGAATTCACTCACGAAACGTTTTAAATGCTCGAAATATCTGATAGAACTGTTTGACAAATGCATAATATGTTTCCAAGGAAACCTAAACATTCTGAAAAAATCAACAGTGTTTTTAATAATTGCTGCAAAAAGTGTAATGTTCACATTAAATTTGATCTAAATTTTGGTTGCCCTTTATGTCGGTGAGTGTAGAAATTTAAAACACCCAGGCACAAAACACTTGTAAAGTTTTAGATGTGTGCGAACTGCTGCTGGTCGCGACCCTTGCAGGATACATCAAGAATGTTGTCAGATCTGGCTTTTGCATCCAGAAAAAGCCTTTCATCCAAAATTTCATGCAAATTCTGGTATTATTAAGATAAATGTTTGGAGAACTTTGAAAAAATAATATTTTTGACACCCGTTATTTCAGAAACTATTATTTTTTGGACTGCGGTATGTTGGGGTAGATCATCATATTTTAGCTTAAGGAATTTGTGCTAGCGCTTTGTAATGTAGTAGAGATATCCTGTATAAATATAATCTTGATCTCTTCCACATTATTTGTCAATTAGTATAAATGAAGATAATTTTTCGTAACAGATAACACCTCTTAATAATTTACACACATCTGTATTCAGAATTCGGGATATCTTTAAGTCCACGCATTAAATGATCACCCTGTATATTGACATACAAAAATAATTTATAATTTTACTTTAGCTTACGCTTAAAAGAATTTCCCGATAATAATTTTAACATATAATAGAGAATCTAAAAAATAATAATATATTCAGAAAGCGTACTTAGGCATTTGGCAAGTTATCCAACTTGGCTATGCCTTGTTGAATAATAATTCTTAAGGCGCGTGCTTCTTAAGATACAAATATTCTTAAGGTCGTTATTGGGATACAAAAAGATAAATACTGACATTTATAAATTAGTAAATTTACCGCTTTCAACGTGATTCGAGTTCAATGAAACAAAATTGTGCACTAACACTTTACTAAATATATCTAACGACTTTTATAATTCAAAAGTAACACGCAAAAGCAACAATTAAACAAATGGCCAAAAATAGCCTGCAAATATTTTCAGCGGCATGTGGTGAGTTAGAAGGATGAGAAAAGGTTTTTTGCCGTTTTATGTATTTGAACCTGAACTAACCTGGACCCATTATGTAGTCTATACAGCGTACCCAGAAAAGTTCTAGACATACAATTTTTCGTTGAAATATTTTAATTTACAGGGTATCATCAAAAACACGTTAAGCATTCATTACCTCTTGTTGGAAACCAATTACGCAAACAAATAATGCGAGATTATTTCATGTTCTAAAATCAACCTATCGACCTATCAGGAATATTAAAAACATTTAATTTCCTTAGAGCAAAAATAAATTGTGAATGTGTATAATAAACAATATTTTAGCAATTACATGATAAAAGTGATCTTAAAACAGATAGTTTAAAGTGAAAAATTATGTCTCCACATGCCCCCCTTGTTTTTTCATGCAAACTGGGAGTGATTTCTTGGATACAGTTTGTTATTACTGCTTCAAGATAGTCAATATCCTGAAAAGATCTATGCCCATACACCATTTCTTTTAATCGGCCCCATAAAAAGAAGTCTAGGGGTGTGATGTCAGGCGACCGGGCTGGCCAAGGAATATTTGAACGTCTGCCTATTCAACGGTGCGGAAATACTTCATTCAAATACCCAGTTACTGTGTTAGTACTATGGCATGTGGCTCCATCATGTTGATACCAAATTATACGTCTTATATTTAGTGGCAGTTCGTCAAGAAATTGAGACAACTGGTTCCTTAAGAGGTCCAGGTAAATGGCAGCATTTATATTTTGTCGGAAAAAGTATGGTCCAAAGATCCGATTGTTTTTAAATAAATATTGACTACGGCATTCGATTATAAAATTTGAATTGTTGTCACTCCACCACCGACAATTTTGGGAGCATACCACGCCGTTGGAAGTAAACATGGCTTCATCTGTAAATAATATTTTTCTTGCAAAAAAAGGATCAACTTCACACTTGCCTTGGAACCACGCGCAAAATAGGAAACGGGATTCAAAATCTGTAGGAAGAAGCGTGTGAATGTATTTCGGTTTATGTGGATGAAATTTATTTATTTTTAAAATATTACTAGCGGTAGACTTTTTGACGTCAACTGGAATAATTTTTGACAATTTTCTTAAAGAAATTTTCGGGTCTTCGATAACCGCTTGCATTACATTGAGTTGCTTTACTTCTGTTGTGGACCATTTGTTGTGTTGTTTCTTAAATACATTTTCGACGGAACCAGTAGCTTTAAATTTGCTCATTACGTTTCCTATAGTGGCGCTACATATCATTTTGTCAGGGTGTCTAGTATTAAATATGAGTGCGGCTTCCCTAATAGGTTTATAGTGATCTCCGACGATAAGTACAATTTCTATTTCCTCCTGCAACCATGACGAAACTACCGAAAAACTCTTGTTAATAAGTCGAAAAATTTTGTAGTCCTTAGTAAAGCTTTCTTATAACAATTTGCGCTAGAATAAAAATTGAGGGTACTTCCCTCTTAACGTAATTCTGTGTTTCTATATTGATTTTGCCTCCCTGTACATGATATCTTAAGTTTTGATATGTCAATATTATTTGCGCATCAAGCAGAACTTTCTATAAAGAATAACTTTTTTCGTAAAATCAACAATAAAGAAAATTTCCATATGTCCCGAACTTCTCTGGACACGCGGTACTGTCAAAAAATGTGAGGTTATATACATATGATTTTTCTATTTTTTCTTTGTTTTCTAAATAAGCCTAGGTTCCTTGATAAATTTTTACGTCGTTTGCCTGTCGAAATCCTGTTTTCTACCTAGGTAGATTACCTAAAGGTTTCTACTGACCCAACCCTGCTTAAGACTCGTTAAAAACAAGTTAGCGAAATTTCATAACAGAAACTAATACAAAAAATATACATTTTTACCTTTAATTTACAGTTTGGTTCTTGTTTAAACGAAAACTCGGTGTGTAATTATGTGGTAAATTTTCACAAAACATTTCGTTTCTCCATTTTATCACAAGAAAACAAAGAAAAACTCAAAAATAAACAAACTCACAAGATTCACTCACAAAAGCAATTAACTCTAATGGAAGCCGTGTTCTATAAACCGAAACACAAACTTCCTTGTATTTTGTAATAGTAAATATCATTTTAAATGTAAAAACTCTACTTTCTTCTAGAGATGTGACGATATGTCACGGTTAAAAATAACCGGTTACTGAGAAATAACTGTCGCTATCGATGATTCAGTATTGTCTGAAGCGGTTCGAAAACATTCGAAACTTTAAATTTCATTTGACAGAATTTAACAATTGCCAAAGAAACAAATTACAATAACTTGAATAGTAGAACATTCACGTTAGTTGTAATTAAATAATTATTAAGAAAATACCTATTTTTCTAGTAGCTTCCCTTTAATTGCTTCTTATAAAGTTTTATGTTAGGTGTATATAGTACGCCAAACATTGGTAGATTAGATTTTAGACTGTGCTTGTAAAAACAAAATTTTTAAAAATATTTTTAATTATACAAATTAATTAGGTAGAACAGTATCTCAATGATCTTAGCTCCACAGTCTTATATTAAATTAAGCAATTCTTTTACACATAAATGTTTAATCTGAAGACTTTTTTGGCAGTATAAAGCTTCTTAAATTTCAAGACAAAATTATGTTGCAATACCCTGAGTAAAAAGTAATAAAGTAAATGTTTATGAATTGAAAGGTAATACAATTTGTGGTTTTGTGGTTCTCTAAACTTTCCGACCGATAATTCATGAGTATTCGTAAACTGATTTAAAAAAGTAAGATTTTACTCGATAATATAAGTTGCAGCTGTTACCCAATGCTTGAATATTCGAGGGTTAGAAAATTACCCTTCAAGATTTTGGCAGTGTGTAAGCCAAGGCAATTTCTAAAATTAATTTGTAAACTTCGGCGTACACACAAAGGAAATCGACCGTCAGCACAACATTATGATACTTCGGAAATGGATACATGTACGCGGGGTTGTGGTGTGTCTATATACTTAAATAATTTAACAATTTTAAATATTAATGTGTTTCCTCGGTTTCCCCTTTTACCTAAAAGTACATACGAACATAATAAAAGTCGGAGTCGGAATAGCGAAAGTAGCCTTCGAAGATAATATTTACTTTTAGAGCTTATATTGATTGAAAAAGAAGAGAACTAATTAGAAAGTACGATTCAGGGCTCAAAAGAATTTGAATGGAGTGGATTTTTAGGGTAGAAATATATTATTTCTATTATTTATTGTTTATTCTTAGACTACAGAAAGAACTAACCAGACAACTCCCTGATACTTTTAGAAGAAAGTAGGCAAATAGACAGAAACGCTAATTCATATACAAGTTTATCTCGTGACTGGCATGAAGCTTATAGTAAATATATATCTACGAGTAGATATATTATAACCCACTAGTTAGTGAGCTTTATATCATTATCTACTCCTATTAAATTATATATTAATTATTCAACTGCTTTTGAGCAATTAATAGTATCTATAAACAAATAACGTGAGTTATAATAACTCACTACTATAACTCACTATAATAAATCGGAAAAGATTATTGGAATTATTTACGAACCGAATATCGAGGTGGCTCTGTACTTCTGTACAAGCCGATTGGTCGAAAGGGAACAGTCCATTATTGTTATTGAGGGGAGTAATGTCACTTGAATAATTTTGAGGTTTTCAAATTAAGTTAATCCCTAATTATTGTAAATTTTGTGCTGAAAAAGATGAATTCAGATAGTAAAGATGAATTATTATTATTATGTACACCTCCAGAGATAAGACAAGTAGCTAATGTAACCATACAGAATTTATTGCCCGAAAAATCCAAAAACAAATATATACTTAGGTGTATACAAAAATTTTCAAGATTGGTGCAGCAGTAATAACATTAAGTCATCGTTTACAGAAAATGTACTTTTGGCATATTTTAGCGAACTTAGCACTAAATATAAAGCATCGTCTCTATGGACTTTCTACTCCATGCTAAGAAGCACACTCAACATAAATAATGGAATCAATATAGAGAATTATTTAAAATTACGTGCGTTTCTTAATCTTAATCAGAGAAACATGTAGCTAAATATATTTATTGTTATAGTCGTAGATAAAGTATAGTATTCAGTATTGCGGTAATGGTCATAACTGCGTGAGTTATGACCTACATTACCGCTCGTTAAATAATATACTGTTAAAATCGCATCAGTAATGTATACATTATATAAAACTGTTGGATAACCATATGCTGTATTGTGTTAATGTTCTTTCCGTGTCAGTAGCAGAAATACATTAAGTCATCGACAAGGATTTATAAGGACAGCATCACATACAGTTCTTAGCATGATCCCTATGTCACTGTGAATATTCCTTATCTTGCCTATTATCCTATTACAACCCATTTAAATAACTAATTTACATGGTACACACCCCAACGCACAAGATAAATTAAATTCAGATATTGATGTCGCTCAATTGGCCAACACTCCTGAAATTTCCGATGGTAATTTTCCGCTATTTGGTAATTAAAGTTTAGATGCGTTGCCTGAGGGCAATGATGATATTATGTTAACGGGCATTTTTAATTGAGGGTGGCATTTGAATCTCATAAAATAAACGAATTGTTTTGAAAAATATATATATATATTGTTGTTAGTTTTAGATATAATGTGCTACGAAAGGGCGAGCAAGTCTAGAATAAACACACACAAAAAGAATTTATCAAAATTATTGTGTTTTTACGTTGCATATTCTAAGTTCAACTCCTAGTGGGTCGACTTGTTATTAATCTAATAAAGTGCTGTTAAAGTTATACTAACGCTAGTATCAAGAAAATCTCCAAAAAATAACAGGAAAATTATATCTTATTTATTTATACAACTAAAGTTGAATATCGCCCAAGGTCTCTTTGCCCTTATCCCCCACCCAAGTGAATTACCATAAACTGCTGCCGTTTATTTATCTAAAGGGTTGCAATTTTTTGCTTCAGTTAACCATATTCGCTAACAAAATTAAAGATAAGCGGATTGTTGTTAAGCTCCATGTAGAACCAGGAAATTGAATTATGTTGGCTTAAATGATTTGTAATTGTAATGCGATTAGGATGTAGATTTAACAATAATTATATTTGGTCGCATCAACCCATACGATATTAAGTATATTATATCTTGCTGAAATTTTCCAAGCTAGCACCATTAATGGAGCACTTGAGGTGTTTACTAGTTCAATGACAATTTTGCTAAATTAATTCATTTTTGTTTTTTTCTGTTTGGTTACATTACATACAAACTAATCCGTTTCTAATGTTCGGTTTCATCGTACACGGGCATGAAAAAGTCCTTATTATTTATCCTTCAATAAAACATATTATTAAATTATGCACATAAGCTACGCGGGTCCTGGCAACACGTCATTGTCATCCGTTTTCCGAGCTCTAGTCATTAATAATGAGAACCGACTCAATATTTCAGATCCCTATCGGGCTATATTATAGACAGGTTGTCCCAAATTAATTTGCTTTCTTCCGCTTTACAGCTTGATAATAATTATCGGATTCAAATAAATTATGCATTGCTTGGGTTACTACTAATGGAAATGGGGAAAACAAGCTGCTTTAAGGTTGTGAAAGGGTATAGCGAAAGCCTAGTTTTTTGTTAATAAGAATTAATTAATATTACTTCACCACACAGTGAGGTTGTGGTTGAAGATCACTGTTCAATTCGATGTATGGTAAGTCACAGCTCAGTCTCCTATGTAAGCTGAAACTCTAGAAATTTCTTTTAGTTACTAACCCCTGAAGACGACTGTTTACACAGTCCAAATACTTAAGGATATACCTATACTATCATCCCAAATGAATTGGCAAAACTATTCTTATCACCATTGACGGTGTGCGGAGAAAATAATTAACATCGATTCACACAACTGAAATGAAGGCATTCAAAACCGCTTGGGAAAATTGTGCATTAATAAGTCGTTACATGTTGCCAGGTTTTAAAATATTTCATTTAAATTCTCCTAAAATGTACCAAAATCGGCATGACATTAAGGGCCATTTCACCCTACGGTACCTGTTTTACTTAATTTGGCAACGCAGGTAGGAAAACCCATGTCTAAAGGCGCTCGCACGCTTTCTTATCGCCTCTAATCAACGTTCAGTGTCGTAGACAAGTTTCAATCAAGAGGATATTAGCAATTCAGTTTTATTATTTTGGTGTTATTTTGGTGGTTATTCAAAACAGCAAATATTATAATGCAGGCGAGTTCTTAAAGTAATAGTAACCAACAAGTTACAAGTATGCATTGAATAGCCAAGAGGATTTGACTTTCACTAAGTAAGGCTCCTTGGGATTTTGAATTATTATTAAGAAATCGTATTGTGGCGTAGAAAGTATCTAAAAGAAATACAACAATATCGCTGTGCAGGGAAAATAATTTACTTTACGGACGAGACATGGTTAAATGAAGGACATACTGTGAATTACATTTGGCAAGATCTCAACATTAAAAATACACGTAACGCCTTTATTAATGGACTGCCCACTGGATTGAAAGCTCCTTCAGGAAAAGGTCGTCGGTTAATTATAACCCACATCGGGAGTGATTCTGGTTTTCTTGAAGGTGGATTAAATGTGTTTGAATCTCGTAAAACCAGTGATTATCATGAGGATATGAACTCGGGAGTGCTTAAAGATTGGTTTAAATCCATCTTACCGCGTATTGAACGTGGGTCGCTAATCGTGATGGATAATGCACCATACCACAGCCGTCGGGTGGAAGCTTTGCCAACTTCTGCGTGGCGAAACGAAAAGATTGTTGACTGGCTCGAAGAAAAAAATATTGCATTTGGCGAAAAATGCTAAAAGTGCAGTTGCTCTATCTTGCAAGACAAAAAAAAATATACGAAACATGTAGTGGATGAAATGGCTCGTGAACGAGGTGTTACAATATTACGTTTACCGCTTTACCATTGTAAACTAAATCCAATCGAGCTTATATGGGCACAGATAAAAGGCGAAGTGGCGCGTGAAAATAAAACTAATAAATTAAAAGATGTTAAAGAGCTGTTAAAAACGGCAATAGCGAATGTACAAGCAGCAGATTGGCATAAGTGCGTATTACATGTCGAGGGCGTAGAAAAAAAATGTCTGACTTAGATGTACGCGTTGAAGTCATGGTAGAACACATTATTATAGATCCTACTAATGACAGTAGTAGCGACAGTGATGAAATGTTTTCATCGTCAGATAGTGAATAATCGCTGTAATGGTAATAATGAATTTAAAATTGTAACGTATTGTCATTATAACACTTTTCAATGTCGGCGTGGAACATAATTTGTCAAATTATTATCAATTATAGTAGCGCGACAGTGATACAATGTTTTCATCGTCAGATAATGAATAATCGCTGCAATGGTAATAATGAATTTAAAATTGTAACGTATTGTCATTATAACACTTTTTAATGTCGGCGTGGAACATAATTTGTCAAATTATTATCAATTAGTGTTCATTAGGTAACAATAGTTAGGAAATTTATAAACATTTATAATTTAGGTTTAGGTTTTGCCCTTAATCTTCTGTCAAGTTTCATAAACATTATGAATATAACATATACCGTTGCTTCATTATTCTTTTTGGATTTTATACCTGCGTAATTTAATTTCTCTAATTACTTTATTAGATCACCAAATGTAAAAGCTTAATTCATTTTTCAGTTTAATTTATAATATTATATTTATTATGGTAAATATAAATATATTATAATAATAAACAAAAAATTCATATATTTTTTGAATTATTATTGTTTAAAATGACACACCTCTAAAATTGGCGTTCCCCTTATGCCTTGCACACCCCGGTAAAAATGAGTCACTGCCAATTATTTTGATACCGGAGTATAGTCTTACCAATTTTTATTTTGCAAACAAAAAAACATTTGGGGAGGAAGACTGTGTCCACTTTACTTCATCTCATCAACTCCACTGAAAGTATGGACTATTTCTTAAAATTTATATCTATTTAAAATTTTTGCAGTTAGAAATTTCCCTACTTAATTTAGCACGCATACAAAATACTTTAAAATGGATGGATTTTTTAATATTATACAACGTTACGGATTAGGTCACAAATAACATTGTATACGACTTAATTTTGTGAATTATTTCTGACATTTGCTGAAAACCCCGAATTATTTGTTACATTCTGCTTGACCCTTGGTTGTATACTATTTATTATTCATTATTAAAGTAAATTTACATCGTTAACGGTTGGTCGTTCCCTTAATTTCAGTTTGCTATTAAAATTGATTGCGGTAATATAGTTTTCACTACTAAAATTCGGGACACTGATTTTCTGTAATTGGCTGACCCAAAGGGGTTTAATTAAGGGATGTTTATAAAACCCATTAGTATAATATTGTGATTATACATATTAACCCCCACGTTATTGTGACCTCTTTTAGCGTGCACAGCGAGAAGCAAATTTTACAGACTTATTTAAATTCTGTTCAGCTAATATTAAAACTTAGTAAGTATAGGTTAGGTAAATTTAGTAAATTTATGGTTTTAGTTATGTTTACTTAGAGTTCGAAATTTAAAGTTTTGTATTCAGTGATATCGATCCCCATTCTTAACTTCTATGTAGTATATGTAATAACCTAATATTTCCAAAAAGTCTAAGTTACTTCCATTTACTGAGAATATAGAGGTTTCACGTGAATCCCTTGCATACAGGTACGAACAATAACAGTATTTTATACTGTCTTATTGAAACAGAATTACTTCATTTAGCGTTATGGTTGAAATGTTTGTCTCTACATTTCATGCGTGTTTCGTAAATTGATCCAACTTCATTGATATTGAAGTTATTGTTAGGGGTTATGATAGGGTCAGATTTTATGAAATGACCTTTAAAATACAGCAGCTAAAGTTTGTGTAAACACACCTAAGTAATATTAATTATTTGGGATGTTGGTTCGCAGAAACTTAGTTCACTTCCAATGCTGATAACAGCAAACTATGTAGCCAAACTTGCGTGAGATACTCATTTTATCTAATTGGCTTACCTATGGGATTATTATCTTTAGGGCGTTTTAGTGAAACTAATTAGGATAATATTGTAATTCAATCCACTTGCTGAATGTCATGATCAAATAAGGATATATTTATAAGTCTTAAGATATTAGAAGAGATTGTTCCAAGTACTTTTTAATCCTTGGGCACTTTGTTTGGCGGTATCCAGGAATTATGTACAGGGTTATCCAACCAAGACTGGACAAGGCGATTTTTTGACTTTGCCTGTACTTTTATAAAAAAACTGAAATAGCCATCTTAAGTCATTTTCTCCCGCGAATTCGAATATCTTCAGCAAAAAACAATTGAACATCATACAAAAGTACTAGGGGTCACTTTGATATTTTTTTAAATGGGATGCCGTATTTTTAATGAGCTTATCCGATTTCTCATATAAATTTTGATCTAAAATGTTGGATTTTTAATTCAAAAACGCCTTTTTTCTTCAGTTTTAAATTCGGAAAATGTTCGTCTACCGTAAGATTAATACCTGATAGATGGATACCCGTTTCACCTGTTCACCCTTTAACCTGCTTTAAAGCGCCCGTCAGTTAGACAAAATAATCAAGTTTCAAATTTCTATATATTTTTCACGAATTAATTACAAATTTAGTAGTTTTTGCAAATCTATTATTGCTTACGTATAAAAAAAGTATGACATATTAGAAGAAACTATAAACTAAAGTGAATAACTTTAATCTCAATAATATAATTGTTCTATGTGTCCTCCATTATTTTCAGAACATGACCGATGCCCCCTTTTCAATCTCTCCAAAGAATCTCTTACAATATTTTGGTCCTGGTTAAGTCTATTAATTTCATTTATAATTTTTTGCTGAATGTCCTCCAGACTTCTGTTGGGTCGTTGATAAACTACATTTTTTAAATGACCCCATAAAAATGTATCCATTGGCGTGATATCGGGGCTATTTGGTGGCCAATGAATTGTTCCGTTACGGCCAATCCACTGATTGTAACGCTCGTTTAGGTATGTTACCACTTCTCGAACTGCATGAGGCGGAGCACCATCCTGCTGCCAAATGATATTGTTGTAGGCTTGCAATGGCAACCTTTCCAAGAAATCCTCGATATCGTTATGAAGAAAATGGAGGTATCTTTTGCCTGTTAAAGAGCCACGATAAAATAGTGGTCCAATAATTCGATTTTCTAACATCCCACACCAAACATTAAGCGAGCTCCAACCTTGAAACTTTATCATTTCATATCTATGAGGGTTACCTGCTGCCCAGTATCTTGTATTTTTCCGATTGTATACCCCCGATGTTGTAAATGACGCTTCGTCACTCCATAGAATTTTATTATATAAATTATAATCTTCGTCTTGCTCTCTCATCAGCATTGAAGCAACAAATCGAAATCGCAGTTCTTTTTGAAGCTGTGTTAAGTATTGAACGGGAAGGATGCAATATGGTTTTAGACCACATTTTTTTAAAGTTCTGTGAACTGTTCCATAGCTTACTCTCCGGAGCTCTGGACCATACCTTACTTCTCGTACCGCTTGCGGAATAGAACTCTTCGGATTTTTAGTAAAATATTGAACAATAGCTCGATCCCTTATATTCCGTCTTTTCATCTTTCTTGGCTTATCTTTCAATGTCTTACTTTCTTCAAATAGGGTCTTAATTCTGAGAATTGTATCCACTGAAATGTGTCTCTGGAAACTCTCAAAAAATGTTCTTTGTGTTTGTCAAGCATTCTCTCCACTTTTGTAATATAATTTTATTACATTTAGCCGTTCTTCTAAAGAATATTTCATTATTTGTAATTAATTCGTGAAAAATATATAGAAATTTGAAACTTGATTATTTTGTCTAACTGACGGACGCTTTAAAGCAGGTTAAAGGGTGAACAGGTGAAACGGGTATCCATCTATCAGGTATTAATCTTACGGTAGACGAACATTTTCCGAATTTAAAACTGAAGAAAAAAGGCGTTTTTGAATTAAAAATCCAACATTTTAGATCAAAATTTATATGAGAAATCGGATAAGCTCATTAAAAATACGGCATCCCATTTAAAAAAATATCAAAGTGACCCCTAGTACTTTTGTTTGATGTTCAATTGTTTTTTGCTGAAGATATTCGAATTCGCGGGAGAAAATGACTTAAGATGGCTATTTCAGTTTTTTTTATAAAAGTACAGGAAAAGTCAAAAAATCGCCTTGTCTAGTCTTGGTTGGATAACCCTGTACAGTGTAGAGTCATGTTTTAATTTAAAATTTTCGATTTAATTTAACACATTTTTCTAATTTTTGGAAGTTTCTTTTCGTTTCATAAAACTTATACTAATCTTAATCATCGTCTTAAATATGAATCAAAATAAACTAAGAAATAATGAAATTTGGAAACGAATAAAATTGCATTTTAATAATTAGATGCAACAACATTGATGACAATTTGCATTGCAAGAAAATTAAAAATCAACATAACATATTAGCGTATGACTGACCACCACTTAAAAACCTATGATACACATTAAGCCATAACATAAAAATATTATGATTTATCACTACTTAAAGGACTATGATACACCATTTATTATATGTTTATTATTATAATATGTTAAGATAAGAACTTTTTAATACTGTTACTATCCACAGGGGCAACAGTAAATAGATGTGACAATTTTATGACAATAATTCAAAATTTGTGCCAGGAATTTTAAGAATCTAGTTAATATAAAGCCTTAACAAAGAAAGCGAATAGATTAGTTAATCGCATATTAAAATGTTTAATACAACGCACCGATATTTAAGTGACATTTTCGCAATTATATTTATGTCCTGAATTGTGTTATCCTAACCAACTAATTCGCCAGCCACCAAATATGGAACAGTCTATCGACAGATTATTGATTGTTACAATTATTATAGCTAGTGTTACTGAACAAGCTGATCATAGGTATTGTTACGGTTCGAAAATTACATTTTCATAGTTTGGTTATCTTTGTTAAGTTTTCGGTATTAAATTTTTAAAGTACCTAGGTAGATTCTCAGCTTAAACATTAATTACCTGTTAATAGTCAATAGTTCCACTTAAATCAGTTTGAAACCTTTGTTGATTATGTTTATATTCCAGGATTTAAGGGTCATTTCGACTTGTGCGCATGCGCCGTAAGGGTATTGTTAAATGTACTTTTATTTCTTTAGAACATTAGAGCAATGATAAAAATGATAAGATTACCAAAGATCTTGCTAAAAATTTGCAAAATAATCATTAAGTTCGTACTTCCAAGTATTTTCAAATTATTTGTTTCCATTTCAAAACTAAAACGCGTCAAATGACAATTTCATATAACTGGAGGGTAACAACGTAACAACGTCTCATTTTTGCTCGACATAACCTCGAAATCTTTAGTAAATGTTAATTTGGTTGACAGCTCGTTTCATCGAGTTGATTTGTTATTATTAACAGCTTTTGTGTACTGTTTATCTTTAGTTTTCTGCAAATCTTGATTGCGTGTGTAAAGTGTGATAATTTTGTGATGATGCAGAGGCAAAACAGAATATTTTACATTATTTTAAACAGGCGTAAAAACTTGAACAAAGATTTATCGTTCTACTGGTATGTACCCAGACCGGATGTTTCTTTCTTTCAACTTATTTACGTTAATTTCGTAAGGGAACAATAACTAGGTAGTCCATTTCCTAAAGATTATAATTTTCTTTGTTGCTGTTGATATAATTAGGTACCTACCTATTTTTACCGAAAATTGCATGTACTTCAAAGAATCCTACAAAAACCTATTATTTTACCTGTTGAACTCTAAAAATAATTGTAAAATATCTAATGAAAGTTTTATTAATATATTTACCTGCGTTCTTTTTCTTTTCTCAATCGAAATAATATACAAAATCTAAACAAATCAAGAACTTTAATGTTTGTTTACAAATTTCTGTCCAGTTGTCAAAATGTGATAACCTCATTTTTTTTCCGTTAAAACAAACGTCTATGTATTTTTTCTCGAGCATGCACACTGCGCGAAATGTCCCTGACGAAACAAGGAACCTCGGCTTCACTATGTTTACATTGGTTAAATGGACAAGGCGCCATATAGGTAGTACTAACAAATGTATGACTTTGTATATAAGATGCAGGTCAAATGTTTTGACTGCTGTGATTCAGTGTCAGACTGACATTTCTGTGGATTTTCACGACCACGTCTGGTTAATTTTTGCGGTTGCGACTGGTTGACGCGGTTTGTAAAGGCTTTGGCATTAAAAGGGGTTATAGTTTTCATAGATAGGTATGACTAATTTGTCGACGATTGTTTTGGTAACTATGTATGTTGAAGAGGGAATGTTATCGGCCTTCACAAATCACCGAAATAAATTTAGATACGTAAGCCGGGCGTTCCCGCCAAACATTATTATTTTGTTTGGATCGCATTTCGTAGATGGCGCCGGTAGTGGCATCCCCCAATTTGGTTTGGTTAAGTTTGTATAGAGGGCACCACGTTCATTTGCGATTTGCGATCGAGAAGAGGCACAGATTTCGTTGTTGTCAAAAATTTGAAGTGTATTGTCAATTTTCTATTCTCGATTTTCTTTTAAGTTGTGTTGAATTTTCATGCCGTTTGTGATCGTTCGGTCTCTGTGTGTACTATTTGCGTGTTTTTTGATAGTGCTTTTGACTTTTTGTTTAGTTTTACTGTGTTTTCGGTTTGTTTAGTTAAAGTTTGCGTATTTATTTCCGTTATGGAAGACTACGCACCTCCGTTAAAACCTAAAGAAATGTTGTGTTCAAAACTGTTTAAATAAACATGGCATGCGGTACCGCTTCACAAAGAGACCTGAATTTAATATTGTAGAGTAGTTCAAGTTCTAGAACTTGAGACCGTGACTTTGTGTTTTTTTGAGTTACTCTACAACATAAAAAAAGATACGTTAGTTTTTGATCATAACGATAATTTTTATTACCTCTTTCGCTTTATTTAGTCAGCTGTATTTTTTTTAAATAGGTATTGCTTAGTTTAAACACTTCCTTTTTTGCTGCTTTCTACTTGAGCTCTTAGATATACGTTATTTGTTACCTTTCCAACAAGGTATTTATTTACTCCAAACTGAAAAACAAGAGTTACAAATAACGTGTATTTCTGAACTAAAAATAAAAGCAGAAAAAAATTAATATTTAAACCAAGGAATATTTTAAACTTTAAAGCGGCACCAATATCTACCGATAAAACAGATTTCATCAAAGTTGGTAAAACAGTTTCCTTTACTTTTACCCGTAGTTGCCGAGCAGATTTCTTTTTTTCTCGCGTGTTTCGGATCGCAAATACTAGGACGTCAGCGCCAATTAGTTTTTGACAGTTCTAAGAGCCCAGTTGCGTACCTAAATTTATTTCGGTGATTTGTGTCGGTCTTTTCGACAATAGACACTTGAAGGGAAAGCACGTTTGTGGATGTAGCTCCCGAATTTAAGTTTTCTTGGGCGAGGAAGGCAATGCGGTACCGATAAAACATCCACAAATGTATTGAAAAAGGGTATGGCATTGTAGCTTGTCTATTATTTGGGCGGAATGCCGATTAAAAATGTTTTGCCATCAACTTCAACAAGCGGTCCTAGACGTCATTTGGTAGATTGGAACCCTCGTTAGTTATTTGAGGTAGGTTTAAACTTCGATGGATCTTGTAAAAGTTTTCTCTATCCTCTTCTATATCTAAAGGTAAGTACAGACCGGCCAACAATATTCAATAAAATAAATTATCCATCAATAAAATAGTTCACCAATAAAATCAAACAAACAAAAAGAGCTCAAAAACAAAAACCAAGAATCTTCTATACCGAAAAATGCAAAAATCCTACGAAAAAAGAAGTAAAAGATCGCTGATCTATCTTAGAAAAGTCTCCACATACAAGAAGAACACGCATTGGGTATGATGCGGATTTCCTTCAATGTTGCAAAATAATTGTACACAAAGGATTTTAACTCCATCGACTTTTCTCTGGATTCTCTATGGAATTTCCGTTTAAAACAATGTAGTTTAACGACCGTAGAAGGTTAATGTAACATAATATAGTACAACTTTATCAAAACTTTGAAGTCTCTTGCCCAAGGAATGAATGTAGGCGTTAAATTGTTAGCTCAGCGGTCTCAGAGGGCATGACCAGAAAATTAATAATAAAATTTAATTTAGACCTAAGCCTGGCTTTATCATTAAAGGCAAACGATCAGTTTTTAAATGGTAACCTCTCGTGTGTATCTATTTATTTTTAATATTTAATTAACAAAAACTATTTAGGTTTATAAACACACCTCACATAGGAAATAGCTTTTCCAGCTTTTTGTTTTTAAAAGCAATTTTATTTATGCAAATGGGAAATTATTTCCAAACAAATCGTTAAGCACCACTCAACTATTTATTGTGTTTGTTTTGCAAACATGTCATTTAGTGTGTGATGGGTTTATCCTTTGAGAATTTAATCCGCATTGCTGTATGAAAACTTTTCAAATATTTTACGACAAATGTATTTCTATGTAGGTATATAATTATAATTCATGATCATATTTTAATGAAAATTTATCTCTGCATGCAGAATTAAGACATGCGTAATAAAAATCAATATTTTATTGGTAAAACTTAAGGCTATACATTTTATTATACATGGTGGCTACTTAGAGCCGGGACAGGAGATCTTTCCAATTCGAGAGATACAGAAAATATTATTTTACAAAATTCCTGAATAACCAGAGAATATTTTAACTTATTCAAGAAACTTGAGGATTGGCTAATGCCCATTCCACCAGTTAAACTGAAGATCATAAACTAAACTAATAGGCTATTTGGTATGGCCTAAATGTACAGGATATTTTGTTTAACTTTTTGAAAACTTGAATTTTCCCTGGTTTCACCCCTTAATACTTTACGTAACATTTGTAAGAGAAATTCTAATCTATTTTAGCTATATTTATCTAAACCATACTACGAAACGAAGCAAACCATAAACTAACATGAATTATAAATTTAATTGAATTAAAACTACGAAAATTGCAGGCAAAAACAAACAGTCTATTTTTAACTTGGGCCTTGCAAAATTACGTTCATTTATCTAAAAGTCCTGGAACAAAATCTATTTTGGTACCTGAAGTAGGTCACTAGGTCGCTAGCAATTTCAATGAAAATATATTCATAAATGAACTTTATTTGCTACGTATTTATTAGTTATGCTGTTTGTTAAGCTGAATATTTGTAAGTTGTACTTTACAATTCGTATTTCGTTTTGGTGGGTAGAAGTGAATTTTGAACAACATAGTAACAAGCTAAATATTCATACAAACATTCGGCTTGCCGAAACTGTAGAATAATATTTTTATTTATTTTAAAGAATACACATGATAAGGAAAGAATATTAATACTTGAATCCACAATATTGCTAGCAGACAGAAAGTTATTAAATTTTCAAATGGCTTGAAGTTTGAGTTATAAAGGTCGTCAAGTTTTAAATACCTTTAAACTCAATAAAAGTTGGGGAGCTGAAGGTTCATCAAAAATATTTCCTATTTTACTTCCAAAGAATATAATTAAAGGGGTTATATAATGTGTCTTTATTTATGTTATTTTTTGATTGAGCTATACAATTTAATGAATAACATTACACGACTTTAGTTAAGGTTAGTTCCAGGTCATTACTAATGACTAAATATGCAAAGTGCATATACATGTATTTTTTTGCTATTTTGTCAATTTTATAATAAAATGCATATTTTTCTCAAATTATTATTTTATGAGCATATTTTTATGTTTTCGGTGTTATCAAAAAATTAAAAACGCCCGGACATGAAAACTCGTACAATCATAAGTTTAATGTTGAGTCCGGCGTTTGTTTCAGGGATTTTCCAATTTGAAGATAATTATATATTATTTAATATTTACATTTTGGTTATATACAAGGTATTTATTGGGGGTTTCCGGGGTCTGCAGGTATATTCTGAGGGGTTATTTATTGTCATTTAATAATGCCTTATTATTACCCACTTAATAAACTGCAATTATGTCGGGTTTTAATACGTACTACGTACTTCTGTTTTAGTTTGTCGAAAGATTTCAGTATTTTCAGTGTGAAACTACTGATTTCAAATTTGTGTTCAAAATGTCTAAAATGGCGAAAACGTTTTCGTGGATTAAAAGTTTCCCAGAGTTCGAGTTAAGTGGAGCAAAAGTCTTCTGTAAGCTAGTGCAAAAATTATTGTTTGTAAAAAAAAGAAGTTCCAAATCGATCAACATTTGAAGTAACAAAAAATAAAATCTAAGCCAGTTCAGCTGAGTGTAAAAAACGCCTTTCAAAATGTCGGAGAAAAATCAAAATCTGAAAACGAAATTTTTCAAGAAGACTTATGCAAGACTTTGGTCGCAGCAAACATACTCTTAAAAAATTTGCAAAATCCGCAATTTAGAGGATTCTTGCAAAAATATTCCCAACAAAAGATTCCTGACGAATCCACGCTTAGAAAGAGGAATGTCCATTAAATATACGAAACCATATTAGAAGAAATTAGAGCTTCACTGGGTGATAAAAATTTTTACCCATATTTTGTTGATGAAACCACGGATGCTTGTGGCAGATATATCGGACATCTTATGATTGGAGCATTCCAAGAAGATAAAGCAACAATCCCATATTTAATATCTTCTAAGCAGCTAGGCAAAACTAATAATGTGACCGTACCCGATTTATTTAGCAGTCCCTACAAGCTTTTTCTTACCAAATCCAATCCCAGATGAGAAGTTTTTAGTGATTTTGTCTAATGCAGCAGCGTATATGATAAAAGTAGACCAAAACTTAAGAATCTTTTACCCCAATATGGTACATGTGACTTGTCCTTTACATGGAACCAAGTCGCATAAACCGTCAGAACTGAATATCCTTTGGTAAAAAAATTAATTTCAAATGTAAAAAAAGTGTTTCTAAAAGCACCTCTAAGAGTGCAGATGTATAAGGAGAGATTACCAGGAGTAAGTTTACCTCCAGAACCTGTAATTACCCGGTGGGCAACATGAATTAAGGATGAAATATTCTACGTAGAACATTTCGAAGCCAATAAAGACCTAATTTTGGATTTAGATGACGATTCGCAGTGTCTTGTGCAAAGTAAAAGGTTGGTAAAAAATGCATGTGTAGGTAAAGATCTTGTTTTAGTTAAGGTTAATTTCAGTTTAATACCGGACATAATATCCTCGTTAGAGAGTAGAAATTTAAGGGACTCAATTTGTATTCTTGAAACTTTTTCCGCTAAATGTAACAACATTCCCGGTAATGTAGGAGATCAAGTAAGGATTTGATGTAACTGTAAAAAGATTGAAGGATTTAAATACTTGACTGCAGTAAAAAGCAACTATGAAGGTAAACCATCCAACGAAGTTGTAACTTGGCCTTATACTTTACTACCTAAGTTGCAGTATTGTCCGATTACATCAGTAGATGTTGAAAGAAGCTTCTCTTTGTATAAACATAGTTTTATTGATAGAAGACAATCCGTTTTAGTTTAAAAAATATTTAGTAATAAATGCCTTTTATACAATTTTAGATTAAAAAATTGTTTACTTTTATTTTTCTTTGTTTTTTTTGCCTTTTTTTTTAAATAAACATCTTTTTTAGAACCCAGGGTGTTTCTTTACTCTATTTTACTATAATAAATTAAGAAATATTGCATACCAGTATTCGTATTTGGTCAAAAAATGCATATAACTGCATATTTTAAAGGCAAACAATGACTACATTAATGACTCATAGCAGCTTGGTAATACAAGTAATTGGTCATTTACGGTCCGTGGTAGAGTATTGCGTCGAATTGATTTAAAACCATTATGTATTTTATTTTAAAGATCCTCAACGCCAACAGGTTGAGTGTCACGAAATTAATCCAGGCGATCTCGCCGGCCATTCTATTGGTCCTGGATTGACACTCCATTAGTTTCAAAACACAGCATTTAAATACTCGGAAATAATACGGGTATTATTTGGAGCACTGCAATCTTGGTGGAACCAAATATTTCTTTTTTCGTGCAAGGTAACGTCTTGTTCATTTTGTAAGAAATATCGGCAGATTTTGGCGTTTAAATTATTCTATTATTCTTAAAGAAATGACGACCAAGCACTCTACCCCCAAGTATTCCTGCCCACACATTTACTTTAAACTATACTTGAAAATTTCTGTCACTCGTCCAAGGAGGATTTATGTTACTTCAGTAACGCATGTTGTGCCTGTTTAAACTACGTTTTCATTGAATGTACACTCATCACTCCAGAGGATCTAGTTTCTTCCCTTAATATTGACATTTCAGCTATAAAATTTAGCCTCTTTTCTTTTAGTAAAAGTATTATGCTAATTATGTTTATGGTAAAAATTTCCAATTTATAAGCTAATTAATAATATAATAATAATTAATACCAAGGTTATTAGTGTCAGTTCTGAAATTTAAGGTATTAAGGTATTTCTTTTTTAATATGAGTTATTTCTTTTATATTTCTTGTTTTATAGTTTGTCTCATGGTATAAAATGTCAGTATTATTGAAATCGAAATTGGGTAGATTGTCAATTGCATGCTTTAATAAAACGATGTATGTTTGGTTGGTGTTTCTTATGCTATATTTATATTCATATATTCTGCTTTTTAGATATTGTTTGTTGTCCGTCATTAGACCATCCAAATAATCTATTTAATATATTACATTTGCTTCATTTAGTTTAGGGGTGGTTGGTTTTAATTTTGTAAAAAGGGTTTTTGTATTATCAAGTGGTTTATCAGCAATATATATTTTGTGTAGTTTAAGTACTTTCTAATTTTTGTATTGATTTCTGCAATGTATGGTAGTGGGATAAACCTGGTCGAAGTTCCTGAACTAAAACTATTTTGAAGTCGTGAAACCAATTTTTTTGGAATTATTTCTATTGCTAATATTATTTCTTACTAGTCTATTTCTGTCTCTCTCAGGTTTTGTAAAAGAAGCGCGCCTTTGAAGATTATTAACTAACGCTTTTAAAGTTTTGTGATCAGGGCAGCGTATGTCAGCAAACCTCTGAGAATAAACTCTATACCCCAATCGAGCATTTCCATTGCATTCACCATAAATTAAAAGGAACTAGGTTTTCTCACCATTTGAAAATGGAACCATTGCTAGTGATTTAAAAACAGAAAATCATTGACAACTTACAGTAACAAAACGAGAATTGTTAGAAGTTAAATTCAAGCTTGCGTCAAACTCTTATCACTGATTTAATGTAACGGGGTAGGGTAAATATTGAAAGAATTTGAGTTGTATTCCATAATAATTTCTATTATAAAAACTTTTTTAATACACCATAATATATGCAGTTTTAAAGATCTTCGTATAGCCTACAGTTAAGGTAAAATAATTATGTTATAGGGAGAGATGGAAATCTGTAACTATTGTTGGATTTTTGAATGGTTGATCAATATTTTCGTTTCAAATACTTTTATAGTAAATCCGATTTTTTTATTATAAAACTTTTAATATTTTTCAACCGTGATAACCCCTGACATTTCTTAAGATATTTACTTTGTATTTAGATCTTACAAACAAAAATACAAACATTAAAGTTATTAGCATAATATTATCCGCTTTATGAGCATATTATCTTTTTTAATGTTGTCATTTATATTCCAGGAGTACTTAAATAGAAAGCCAAAATGCAAAATTATACTATCTTTCGCCGTGTTTTACTCCAGGAGAATACAGATTCATAAGGAAAATGTGGCACCAGCAAATACAAGGGAATAACGGGAACATTGGAAAGCTATTTATACTTTTCTTCAACTTTAAAATCGACGATACTTTTTTTGGTTTGATACTTGACAAAGTTTACAATTGATTTTGCTTCTTAAAATGTTTTTCTTTGCCCCATTTACACTATATACAGGTGTTCTGTAACGAATGAGAGTTTACTAAATGGGGCAAAAGTCCACATACGTATTTTTACCCCAGTTTCCAAATGTTTTAAAGTAGTTTTGATTTTATTCCTTTTGCTTTAAATTAATACTAATAGTAAATAGTCTTTATTTACAATATTCAGATATTTCAGTAACACAATAGATAACAAGGGTGACGAGATCTAACGAAGCTACTCATCTAATCACCATACGCAAAAAATATTAGAGTTATGTAGGTTAATTAAGATTTCCATATTTTTCAATTTAATAATGTAGTCGAAATAAAATTATGTCGTATCACAATGGGCTTACCGAGTATAATTTTTTTAAAAATGCATTGTGACCTTTTAAATAAATCAGTTTAAACGTGAATTTCATTTGGAATACGACAGACGATATAAAAAATCGCATCAGGATCAAAAATTATCGACTATGGTACCGTACTAGAGATCCTCGCATTAAGGCCGAGGCAAATCGGGAGGTCGTTGTCATCAAACAAGTGCTTATCGAGGGCGAGTCCAATTTATGGGATGATAAAGTTGAGAGTCTTACCACCGAAAATAATTCTGTCTTTAGGATGATCAAGACTTTGATCTGAAGCGTTAGAGGCCCGATGTCAAACCTTACAAATCTGGAAACTGGCCAAGTTCTGACGGACGCAAAGGATAAAGCTGAATTGCGAGCACACAAACTCTGTGATCAGTTCAGTGAAAATCCAAGTAGTGAGGTGCCTAGAGATGCTAGAGTGGACAGAATGGTACAAATTTACAAGATCACCCCGTTCAGTTATTTTCTCCGGTTACGCTGAATGAGGTCAAGTGCCTTGTTAACTCTTTGAATAGGGAAAAGCCCCGTGTTTCGGCGGTTTAACGAATATGGCCTGGCGAAACTTACCCAACAGAGCTTTCGGAATATATTCAATTGTTCCAGGCGATAATCAAAGTCCCGAGTGCATGGAAGCATGCATCCTTATACACAGGAAAGAAGGTGAGGACCCCACGGCACCGACAAGCTACATATCCAACAGCTTAAACGACTTTGCTTGGTTTCAGAGCCGACCATTGCACAGTATATTTAAAAACTCCCACATACGAGCCCATACGAAAGCGATTTTCTTTGACGTTAGTAAAGCTGTTGATAATGCCTGGCATAACGGTCTTATACTGAACATGATAAGACTCGGAGCACCAAACTACTTCGTCAAGGTACTTTTCTTAATAATAGGAGTTTTGCAGTCTCGTCAGAGAACGCACCCTTCTTGATGAAAAGCATCAGGGCGGGAGTGCCACAAGACTCAACTTTCTCTCCGATGCTATATAACACATGGCTTGTCGTCACCTGGATTCAGCCCCATATTGATCAGTCAGAAAAATGGCTTTCGAATTGAGATTTGTCTGAATCCTGCCAAAATGAAGGTCATTTTCTTTTCAAAAAGTCGAGTACGAAGATATGAAACAACGCTCAAGGTCAATCCAATCGAATTGGACTGGTGTCAGGAGGTCAAATACCTGGGATTTATCCTTGGCCAGAGACTGAATTGGAGGTTGAATTTAGTCAATAGAGTCAAGCTTGCATTGTGCCAATTGTTCTCCATCTGCCTCCTACTTAACAGGCGTAGTAGACTTAGTAATCGTACCAAACTTAACCTCCATAAGGTACTGATCAGGCCTGACGTAAAAAAGCATTCAAGAACCAGAGTATTTCGAGAGAGGGGAGGATTGATAACAAATTATATTCAATAATATCTCCGAACTATATATAAATTAAATATTGAAACTGAAAATTTAAAAGATCAATTTTACGAAGTCTGCTCTGTGTTATTTGTAAGTTGAAAAACAGTTTTGTGGATTATGCTTTGAAGGTAATTTCCACATTCACGTTTATATTTATTTTATGAAATTTTATGTACATTTTTCAGCTTAATTAAAATTTTATTAAAAATAATTTCGTGCAAATGTCACATAATGTTATTCTAAATTAGTTTTAAGAACAAGATTTCGTGAAGAACCTTATACTCCGGTACCAAAATAATTGGCAGTGACTCATTTTTACCGCGAAGTGCAAGACGTAAGGGGAACGCCAATTCCAGAGGCGTGTCATTTTGAACAATAATAATTCAAAAAATATATGAACTTTTTGTTTATTATTATAATATATTTACATTTACTATAATAAATATAATATTATAAATTAAACTGAAAAATAAATTAAGCTTTTACATTTAGTGATCTAAGGAAGTAATTGGAGAAACTAAATTACGCAGGTATAAAATCCAAAAAGAATAATAAAGCAACGGTATATGTTATTTTCATAATGTTTTTATGATACTATATAATAATAGAAACATATAATAGTGGATTAAGGGCAAAACCTAAACCTAAATTATAAATGCTTATAAATTTCCTAACTATTGTTACCTAATCAACACTAATTGATAATAATGTGACAAATTATATTCCACGCCGACATTAAAAAGTGTTATAATGACAATACATTACAATTTTTAATTCATTATTACCATTACAGCGATTATTCACTATCTGACGATAAAAATATTTCATTACTGTCGCTTCTGCTGTCATCTGTAGGATTTATAATAATAGGTTCTACCATGACTTCAACGCGTACATCTAAGTCCCACATTTTTTTTCTACGCCCGCAACATGTAATATGCACTTATGCCAATCTGCTGCTTGTACATTTGCTATTGCCGTTTTTAACAGTTCTTTAATATCTTTTAATTTAAAAGTTTTATTTTAACGCACCACTTCGCCTTTTATCTGTACCCGTAATAATAATAATAATAATAATAATAATATCGTTTATTTCCCCGATTTAAAAGTAATACACATAGTCACAATAATTGGAAAAAACGCCAAAAAAGATCGTTACAAAATTACAGAAAATAAAAAGAAATAAAACAAATTACAAGAAAAATTCATTAAGACTATAGCAGTTCTTTTGTAGTAGATTTTTCTTTAGTCTATTCTTAAAAACATTAAAATTAGGTGCTAATTTTATATTATTATCTAGAGCATTATAAAACCTAAAACAATTAAAATAAAAACTTTAACATATAAGCATATAACATATAACATATAAGCTCGATTGGATTTAGTTCACAATGGTAAGGTGGTAAACGTAATATTGTAACACCTCGTTCACGAGCCATTTTATCCACTACATATTTTGTATTTTTTTTTTTTTGAAGTCTTGCAAGATCGAGCAACTGCACTTTTAGCATTTTTTCGCCAAATGCAATATTTTTTTCTTCGAGCCAGTCAACAATCTTTCCTTTTCGCCACGCAGAAGTTGGCAAAGCTTCCACCCGACGGCTGTGGTATGGTGCATTATCCATCACAATTACCGACCCACGTTCAATACACAATTTCCTTATACACATTTTTTACCATTGTACGCTCCCCAGGTTTTAAATGACGTCGTTTTGTAACTTGTTAGTTACTATCACTTGAAGAACTCGCCTGCATTATAATATTTGCTGTTTTGAATAACCACGAAAATAACACCAAAATTATGAAACTGAATTGATTGAAACTTGTCTACGACACTGAACGTTGGTTAGAGGCGATAAGAAAGCGTGCGAGCGCCTTTAGACATGGATTTTTCTTACCTGCGTTGCCAAATCGAGTAGACCAAGTACCGTATGGTGTAAAGGCCCTTAATAACTGCTGATTTTGGTACATTTATGAGAATCGAAATGAAATATTTTAAAACCTGTCAACATGTAACGACTTATTAATGCACAATTTTCCCAAGCGGTTTTGAATGCATTTATTTCAGTTAAAGTGTGTCAATCGATGTTAATTATTTTCTCCGCACACCGTCAATGGTGATAAGAACAGTTTTGAGAATTATTTTGGGATCGTAGTGTAATTTAAATATTTTTATAACATTTCATTCCTAGCTGTAGGTATGACAACCGAAATTTAAGAAATTTAAAGAAATATTATTTTTAGAAAACAAACATACAATATACGATATACAACACATAACTACTGATATGTTAAAGACAATAACAGTAGTTCTAATGTCTTTGGTTAAAGATTATACCGGGTGTTGCATCGTCGAGCGGGACATAGGAAATCCCATGTAATTTTAAATGGGGTCAATTATTGGCTTCCCTAATTATTTTAGAGAAAAATTCTATTTAGGTTTATTAAAGAGCACTAAAACCCACATTCAAAAGAATAACTTAAAGATATTTTTGATGAGCCCGTTTACGGGTTATCGCCGATTTCTTTTTAACTATTTCTCCTTTTTATGGCCCCGTATTTGCGGGCACCAGTCAAGGTAAAAGATGACTGTCAAGTAAAGTTGTAATTTTGAAATGTGTGCTTTATTGTTATAAAAACTCGTACATCGAAAATATTAAAGGTGTATTTATGAGTACAAATTAATCTGAATAAAACTAAAATAAAGTATCCAATTACAAGGTTAATTATGACATTTTACATGTTTCAATATTTTACTAATTAATAGGTAGGTACTATTAAATTGTTAGAACTTTAGGATTTAAGAAGATGTTCAAATATTCCTCCATTGACTGCTAGACAATAACCGAGGCGATCATAAAATTCTATTCTTACATTCGCTAGTTGGTAAACTGAAATTCTATTGCATTCGGCAAAAATAGCATTTTTTAACTCGTCTAGATTTGGGTATTTTTTATCTTTGTATATCCTGTTTTTTAAATGGCCCCAGAGAAAGAAATCATTTGGCGATAAATCAGGAGACCTGGCTGGCCAATTTACTGTATGATTTAAGCCAATAACATTTCCATTAAAAGCACGGTTTAAATATTCCCGGACAGCCAGGGTACTATGTGCCGGGCAGCCATCCATTTGGTACCAAACTTCCTGATTTTCCCTGGCGACATCATGTAAAGTAGGTAAAATATGATCTTCAAGTAGTTCCAAAAAATATTCTGCATTTAAATTTCGTGTAAGAAATAATGGCCCGATAATATTTTCTCCGAAAATCCCAGCCCATACATTAACTTTTTGTGGATATTGCTTCCTTGTTTCCACAAACCTGTGTTGGTTTTCTTTGCTCCAATATCGATAATTTTGAACATTGGGTTCATTGTTTAAGGTAAATGTGCATTCGTCAGTGAAACAAATGTTTTTTAAAAATTCCCTATCCATGTTTGCTCTTTCCATCATACCAAAACAAAACTCCTGTCGTCGTATTTCGTCCCTATCTCTTAGCTCTTGGTGCTTTTCATATTTGTATGAATAATATTTATGTCGTTTCAAAGCTCGTAACGGTGTGGTGTGATCTAATCCTATGTCATCCTCAAGTTTCCTTGTGCTGATCTTCCCATCATTTTCTTCCACGCACAATAATACTTGCAAGTCCCTATCATTTCTTGCATCTCTTATTTGTTCCTGCCTTTCTTCACATCTGCAGTTATTTATTACGGTGCCTTTTGTCTCAAATTTCTTGATAGTCCTTTCGACTGTAGATTTTGCAGGTATCGGTCTATTCGGATACAGAGCAGCAAACATGTCTGACACATTTTGATAACTATTTCCTTGATATTACCATTTAATCATCAATATTTTTTTTTCAGAAGTGTAATTCATAGCTAATATTTTCGATGTACAAGTTTTTATAACAATAAAGCACACATTTCAAAATGACAACTTTATTTGACAGTCATCTTTTACCTTGACTGGTGCCCGCAAATACGGGGCCATAAAAAGGAGAAATAGTTAAAAATAAATCGGCGATAACCCGTAAACGGGCTCATCAAAAATATATAAAGTTATTCTTTTGAATGTGGGTTTTAGTGCTCTTTAATAAACCTAAATAGAATTTTTCTCTAAAATAATTAGGGAAGCCAATTATTGGCCCCATTTAAAATTACATGGGATTTCCTATGTCCCGCTTGACGATGCAACACCCGGTATATAGTTTGAATTGCAATCATTCTTTGATTGTCAAAATTTGTCAAGTAGTTTTGGTGAAGTTTTCATGCTATTGTAATCTTAAGCTGATCCTAAATTATGGGTTTCAAAAATGAGCACAAGATATATATTATTGAAGGCCATTTTTAAACTAGTGTACACGTTTGGACGATTTGATTTTCGAGAGTACCTTCCAGACTTAGTAGTACTTTCAAATTATGCGTGCTTGAAAAGTTGCGCTGGTTTGCACAACTGTCTCTGTGATACATAAAAAGGTTTTGGTAAGCCAACAGTTTATACCATAGACATCGTAACTATTAGACGCGAACAATAACAAATAAACGTGTTGTCATCAATGTATTCCAGTGTAAAGTAAATCAACATGCAAGCTGCTCCCCTCCACTCGGCTTGCCAGACTTACGCCACAGAAAACGTAGATTTCTGGGCTTATTCTGTTAAAAGTATTAACTTCTATGATTAACTAGATTAACATGATGTGGGAAATATATAACATTGCCTAAAACATTGTAAAAAATCTGTAGTATGGCAACGCAGCAATAACGGATCCGCCCAGATTCCATCATTTTCGTGGCCACTCGCATCGACTCGGCAATACTCGGCATAGCGGATGTTGTTTTTCTGGAGTTTTGTCGCATGCATATGTAAAGGCAGCGTAATCCCCACTCCCGGCCCCACCTAGCTCCTCACAGCGTCTCGCCACCAAACGATTTTGGCATCATAATTTTATAGCATTTATGAATCGCGTGTCGGATCTATAGTTACGATGCCTATGGTTTATACAGAAGAAGTTGTCAATGATTGCCGAATAAGCGCTTATAAAACCTCAGAGATGTTTGGTTTAAAAAATTGAACCTTCTTACGAAACAAGCCAAACAATTGTAAATAGGAACTTGAATAATTGACAGGCATCGACATAATATGGAATCATATTTTTGTTCAGGTTAGTTGCACGAGATACTATAGTTTTTCACCGCGATTTTAAATGCACATTTCGAAGACAAAAATTGAAATTAGTTACATCTTAATATTTTTCGAGATTTCGTCTTTTAAATTCGGTTAAATAAAAAAACAAACATAAAGTTATTAGCATAATGACATCCTATTTATGTATATTATCTTTTTTAATGTCTTCCTTTATATTCCTGAAAACAGAGGGCAAGTCAAATTCGACTTTTTTTCTGCGTTGGTGGAATATATGAATATAAAAAAAATATTTTTACAAATAACACCAGACAGGAAGAATATGGAAAATAATTTTCTTTTTGAAAATATGTACATAATATGTATGATTGCTGATCAAAGTATATTTTAGCAAAATAATGTTTGTATAATATATTTAAAATAGGCATCATTTATAAATAAATAGGCAGGTTTACTACATGATATTAATTTTTACCTGAAAATTATATATACAGGGTGGAAATGGAAATGGAACGCTGCTTATAGGGGATCTGCTAATAAGATTTATTTAAAATTTGGCACCTCATTGGAAAGCTTATTGGAAAAGGAGAAAAAACTGATTTTTAACTATTTAATTAACAATTACATTAACAATAACATTAACTGTAATGTTACCTTTTTAGCATTTGATTTAAAAATTTTAAAAATGTATTTAACTAAAATTAAAAAAAAAAAAAACGAAAATTCTCATTGTTGAATGTTTGGGCTGGAATAACAGACGACAGAATAATTGATCCATTCTTTTTTAACCACAATTTAAATGAAGACCTGTATTTAAATCTTCTTCAAACCTTTCTAAAACCACAACTCCAACGAATATTCCCTAATTATGGAACTCTAGATCAAAGGATATTTTTTCAACAGGATAGAACCCCTCCTCACTTTGCAAGAGATGTAAGAGATTTATTAAATGTAACATTTTGAAATAAGTAGATAGGACGGCTAGGCCTCCCAGAACCCCGTATATTACCCCCTTAGACTTTCATTTATGGGACGATTTAAAAAGAAGGGTCTATATCATCAGGCCTAGAAATCTTGAAGAGTTAAAGGCAAAGATTCGGGTAGAGATACGTTTAATCACGCCAGAAGTTAATTAATTAATAATGGTAAATTGCTTGTTCAATAAGCCTTCCAAAAGGTGCCTCAAGTGATGTCTTCCAATCTCATAAAAAAAGTTAAGCCCCAGATTCTCATAAAGATGTTTTTCTTTTACTATTTTTGAAGTGTAACTTCTTAAAAGGTCACCGTTTATTAGATTCAAGCTGAAAAATTTCAATTTTCCTAAAAATATTGATAAAAAAATTCTCTTTATTACGGATTCGTGTCCAGGAAAATTCAATTTATGTTAGATATTGTGTTTTTTTTTGCTTTATTTCCGAGATAATAGACTTGAGGGAACATAAATCAGGAACTTTCGAATCGGCTTAAAAACTTTATTGTACAAAGAATTAAAGGACAAAGGGAGTAATTTTCATGAACACAAATTAATACTTAAGGAGATAAACTTAGGCCCCTCTTCACAAACTGGTTAGCTCGCAAAAAATTACCTTTTACTGGGTTGGTTTAAAATAGATTTATTACAAAAACATATAGGAGAGCACTTGAAAAAATAAAAGGAAGACTGTACAATTGCTAACTGTCTTATTTCTTTATCTTTTATGAATTAATAAATTCTATTAAAACAAAAAACGAACTTTATAAAAAAATTACAAACAATAAAACTGACCAATTTTCTTTAAGACAAATATCAGATTTATAAAAACAAATTAACTAAACTAATTAAAAATACAAAAAACAATTTTTATAAACATGAAATTGATAAATACGAAAACTTTTATCAAACCATTAAAGCAACATGTAATAAAAATCAAAAACATGAAAATATAAACAAAATTAAAATTGAGAATAAGTCACTTACTGACAAGAAACGTATAGAATTATCGAATGTTTTTCTTTGGAGACTATACTTGTTGGGAAACACGGCCTTAGGGAGGTCGTTCCAGAGTAATGATGTTTTCCAGACGTACCACGTACGGGTGGGCTGCAGTGGCTCGTCGTGTATTTCTACCATGCACCTCTTTGGGTGAAATCTAGCGGGCACTTGCCATGTAAAATAGACTCAAGTCGACAACCTGCCTTCGATGTTCAAGGCTTTCCAGGTTGTTTGTCAGATCATGGCCACCGATCAAGCCAATGGCTCTTCTTTGAATATAATCTAGCAATCTCAGGGTATATTTAGTAGCAGAGCCCCATATGCGAATAGTACTCCAGCGATGCTCGAATTTGGGCTTTATAGAGCATCAAAAGTTGTTGAGGTGTTAGTTCGGAAAAGTATTCCTAGCTTCTGCGAGGCTGCCTTAGCAATGGCCGCAACGTGACTAGCCAAGACATATGACTATCCAAATTGACGCCCAATAAATGAATTGATAGAGCCAAGGGAATCGTGTGTCCCGCCATGACTATATCCGGCTCTTCAACATTAACTTTTTTAGAAAAAACTGCCGCCTGCGTTCGTTTAGCGTTAAGTTCTGCTTGGTTACTGTCACCTCAAGACAGAATTTCCCTTAGGTCTTTGTTGAGATGTAACACATCTTGCTGCCTATAGAGATGTGCATTGGCAGCCAATGTCCAAGCACCCAAAGTAAGAGATGAAACAAGTGTGCTGTCATAAGCGAAGATACATATATAGGATTTTGAGACATTTCACTAAACAAACAAACAAACATTTAAAAACTGTCATTTAAAAATTCGGTCACAGTATAATATGCTTTAGAAGCCAGAAATTTTTTAATTTCAATTTTAAAGCTCGTTAATGTCCTACCCCCTTAAGATACTGGGAAGTCTACTGAAAAGCTTCACGCCTACATAAGATGGAGTATTCTCATACTTTCTAGTTTTATGCGCAACTACCCTCAGTAAGGGGCCAGTTCTAGTATTCTAAGTATGATTTATGTTATTTTTTGGATAATAATGTAGATTTTCTCTAGCATATAGCAAACATTTGAGTATATAAATACATGGCAATGTCAAAATGTTATTAGCAATAAAGATTGGTTTACACGAGTCTATTGGTTTCAGATTAAATATTAATCGAATGCACTTTTCTAATGAATAGTAAAAAGAGGGTGGGCGACAATATCGAACCTTAATGGACTCCGGTGTTGATGTTAAACGGTCTTTAAAAAAACTTGACAACCATGGACAAAATTAAACCCGCATTCCGTATGCTGTCACTTTGGTTAGGAGCCCCTTATGCCATACTTAAAGGCCTTGAAAATGTCCAGTGCTAATTATATAATTAATCTTTTTCAGGATTTTATTACATCCAACATCAAGAAAACAGCGTTTATTCTATACTTGCACCTTTTTTTATAAAGAATGTTTTTAAATATTCATAATTTTAATAAAATTGGTCTTATGATAACAAAGCTATAGTGATCAGTGCTGACTTAATTTTGCATAGGCTGCATATTAATTATTCATAAATATTTAATAGTTGCTGGGCCCTGATGATAAATCTCCCTCCACAAATCGATCCGTTTACTATCAGGATTTATTTCCATACTCAACTGTTCTCTGATATGCAATGCATTAATCTGTCGAGCTTTGACTGCTTTCCAGTTTATTCCCAAATCTGCGTCGTCCGGAGTCGGATTGCCGAATCGTGCAAAGTTAGTCCAAAGTTTCAGGATGCGCCTCAGGCTCACATCTTCTACGCTTCCCGGTTCTATCGGGGGTGTTACGAAAGTTTTAAACATGTAGCCTAGGTCGTCTGCGTGGGAGCAACCTACAAACGTTTTGATAATTTAATTGCAGAAAAGCATAGGTACCTAATTATCAAAGCTATATAAACAACATGTGGTTTACTTTACTGTTGTAGAAGTTGAAGCGGGGGCGTTTATTAAAAATAATTTAATTAATTCCAATCGAAATTCATAATACCTATTTATTTATTACTAACTTCGCATGCCTTCTTGATTTGCGCAATATAAAGCTTGTTGAAAATAGTCTCCTCTGATTTGCCGGGCGATTAACTTACCAAATACGTGTGGAATTCTAAGAATTGTTTTAATAGTGTTAAGTTTCGTATCTAAGGCGAGCTTGTACAGGTATACAGGATATGCCGACGTTTGGGCATGGTTTTTAACACTGCCAATAATTCCTGTCGTAATCCAGGCATCTGACATCAACTAAAATAATAATGCTTCTTTCAGTTTTCTGTTCTGTGAAAGCTAACAAAACACACTATGCTTGTTATATTTTGTAAGCTACATGTTTTGTTCTAAAATAGTTGCAAACTTCACAAATAGCAACAGATGTAATTTTAAACACACAAACATTTCTCACCAAAGAGACGTTGTCATCTTCATCAGGACCAGATAAATATGCATTGTTTAACTTGTTAACATATGTCTTTTTTACTGCTTCACTTTTCTTCCAATTTGTATTATGGGGTAAAAAGGATTCAACTTGTACCTTATCAATGTTTCCACTTCGTTTCCTTAATTCGTTAAATAATATGCCTAAAATATATGTCAATATAGAAACTGTGGCAACAAAGAGACTTAAACTGAAAGAAATATCTTATTCCTGCTGAAAATTATTTTTAAAGAAATTTTAACAAACCTTCTCGGTCGGTATAACCAAAGATCATTGGTACTTTGTTGTATTCTCCTGAAGTTATGATGTCGATTGGTCTTTTATTGATAAAGGGTACCTTTTTGAATGAAGGTTCAATTGCTAAACCTATTGGACGTACTATACTTGGATCGACTTTCTAAAACGAAAATAGGCGAATTTAGAAGATATTTAGAACTTTAGATGGGATATAAAGAAGTTCTTATACAAAAATTGTGCACTTTTTTAACAGGCATAAACGTGAGGCAGATCAAAGTTATGTTTTTATTTGGAACACTCTGTATATTTAAATATTTCATTGAAATATATGAACAATGAGATGGGTGTATCTTTAAGAGGTCTTGAAATATTGACATTTATCGTGATTATCTTGAGTAAGAATTATAGGAGTGTTCTTTGAAAAGTTTGCTGGAAATATTTCCGATTTTGTTTTGCCTGTCCTTTACATTCGAGTATCTAAATAACAATAAAAATATAAATCACCAAACCATATGTTATTATGTCATATCGTTTAATGAGCAAGATAACTACATTTAAATATCCAAAAAAAAATTTGAACTGTCTTAAATTTATGAATCGCATAGTAAAATTAAAATATTTTTAGTTTGTATAGCTGCCTCAAGATATCTCTTGCAACTCTTGCATAAGAACTTGTTCTGCATCTCGTCTAAAATCTGAGATAACTCCCGCTCACGCACTAAATAAAATAGACACTTGTATAATGATATGTACTATAATAAACATGTTCTTACTGAAAGAAAAATAGTTTGAATTCTGTACAATTCCTCCACTGCCAAGTCTTTGAGAACTTTGAAAGCTTCAGCTTGAGTAGAAATGGTTGGATCGTGAATTTTTGCAATTTGAAGAGCGTTGTGTTCAGCTTCGTCGGCCCATGGATCCAGAGCCGCACCACTTTGCAAAATCGCTTTGTGAAATAGATCCCTAAAAAGTTAAACCAAAAATAAATAGTGCAGAGGCTTTGGAAAAGTGGACTTTGAGGTGGGGGATTTGCCTGAATCCTGTCAAGATGAAGGCCATCTTTTTCTCGAAGAGCAGGGTTTGCGTTTAATATTTCCTTTGTTGCCATTTTGGTATTTACTATCGCCTCAATGCTAATCTGAATCCTAAGCTAAATCCTTAGCTGAATCTTCTTTCAGCTATGGAATAATCTGTTGGGGCTCTGAAGAATATCTTGAGCAATATCACTATTGCCCAAAAAATATATTTTAAAAATAATTCAGTTTAAATCCAGATGTTTTTCCTCTAAACTTTTAATATACAGGGTGTCTGGAAAATATGCGTACAACGTTTGCCGACAAACTCCTGACGTCAAAATAGGTCGATCTAAGCCGCCTTAGTTATATCCAAAATTGTCTCGTTTAGCCGGTAAAGGGCGTCAAAAATTTGTAAAAATATTGGTTTTTCCTAAATTACGTGAAAACCTGCTAATCGATTTTAATGATTTTTGGTATGTACCTAGACTAATACTATAAAATGACGTTTTCTAGTAGTATAGTCACCGGCTGTAAATAAGTGGAAGTGTTATAAAAGTGATATAATACGTCAACATTTCTCCTAATTTTTTATATCAACAGCGTTATGACAACCCAGATATTTTTGTCGTGTGACTGGATGTATTTGGAAGCTATTTTACCTCTTCAATATTTTTCGTTGGATGAGCTGTTTTGCCAGAAAAAAAATATTTACAATTATCTGCATACATCAATTATTAACAGTAATAATACAACAAAGTACAACAAAGTTGGAAGTATGTATTAAAAATATTGTACGAAACTAAGTAAAACGAAAACATTACTTAAGCAAATGTATGCAGTGATAAAATCCGCG
The DNA here is from genome assembly GCA_963920685.1 of Polydrusus tereticollis. Lineage (NCBI taxonomy): Eukaryota > Metazoa > Arthropoda > Insecta > Coleoptera > Curculionidae > Polydrusus > Polydrusus tereticollis. The sequence goes on along the minus strand of OY987330.1, from coordinate 19,775,639 downwards.
TCAATAAATCATGGCGTGTGTTTACCGGAGTCTTGCAAACTTCTGTTTTAATACCGCCCCACAATAAGAAGTCACACATATTTAACTCCGGAGAACGTGGTGGCCATTTTACTGGTGCATCATTGCCCCTTCCAATCCATCGGTTGGGATATTGATGGTGTAAGTATTGCCGAACGGCAACGGAAAAATGGGGCGGGGTACCATTATTCATATACCACATTTCCCTCCGAAGTAAAAGGGGCAAATTTCCGAAAAGAATTAGTAATGTGTCTTGCAAAAAATTTAAATTAATATTTCCATCTAACCTGTCTGGAATAACAATAGGACCAGTAAGGTAGCGACTAATATTACCTGCCTAAATATTTAATTTAAATTGATGCTGATGATGTGCAACTTTAATGGCATGTGGATTTTCATCGGAATAAATATGTTCGTTGTGCAGATTGGTTACTCCAGATCTTGTAAAGCACGCCTCGTCAGTAAACAATATTTTTCTATAAAAATTTGAATCACAGATTCTTTTGTTTCTAATAAATTGACAAAATGTAAGCCGCATGGGGATCAGTCGATAAAAGTTCCTGGACTTTTTACACGTGATATGAATGTAACAACTGTTCTTTTAAAACCTCATTGAAAATCGGTTTAGAAACATGTAACTCACGTTCTAAGCGACGGGTACTGGTACTTGGTTCTTCTTCAACTCTTTCCAGAATGTTCTCTTCTGTTTCCACAGTTCGAGTTGTTCGCATACGACCCCTGCCTTCAAATTTTTTCTCAAAGCCCGTTTCCCGAAGATGTCGCTCGATATTGGCAAATGTTTGATGGTTTGGTATTCGACGGTTAGGAAATCTCTCCATGTAAGCCCTAATTCTGACGCCCATTTCCTTGACAAAACCCGTATACCAGGAGCAGGTCAACCTTCTCAGAGTTCGTATGATTTTCCATGTTTAATGGTAAAATTAACTTATAATTCAAGAATGTTGATCGTATACTTTAGTCAACTTCATAGACTGGTGACAATTTGTCAATAATTGTCAAATTATTAAATTTCATAGCAACAAGGTCACTAAAAAAATTATTGTTACAGGAAATTTGATTTTAATTTTATTACTAATGTTAATAATTGATGTATGCAGGTAATTGTAAATATTTTTCTTCTGGCAAAACAGCTCATCCAACGAAAAATATTGAAGAGGTAAAATAGCTTCCAAATACATCCAGTTACTCGACAAAAATATCTGGGTTGTCATAACGCCGTTGATATAAAAAATCAGGAGAAATGTTAACGTATTATATCACTTTTATAACACTTCCACTTATTTACAGCCGGTGACTATACTACTAGAAAACGTCATTTTATAGTATTAGTCTACATACTAAAAATCATTAAAATCGATTAGCAGGGTTTCGCGTAATTTAGGTGAAACCAATATATTTACAAATTTTTGACGCCCTTTACCGGCTGAACGAGACAATTTTGGATATAAGTCGCCTTAGATCGACCTATTTTGACGTCAGGAGTATGTCGTCAAACGTTGTACGTGTTTCCGGACACCCTGTATATAAAAAATGTTCTTAGATTTTCGCTTACTATAAATATCATCCACAATTACATTAGTCATGATATCTTGACAAGAGCAAATGCAAATCGTAACTTAATTGTGCCGATTATACACTTTACTGCAGCACAACGATTTATTTCTTATGTGGCTTCTAAAATTTTGAACTTATTACCAGAGCATTTTAAAAGAAAAAAATTTCAGCACATAAAAAGCTTAATATATGAATTATGAATAAGTTTTTTTTCTCTCCTTAGGCCCGTCCTTATCCGGAGCACTGCGGCCATAAGTAGGCCTATTGTGCAAACCTTCGTTTTATTGTATCCACTTGGTTATCTTGGTCCCGTGTATTAGTTTATACATGTCAACTGCTGATTTAGTGGTTATTTTTTTTAGTTCCAGTTTTACTCTCCCGAATATGCCATAGCGTCTGCGATCCAAGGATTCGCATTGACATACAACATGATAAACAGTTTCCCTATCCTTGCCGCAGAGCCTGCAGCTAAGATCTCCATTGTATATCTTCATTTTGTTCAGGTGATTGACGGCCATATGTCCTGTTAGGATTCCCGTTGTTGTTCTTAGTTGGTTCCTGCTAAGGTTGAGCAACAGAACTGTTTTGAGAATTTTGGACTGATGCTCTCCATAACTCTCTTGCTATAATTAAGTCCCTGTCTGCTGTTCCAGTAGACATTGTTTTCATTTTTGGTCCATCGCTTAATAGCCTCTCGTGCTGTGCATTTAGGCACTCCCAGTGCTGGTTCAGGACCAATGTATGGTGCAGCTGATGCTTGCCTCGCGAGCTCGTCTGCTCTTTCGTTGCAAGAAATGCCTCTGTGACCCGGTACCCAGAATAGTTTAACTGTATTTCTGTCCGCCAGGGTTCTCAGTTCATTTTGCCATTCCCAGACTAGCCTTGATGTTCTCCTCTGGTTCGTGAGAGCCTTAAGGACCGCTTGACTGTCTGAGCATATATAGATTCGTCTATTTTGGTAGGCTCTTCTATTATTTTCCCATGCGCACTGTAGTATGGCATAGGTTTCTGCCTGGAATACTGTATGGAGTTTTCCCAAGGGAAAGGACAAGTCTTTTCTTGGTCTTAATCCGTGTATCCCAGCCCTGTACCTTCTCTAGTCTTGGACCCATCGGTGAACCACACCACACGATTCGATCCTGAATGGTTATCTCAAAGGGTGTGTCGTAAACAAATTTTGGTGTCATGTGGTCTGATCTCATCTTCATCTCCGGCACATGTGCTATTTCTTCTATGAGTTCGTGACCTACCCTCTTTACTGTGGAGGTCGGCAGCATCATCTGAAGGCGGCGGAGGCCCGTTCTCGCCTCCTCCTGTATCGTCAAGTGAAGAGGAGGGAGGTCAAGAAGGCGCTCCAACGCTGCAGTGGGGGTCGATTTCATTGCACCTGTTATGCCCAAGCAGGCCAGTCTCTGAAGACTTCCTAGCCTGAGCATAGAGGTCCTCTGCAGAACTTTTGGCCACTAGATCACTGATGCGTAGGTAATTGAGGGTATCACCACTCTGGTGTATATCCAATGCACCATCTTGGGCGATAAACCTCATTTTTTTCCGTACATTCTCCTTGTTACTGCAAGAGTAATTTCAGATTTACGGATGATTCTTTCCATGTGGCTATTCCAAGTAAGTCTTGAGTCCAGGATGACCCCCAGATACTTTACTTCCCCAGCCAGCTGCAACGTTTCTCCTTAAAGGGTTAGAGGCCCTAATCCCTCTTTTTTCCTTCGCTTTGTGAGGGGAACTATAACGGTCTTTCGAGGGCTGATGTTTAGATCTTCCCGTCTTATCCATTCCTCCACCACCTTAAGGGCCTCCCGCACATGAATAACACTCAAATAATTAAAACTGCTGTTACGATTCTATGAATTATAAAAATTCTAAGAAAAAATTGTAAAAATGGGTATACTATTAAATAATAAGTTTTAGGATGATGGATTTTACATAAGTATTAGATATGGACGTGGTGTAATTTAGTGGGTTGTGTGCACACACAGACTTTAGTCCATAGTGCTCACATAGGATTTAAATTATTTTTTACTACCTCATAATTGAGACCATGTAGTGAAGTGAATATGATATTGTAATACGTAATGGATAAATAAATAAAATAAAATAAATAAATAAAAAACGAGTAGTGTAAAATTTTTGCTGTCAACAGCGTTTCGATCTATAACGAAACACCTGAAGTCGTTCGACTCGGGTCTCGTGGATACGCGGCTTAAGAATTGGCTACCTCCAGCAATAGTGGAGAGGCACTAACGATGGAAGCCTCGACAAACCAAGCCTATTTGAGCTGAGAGAGGAATAACTCTAAAAAGACGCCCACATTCCCCTTTAATGATCCAGGGCTTTGCTCAAATCCATTTCCTCATTTGAACCAACCAACAATGGTCCAAATGACTAAAATAAGTTAACAGCAATGTCTGAGTTAAGAGAGACAGAGAGAGAGAGAGATCCGGGCTCATAGCAAAAGTTTTGTCTTGATCAAGCTTTTTGTGTTTTTACGAGGCTTGTTGAAGGATGATGAAGACAGGAAACATATACGTTTTTCTTTAATTTTGCCTCTCGCCAGATCGATTTCCAGACAGGTCGAGGAGTAATTGTGAGATGTAACATAAAGCGCCCGGTCAATCTAACAGGAACTGTTTTAGACCAGTCAGATTGTAAGCACATGCGACTCTTGTGACCGACAAAAATGATCTTTGCAGGTGCTGCCTTCCTGACTTCTGAATTCTTGTATTCAAAAGTTTCTGTTAGACCAGGTTTGGTGATGCGTTTGAACGCCACTAGATGTCGCTTTATGATAGATTTCACTGTTAGTAAAAAAAATTATAAAAAGCAACTCATATACAATAAATATATTGATAAATATAAAGTCATAATTAATTACGCTTACCTGGATAATGGTGATAACACATGATAATGAACTGAAGCAGCCCCAGCACTTTCCCCAAAAATGGTTACGTTATCTGGATTACCATTAAACTGCTGTATATTACTCTTTACCCATCTTAAAGCCTCTACTTGGTCTTTAAAACCCATGTTACCAGTAACATTTATACTTGGTTCTTTTATTTGAAGGAAACCTTTTAAAAAAAGTTGATTTTGTAGATGAAGCGGCAAATTAAATGAATCGTGAATGATAAACGTGTTGTGGACTTTCATTGTCTATTTATTTTTCTCACAACGTCTCAACTGGTGAAGATCTTCAGTCGTCTTCAGGTGAATATTGAACAAACTACTAAGCTACAAGAGCTTAGCAGAGCATTACCAAGATGGGAATCCCCTCGTTCTGTTTGATAGGCGCGCACACCGGTTAATTGACCTCAGGGACCTCAAGAAAGAACACTGGCGACAGAGGAAATTCAAGAAGCGGCTATCATAGCCCAGAATCCTGGCTGCTTCAGTTAACCCGTTTTTAGAGATAAGAAATATTTAGAACCCCTTGTTAAGTAAATGTAAGCTTAGATTAAGACCATGCAGTAACACATGACTGAACCTATTTCGATATAGCTTGTTGAAACGTTGTGAGAAAGATAAGTAAAGACAATGGAAGTCCAAAACACGTATATCATTCAAGATACATCATAACTCTCAAATAGATAAACGTACAACGGGCAGACTTTAACATTTTGGCGTACCCGCTAATGTAGAAATCTCTACTATGATTATTAGTTCTTATAATTATAAAAAGAATTACCTAAAAGTCCCAAACGGTAATTTATTGTAACAAGAACTACATCTTCGCTAAGAAGAAATTCTGCTCCGAATAGATTTTGTGAGTTAGATCCAGTAAGAAATGCACCTCCGTGAATCCATACCATTACTGGTTTTAAATTGTCTGACTCGTCTGGCAACTAAAATAAAATTCAATTAATAATAAACTCAGCATAACCAAAAATCGCACAAGCGACGGTTGCTCCCTTATTTTCGTTGATAATGTTTTTGTCATACACTGAATATTACACTAACAAAAAATGCCCAGATGCATAAAGTACTTCCATTTAGATTGAGAAACATATTAATAAGAATCTTATCCTCTTTAATATCTGTTCTCCAGGGAAAAACGGTATTAAGTCACAATTTTATTTTTCCGAGTTAATGGAATTTGCAATTTTTTTAATTCGATTTTATTCCATAAACGGAACATCGTGTATTTCATATGTGCGAATATTTTTGTGTAAGAAGATAAAATACTTTATAAAGTATCGATAATAAGATTCTTATAAAATTACAAATATTAGAAAGAAATTGAAGGTAATACAGTTTTGGTATAAAATTCTAACCTTAGTATTAAAAGTTACGGATTAATATTCCTATAGGCTATCTTTAAATGATACGAAGCAATAAATTTTATATTGTATAGATTTAAATAGGCCTGAATTTTTTAAATTGTGCAGAATTAGTACAAGTATCGACATTAAATTCAAGTTTTGTCTTCAAATATATATTTTAATATTAAATTTTTTAAGCTTAAAATTATGTACAGCCGTACAATTTACCTGTAGTTTTAGAAAGCAATTTTATCAAAGCTAATTAGAGTCTAGGTACTTATTCCGTTTCTGCTTTATTTCTTCTATTTCTTTTCTCTGTACCTAATCCTGGTTACCTGTTTGCTAATTATGTGGTTATTATGCCTTTATGGGTGCCTCTATTGGAATAATACACCTATTTATATCTATACATACCTGTCTTGGGTGTTTGTGTCTCAGTGAAACTAGTCAAAGTGTGAAGTGTCAGTGTTTTTTGTTAATTAAATATGTGGAAACTGTTACGATTCTATTACAAGTAAGCATGCGGATTTGAGTGTTGACAATGCAGTGCAATTTACAGCAGATATGCTTAACGTTGGGGAAACAACAATATATAAACTTTTAGAAGAGGGAAAAAGTGTTGGCGTCAAATCTCCAAAAACTTCTCCAGGACGACCAAAACTAAAAAATATTTCACCTAGACGAAACATGGCTAAATGAAGGCTACACTATGACTAAATTTTGGCAGGACGAAAATATTAAAAGTTCAAGGCAACTTTTTTTGGAAGAATCGTCAACAGGATTAAAACCGCCCTCTGGAAAGGGACATCGACTTATCATAACCCATATTGGAAGTTCTGAAGGCTTCGTTAAAAGTGGTCTACTGATGTTCCAATTTAAAAATGCAGGAGACTGTCACGAAGATATAAATGCTGATGTTTTTGAAGAATGGTTGGAGCAAATGCATTATACCAAAAGATGTAATAACTGTATGGGATAATGCAAGTTTTAGTCACTCTAGGCTGACGGAAAAATTACCGAGAAGTGCGTGGCGTAAAAGTGAAATAACAGAATGGCTAAGTTTGAGTCAAATAGAATTTCCATTAGACTCCTTAAAAAAAGAACTATTGGTACTAGCCAACTTACATAAAAATGCATTAAAAAATATGTAGTCGATCAAATGGGAAAGTTACGAGGAATATTTGTGCTCAGACTCCCTCCTTACCACTGCGAATTAAACCCGATCAAACCTATATGGGCTCAAATAAACACAGATGTCGCCAGAAAAAACCACGACTTATAAAATGGTGGATTTATAAGACTTTTTAATGAAGCTGTTGGTAAAATCAGTGCGGAAAAGTGTATCGATCATGTGATAGAAGAAGAAGCCAAAATGTGGCAGGTAGATATAATAATCGAAGAAATGGTTGAACCGCTTATTATAAAGGATGTTTATAAAAGTTCATCTTTCGAATCGAAATATGATTAAGCCGTAACGACAAAGTATTATTCGATTTTTGAAAATGCTTTGTTTGTAAGATTTTATGTTATATCTTGTTTTTGTAATTATATTATGTAAAATAGTACCACCCATTGTTATTTATTAGTTAATACGGTTTTTTATATGTTTTCATGTTATAAGTACCTACGAATATAATATAATACAATTTATGCAGAATAAGCATGTTTAAAATTTTTAAATTAAAAGCTGTCCCAATACACGCTCCTAGCTAAGGGATTTTTCCAATAACAAACCGAAAATATTGTGTTTCCCAAAAATGTGTTTCTTTTGCAGAAAACCCACCCTGAGTCCCCCCCTTTTGATTCACCACAGATAGCTTAATAATCGTCTCGAAATCGATTGACTGACCTCTCGTGTAAAAACATTTAAATGCAAGCAGTCTTCTGATCCTGTCAGTTGCTGAGTAACGTCATTTCTGTGATAGCAAGCATTTCCTTCCTTGGTTGCATTTCTAACTCCCACCCAACTGCTAGGTGGTTGTGGATCCTAGAAAAATTGTTTCAAGTCATTAAAGATTACTATTGTAACCGAGCGTTGAAGCTTGGTTACTAGTTGGTTTGTTTGTATTTTGTAAGTCACCGTGGTGCGATAAAATTAAATGCATGTTTGTATATGTGTGTAATTGTATGTATGCCCAAAAATCCTGGGGACGACGTAGAAACTTAAAATTGCACAAGTGTAGGTTGTAGGGTCTTAACAAAGGGAAAAAGTGCAAAAACAGTTACATAGAAGTTTTTAAAATAGTAATTGTGATATTGCAACCTAAAACTCTGCACACTTATTGTACAGTAGAAAGATTAAATTAAATTAAACAAAAAAATTTTATAACATAATCATAGAATAACTACTGAATTAACATAGAGTGCGGGGGGGTTATAGGGTTATGTTTAAAAATATTTAAGTTTAAATGTGAAAAACGCTGCAACGCTAAAAATCTCTAGCAAGCAACTAATTGTTATAATTAAACTGTGATTTTATCTGTGATAGTGTACAAGATATCAAATAACTACACACTAAATAGACAGTACCTACCTAAGATAGGTAAGATTACACAAAAATTGAAACGAGTCTGGCTGTTTTTGTGATTTTCTATTGTGTTTTTTATTTTTCCTACTTGAAAACTAAGCATCATTATTGAAAATAGAGCGTTGCACTCAAAATTTTTCGCTTGCGGCGCTATTTTTTTTCGAACTTATTTTCTGGTTGCGCTACTGGGTACGAATAGCAGTATTACTGTTTACTTTTCTATTCTCATGTGAAAAAAAGAGTACCTAATTGATGTAACTACCCGTAACAGGTATTTAAAAGTAACGGAAGTTTACACCACTACTAGGGAGATTATAGGGATAATTTATTCTCTGTAATAGTTCAATTGTTTTTGTTTTTTAAATAAAAGTAATTTTTACTGTTATAATTAATAACATAATTTCTGGAATAGGAAATTACTAGAACCAGAAGAGTTTGACCTTCGAACCCGCTACTTTAGAATGCGTTTGCGTCAGAAATATTAACCTTACCTTAAACCTGAGTTCCCAAACGGGCGGCTTGGCATAAGGGATTCCCAAAAACTTGTGGAACTTGTTACCATCCAAATCCACTCCGTCACATCCTTCCACAGCTCCATACAGCGTTTTAACTATTTTTCCCATTTTTGTCTACAGCTTCTTCTAGGCACTGCTCACAAATTAAATGTTCTGCTACGAACTCCCTTGATACGTTAAAAGGTGATTGAGATTTACTACAATAAACCTGATTAATCAAACAACTTTTTAAAATTAAAGTCATACAATTACGAACAGATAAGTACATATCTAATCTAATATGATGATATTGATGTTTTGGATTATATTTTTTTACAATTATATTATGTTTGACCAGGAAATTTACAAGCAATCCACATTTACTATTTAATTTCTATAACAAAGGGGTTATTCATTTTATGATATCCTAAATCAATGAATTGTTAATATTACTATTACCACAGTAAATTATATCTACGCAATAGAAGTGTAATCCTTGTACTTGAAAAAATAAAAGGAGGACTGTACGATTGCTAACTGTCTTATTTATTTATCTTTTATAAATTAATAAATTCTATTAAGACAAAAAACGAAATTTATAAAAAAATTACAAACAATAAAACTGAATTTTTTTAGATAAATATCAAACGTATAAAAACAAAAATTAACTAAACTAATTAGAAATACAAAAAACCATCTTTATAAACATGAAATTGATAAATACTAAAACTTTTATCAAACCATTGAAGAAATAAATATGTGATAAAAATCAAAAACATAAAAATATAAACGAAATTAAAATTGAAAATAAGTCGCTAACTGACAAGAAACGTATAGAATTATCAAGTATCTTTGTTTGGAGATTATACTCGTTGGGGAACACGGCCTCAGGGAGATCGTTTCGGAGTGATGACGTTCTCCAGACGTACCACGTACCGTAAAATGGGGTGAATAGCAACACTTTTTGACATAAATGCATCTATACCGGGATTAGTATTATGCATAAAACAAAAACAAAATATGCAAGGAATAGATCTTGGTGTCCCCTTTAAGCATTCATATATATATATTATTTCTTTCTTTAACAATAACTGTCAAAATATTATATACAGGGTGTCCGGAAAATACGTGTACAACGTTTGACGACAGACTCCTGACGTCAAAATAAGTCGATCTAAGCCGACTTAGCTATATACAAAATTGTCTCGTTTAGCCGGTAAAGGGCTTCAAAAATTTGTAAAATATTGGTTTTTCCTAAATTACGTGAAAACCTGCTAATCTATTTAAATGATTTTTAGTACGTAGAGTAATACTATAAAATGACGTTTTCTAGTAGTATACTCACCGGCTGTAAATAAGTGAAAGTGTTATAAAAGTGATATAATACGTCAACATTTCTCCTGATTTTTTATATCAACGGCGTTATGACAATCCAGATATTTTTGTCGAGTGACTGGATGTATTTGGAAGCCATTTTACCTCTTCAATACTTTTCGTTGGATAAGCTGTTTTGCCACAAAAAAAATATTTACAGTTGCATACATCAATTATTAGTAATAAAATTAAAATCAAATTACCTGTAACAATAATTTTTTTAGTGACCTTGTTGCTATGGCATTTAATAATTTGACAATTATTGACAAATTGTCACCAGTCTATGAAATTGACTAAAGTATACGATCAACATTCTTGAATTACAAGTTTATTTTACCATTAAGCATGGAAAATTATACGAATTCTGAGAAGGTTGACATGCTCCTGGTATAGGGTTTTGTTCAAGGAAATGGGCGTCAGAGTGTTAGGGTTTACATGGAGAGATTTCCTAACCGTCGAATACCAAACCACCAAACATTTGCCAATATCGAGCGTCATCTTCGGAAATCGGGTGGCTATGAGAAAAAATTTTAAGGCAGGGATCCTATGCGAACAACTCGAACTGTGGAAGCAGAAGAGAACATTCTGGAAAAAGTTGAAGAAGAACCAAGTACCAGTACCCATCGCTTAGAACGTGACTTGCATGTTCTTAAAACGATTGTCAATGAGGTTTTAAAAGAACAGTTGTTACATCCAATCACGTGCAAAAAGTCCAGGAACTTCTACCGACTGATCCCCCTATGCGACTTACATTTTGTCAATTTATTAGAAACAAAAGAATCCGTAATCCAAATTTTTGTAGAAAAATATTGTTTAGTGACGAGGCGTGCTTTACAAGATGATGAAGTAACCAATCTGCACAACGAACATATTTATTCCGATGGAAATCCACAAATCCACATGCCATTAAAGTCGCACATCATCGGCATCAATTTAAATTAAATATTTGGGCAGGTATTATTGATCGCTACCTTATTGGTCCTATTGTTATTCCAGACAGGTTAGATGGAAATATTTATTTAAATTTTTTGCAAGCCATGTTACCAATTCTTTTAGATAATTTGCCCCTTTTACTTCGGATATATTACTTCAATATCCCGATGGATTGGAAGGGGCAATGATGCACCAGTAAAATGGCCACTACGTTCTCCGGAGTTAAATATGTGTGACTTCTTTTTGTGGGGCGCTATTAAAACAGAAGTTTACAAGACTCCGGTAAACACACGCCATGATTTATTGACGCGGATTTTAAATGCAGGCAACCATTTTAATATTAATAACCCCGAGACATCAATTAGGGCCCGATATCATTTTTTAAGGAGTGTTAATAAGTGTATTCAGCAAGATGACGGTCATTTTACACAATTGCTTAAGTAACGTTTTCATTTTACTTAGTTTCTTACAATATTTTTAATACATACTTCTAACTTTGTTGAACTTTGTTGAACTTTGTTTTATTATTACTGTTAATAATTTTATTGATGTATGCAGGTAATTGTAAATATTTTTTTTCTGGCAAAACAGCTAATTCAACGAAAAATATTGAAGAGGTAAAATAGCTTCCAAATACGTCCAGTCACTCGACAAAAATATCTGGGTTGTCATAACGCCGTTTATATAAAAAATTAGGAGAAATGTTGACGTATTATATCACTTTTATAACACTTTCACTTATTTACAGCCGGTGACTATACTACTAGAAAACGTCATTTTATAATACTATTAGTCTACGTACTAAAAATCATTAAAATCGAGTAGCAGGTTTTCACGTAACACGTATTTTCCGGATACCCTGTATATGCAATTTTGCAATTCACCTTACAACCGGTGTGAATAACAACACTCGTGCGATTATACATCTGGTGGCTTTTACACCGCCTATGAGGCGCAGCAACATATTTCGTATTTTAAAAAAAAATTTACACTCAGTAGTTCGTTAATTGAAAGGTAAATATTTATCATAGACAACAAATTGATAGGTAATTCCTTTATTTATAGGAAAACATTTTCTCATTTACATTAAGCAACATATACAAAGTTAATTCCATTTATTGGCGTCCACTTTAAATATTAATACACTTCTTCGATCCTTCTCAGGGACACTAATTTTGCCTATAATTTGGTCGAAACTAAATTCGGCCACATCTGGAATGTCTGGATAAACAAAAAGTGTTGTGTTTATCTGTTTTTTCATTGAAGGCTTTAATCGAAGAAAATTTGCCGTATAATTTTTATTTGTGGATTGAACTCTGTCACTGTATTTCTGACTGAAAATTGAACCAACAGTCTATTTTTATAGACTCCATTGTAACTGGAAACACGTCTTCGTACTTGATGAACCAACTTGAGAAAAATCGGGAAGACTTTCTGCGTCATCTTTCAAATGTTCTATTTTATCTTCTCTTGATGCGCTGTGAACGGAAATATTTTCGATATCATTGGAATTACTAGATTTTGTTTCATTAAAATCTGTTCCTACTACACTACGACCTGGTAAAACTTTAATCTTTTTGCGCTGTTGCCTTGGATTAGGAAGATTTTCGTATCTTAATGATTTTAAAATATCAGTTACGGAATCTGTTACTGCGTCCGCATCAGTTTCCGAAACTTTTGAACTTGGTGGAAGTCTTGATAATATTTCGCTTGGATTAATTGGAAAAATTTCACATTTTCGAGACCCCGACCAAATATTTTTGGATGCATTAGGTTTAATTGCTTCCATCAATAATTAAAGGAGGTGCCGAAATGTGGTCCTTGAAATGCTTGATTCTCTCCGGCCTTGGCCTTTTTTCCAGTCAGTTAGTATTTAACGCTAAGCCTCCTTAAATAGGCAAAAAAATGCCACATTTAAGGGCTGAGGCATGTGGCTGGAATTCGCTGGTAGAAACACGAAGGATATGTTGTTCTCTTCACATTTTTGTATAGCTTCTAAAGAGATGTGTAAAGAAAGATTGTCCTCTATTAACACTTTTTTGCCGGGAAGTTTCGAAAATACGGAAGAGCAATTGTCTCAATCCAATCTTGGAAGCAGTTGCTGTCAAGCCATTCAGAAGGGGTTGAACTGAAACGAGCAACTAGTGGACTCACTACCTTCCAAGATTCGTACATAGGCTTAGCCACATACATGAAATAAGGCAGTAAAATCGTTCCGTCTGCTGCGGCTGCAAACATGAGAGAGGTGGCCGACTTACTATGGTTCATCACCCTTCCCGGGTATTTCATACCTCTCTTTGAAATTACCCTTTTTCTTTCTGGGTCATCAGTTAGATTGGTCTCGTCATAATTAACAATATTAGACGCAATGATACCATTTATTGACTTTTGAAGATTATTAAAGTAAGCTCTGAGTATCTCTTTGTGACGCTTAATGAACCCCAATGCAAACTCCGACCCCGGCAAATTGTTTTAAAACGCTCAATTCGTCGACCGATTTTGTCTAAATAATTTTTCCCCGTTCGGAGCACTGAACTAGTCTGCTTACAATTTGGAGCTCGACTTCTTCAGACAACACAGTTTGTCCACCTTTGGGAGGACTTGATGCTAAATGTGTCTGAAAGAAATCCGTCCATCGCCACTTGCAGAGACCGGTATTTATGAAAGCTTGACAGCCACGAATAAAATTGGATCGGCATTCTGTATGCTGTCACTTGAGGTGGGACCCCTCATGCCACACTCGGCCAAAGGCCTTGGAAAGGTCCAGTGCTAATGATATAATTAATCTTTTTCAAAATTTTATTACATTCAACATCAAGAAAACAGCGTTTATTGTATACTTGCACTTTTCTTATAAAGAATGTTTTTAAATACTTATAATGTTAATAAAATTGGTCTTATGATAACAAAGCTATAGCGACCAGTACGGACTTAAATTTGCATAGGATGCATGTTAATTATCTATAAATATTTAATAGTTGCTGGCCCCTGATGATAAATCTCCCTCCACAAATCGATCCGCTCACTATCAGGATTTATTTCCATATCCAACTGTTCTCTGATATGCAATGCATTAATCTGTCGAGCTTTGACTGATTTCCAGTTTATTCCCAAATCTGCGTCGTCTGGAGTCGGATTGCCGAATCGTGCAAAGTTTGTCCAAAGTTTCAGGATGCGCCTCAGGCTCACATCTTCTACGCTTCCCGGTTCTATCGGCGGTGTTACGAATGTTTTAAAGAGGTAGCCTATGTCGTCTGCGTGCGAGCAACCTACAAAGGTTTTGATAATTTAATTGCAGAATAGCATAGGTAAAGTGTATTCATAAATATAAGAAACTGACCAAATTACTCTTATTTATTTCTACCTATAAATAGGGGTATTGACACAATGCCGACTGACCAAGGACCGTCTTAGAAAATATACAGTATTGAAATTTTTAATTTAGCAGCAAATAAATATGATGTTTATTTAAGTGTATTAAATTTAAAATATAAAAATAGAATTATGGTCTTACACTTACACTTATAATGCTAAATTATTATATTAATTAATAAATTACACAACTAAATGTACTTCACTATCGCTATCATCATCTAAAGTAATAATACACCTTTCTGTTTCCTAATATATGTTGTACGCAGATTTTCCAGTTTACCTCAGAAATTCTTTTAGTTTCATCATTAATTAGAGTTATTACACTAGAATTAATTGTGGGTGAAATATTAGTGCGACGAATTCCAGCTTTAATTTGGAATCGATCCAACCACTTGACGGAGTGTCGTGGGTGTCAAACCACGTTTTATCTAAATAAGTGATCGGCCTACCTTCAGTTCTGTATTCATTTACTTTTGTCAGATATTCCCACCGACATTCTTGAAGACGCTTGTACTCCATCAAAACCTGCTTTTTATTAATCCTTTTGAATTTAAAGCCCATGTTTTGAAGGCGCTTCCACAATGTCGTTCTTGATCATTTAATTTCTGTTTCATCTGTTGTCAGGCTTTTCATTAAATTGTACTTTGCTCTTCATACATTTTATACATTTTTCGTCCTATAAGTTCCTCGTCCCCTTAATCCAACGTTCTTGATTTTCCAATATCACTTCTTTTTCTGCGTTCCAAAATTGGCCCTTGTGTAATTTTCCAAACTGTGGAAAAGGATTTTTTTGTAAGTAAAGCCGTTTCCTTTACAACTTCTTTAGGGCACAAATTTCCGTGCCACATTAATGTCAAACACATATTCTCTATAATCTGTTTGGCATCTGTTGATAAATGCACTCTGTTATTTACTTCAGTTTCATTGCTTTCACAAATCTCACTAGAACACCAAGGACGAAACATTTTCAAAAAACAAACTAAACTCAACAGTGTACGTTGATAGACTAAATTCTAAAAGGACCCTGATTTATCCGCATTTTTTTTTACCTGAGTATGGTACAGAACTGGTTTATTGTTATTTATTATATATTGAATACCCTAATAAAAGCACTCATTTAGGTCGGTTTCTTATATTGAATAATAATAATAATAATAATCATAATATTAATAAGTTTATTTCAAACAGGTACAATATAATATATATGGTTAATATGTTATTTTTTAATAAACTTATTCAAAAATTTCCCAGAAGACCTGCTTGTAAATTTGTGAACACACTTTACCTAATTACCAAAGATATATGAACAAAATTTGGTATCCATGGAAGCGATGAGAGCACCGCTTCCCCTACTGCTTAAATAAGAAAATAATTTTTTTTTATTAAAATTAGTTTAATCCATGCCATTTTCTATAGGAAAACGACTTTACCTCTCACAAGTGTTTGTTACTAAGCCGTGACACTATAATGTCAAGAAACCTGCTATTTATGTTAAACTTTTTTGGGCCAGATGATGACATAAATTTCGCTTTCACTTTTTTATTTGTGGAGTAAAATTATCGTGAGACCCTGAATAAAATTGAAGCAGATCTTTAACATAATGGACAGTTTTTTTGAAAATGATAATACCAAAGAACTGTGTAATTTTAAAGACTCTTAAAATGTAAATAGAAAATATGATTTTCTACCTTTATATTTTAATATTCTGTATCCCAAAAGTTAATTGTTATTATTAACAAATATAACCTATTTTATAACTAAATAAAATAGCTTAAGTAGTCATATAATATTAATAAAAAGTTTTCGTCGTGATAGAGTTTTTGGTTTATACTTAAATGTCGTGATAAACTTACCAAACATGTGTGGAACTTTAAGAATTGTTTTAAGCGTGTTGAGTTTCGTATCTAAGGAGAACTTGTACAGATATAAAGGATATGCTGATGTTTGAGCATGGTTCTTAACACTGCCAATTACTCCTGCTGTAATCCAGGAATCTCCGTTTAACTAAAATAATAATGTTTCATTTATTTTTGTTTTGTGAAAGCTAACAAAACAAACGCCACTAGCTATTTTTTGTAAGATACATTTTGTTGTAAAGATAGTTTAGAACCTCACAAATACCGACAAATGTAATTCTAAACACATAAATGTTTCTCACCAAAGAAGCATTATCATCTTCATCAGGGCCAGATAAATATAAATTGTTTAACTTGTCAACATATGTCCTTTTTACTGCTTCACTTTTCTTCCAATTTATATTATGGGGTAAAAAGGATTCAACTTGTACTTTGTTAGTTTTTTCAGTTTGTTTCCTTACCTCGTTAAATAATATACCTAAAATATGTCAATAATTCGTATAGAAATCTTATTAATAAAGAAATTGAACCTAAAAGAAATATTTCGACTTACTACTACTTAAAATTATATTCAAAGATATTTTAACAAACCTTCTCGGTCAGTATAGCCAAAGATCATTGGTACTTTGTAGTACTCTCCTGATGTTATGATGTCAATTGGTCTTTTAGTCATAAAAGGCACCTTTTTAAATGGAGGTTCAATTGCTAAACCTATTGGACGTACTATTCTGGGATCGACACTCTAAAACGAAAATATAAAGGGTGACCAATTAGTGGGTGAGACGAAGATATTTATAGGTATCGAATTTTAGATGAGTGTAGTGATGTACAGTTGATGCAAAACAAAAACCGATGCACCTCATCAATCAGCTGATAATTGTAATTCCGTAAGAATAAGTGACGTCACTCGAAGGGTATGACGTGCATCGGTTTTTGTTTCGCATTAAGTATAAGTATGTTATCTTTAGCATAAATGGAGATTTGTTACTATTTTTTTCAAAACTTTATGAAGCTATGACCTTTTGCTTAGGCATTGCCAAATATGTTTATGTTGGTGGAGATTTTCATATTGACTACTTTACCAATACGCGTGACCTTGCTGATTTTATGACAAGCTTCGGTCTTGAGCTGAGTACTAATGAGCCAAATAGGATGGTGTGTAGTGACAATGTAGACAGTAGTACCAAAATTGATTATATTTTAGGTAATAATGTGTTTAATGTTGGATTGACTTGAACCCAAAGGTTAAGTGTGAGTACTCTGAGTACTACAGGGACATGTCAGAATATAATCTGGATATGCGGACAGCATATGCCGAACTTACATTTATATTTACATAAACATTGATGCTGCAAATGATAGTCTAGGTATAGGTTTATTTTACAAATATTGTGGATACAGTGCGTAATGCGGAAAGTTGCAAAATTTAAGGTCTGCACTTTAAGCAGTTTATTACATGGGAATATCATTTTAAGTATGTGGCAGAAAAGTGCGGTATGGCATGTCTTGCAATTATTTAGCTAAAGCAACTACTTAATATAAAAGCACTCTTAAACGTATATTATTCGCTAGTAAAAATAAATTATTTTCATGAATACCCAGCCAGAAATGCAAGAAAGTTATCTATAGTTAAACATAACCTTACAAAGTTTGAGAATTAGGCAATTTCTGGTTGGGAAGGGCTACCTAGTATTCAGTTCAAGAATATTTAAATGATGATAATATATATTATTATGTAACATTGTATATTTACTGGTATTGTAATGAAAAGTATTGTAATGAAATGTATTTAATTTTAATGGCGTGTAAATCTATTTATAATTGCTGCTTTTTGCAAGCATGAAATATAGATTTTGGTAATAATACAGTATAGTTCTTATATAAAAGTTGCACACGTTTTAAAAAGGTATAATTTAATAATATTTTAATTCGTACACCAACTCTGTATACTAAAACATTTCGTTGAAATATTTATGTAATAAAATTGATTTGATGAGTTTATATTTAAGAGGTGTTGAGATATTGACATTTTAGAGAGATTCCTGCGGAAATGCAAGAAATCCGATACCGATACAGTTTTCGAAAGCATTTAAAAAAATGGCCCTAACTACTTTTAAGAAAATGGAAGGAACTATATAACTGCTTAAATGATAGACGAGAAACCTTACGGTGGATTAACTATGCCTTCTTTTGTGCACTTCTTAATTTGCTTGGAAGATATAAATGGTCAAAATTTTAATCTTTTGGCTGGAACTGCTGGCATAGGAAAATTGCTAATGGTCAAATTTTCTAAAGTCAGATTTTCTCATCCTATCCATACTAAGTTCCCTCTGGCATTACCTACTGTACTATGTGTATAAAATACGTACAAAAGATATTTTTAATTTTTAATTTTTTTTTCTTATGACGATCGCAATCAAAATCTAAATAAAGAAAACACTTTGTACTTTCATGTATAAATATAAAATTTGGAAGGTGCTTTAAGTTAAAGTGTATAACAAAATATCAGTTAGATTAAATTATGTTATTTCCTCAAAAAATAAAATATGGTTTGCAGCAATAATATTTAATACTTTTATGCTTTTACTTTAAAAGGCCATAACATTGTTAAAAATAACTAACCTACCATACTGTTTACGGTTATTTCTAACAAAGTGTACAGAGAATATAATTTGCGTACTGTATGGTTGCGATGTACTTTTTATACATGGTAGTTTATAAAAAACGATAAAATCCTATTTTTTGTCCAAAATAAGCGAAAGTTGGTATTTTAGTATATCCTTCAAATCAAGACACTATTTCTTAAAAACATTTTTTTCTAAAATTAAAAACGGAGGTACTTTGACTCTTCCTCGTATACCATAAAACTTTTACTGGATTTGATGGGTGTTATTTTGTTTTGAAGATATGCGGAACTTTTCTGAAATAAAATAAGTTTACTAAATTCATAGATAAAAAATTTCAAAAAGTTAATACATTTTTTTAATTACCTTGTAAAACTAAAATATTTTTAGGTTATGTAGCTGCCTCTTCCCTACAACTTTTGTATAAAAATTGTTCTGCATCTGGTCTAGAATCTAGTTTAAGCACTAAATAAAATGGGCACATGTACAGGATGTCCGGAAATGACGATGACAAATTTTGAGGTATGATTTTACACAAGAAAAATATATAAAATATTTCATATTAACATATTATAGGTCTGTTCTAACCATCAGTTTCTGACAGATTAAAATTGTCAAATACAATCAACCAGTTGTAGGACTTAACAAGACGTCCTGGGGTCGATATGCAATATTTATCTGGTAGACTCTATTTCTGATTAACTAGTCTCGGAATGCTGGTTGGAGTAAGCCTAAGGTCTGCAAATGCTTACATGTGGGAGCTATAGACCCTTAGAGATTGCCATCACAGTGTTTTTCTTCTTTTAATTTATTAGGATGTAGTTACGATATAGAAATGAACTTTTGGGTTAGTTCACATATTGCAAATTGGCGTAGTAACATGAAAGACTGGCCTGTACTAAATTTTAGTCCTAATGTGAGGACACTAAGGACATATTTTAATAAAGTTTATTCTGAGAGATGGATAGGACGAGGCAGTAGGTTGGCCACCTCGTTCTCCAGATATAAATCCATTCGATTATTTTTTATGGGGCTTCTTAAAATCCTTAGTATACGAAGTACCAGTTCAAATATACCGGAAAAACTAATAAATTGAAACTCCAAAAATTAAGGAAAATTGGATAAATGGATAACTTTTGAAACATCCACAGAGTATTTGAAGTGCTAACCTACAGTCGACTTTACAGTAGATACTTTTGAAGGACAGATTTTATAGAATCTCAAAATGATGATAAACGTAAACTTTGTGATGTTGCTGTTCCTCCGATAAGAATTGTCGAGGGCATGAACAATTTTCGAACAAGATTGTCTGTTTCTAGTTCTCCAGATTCGAGAAAAACACCGAAAAGAATTATTGACAGAAAAAAATATACTAAGCTGCTGCACGCCTACCCGTTATACGTTAAATTTTTAATGTTTATACAGCTAACATTATACCGGGTGTCCAAAAAGTCTGGGAACGGTTAAATATATCGGAAAATACACATTGGATTCAAAAAAGAAAAATTAATCAATTTTATTTTAAAAGCACTATCCAATGATACCAAACGCGACCTCCCATCCCAAACCTTTGGGGTGGGGCAGGGGTTAACTTTTTTTATAGCATTTTCTATATTTAAAAATGTCTATTTTCCACATTTAGACAGGAGTTTAGAATCCTCTTAATTTCTTATATTACGGCTCTATTAAACTTGATGAATAAGTACATTTCAACGTTAGACATACTGCACTGCATCTAGGTATCTGTGGGATTTATTTAGACTTTACTGCATATATTTTGTATTACAATAATAGACTAAATATGTCACGAGCCGATGGCGAGTCTCAGAGAAGCGTTTCCGAGATGCAATCAGACGTTACGAAGTGAGCTATCTATCTTAGCTACCTATCGCCGTCCCAAAATTGTATTTCTAGCTTGTCAATTAAATTTTGAACTTGGCAATCGATTGTTGCACCCGTAAATTAGTTAAGTGGCCGTTCGCGGACGTTCTTAGTACATCGTGTTTACGTTTCTTGTTTACATTCTAGTGAATACAGAAAAACACTCTGATGACACCATCCTCAAGAGCCTGTAGCTCCATATGAAAGCATTTGCGGACTCATGTTAATATAAACTTCTTCCATATTTTTTAGTATTGAAAATACTTATGGGCGCGCTTATATGAGAATAGTCGACGGGCGACATGCAGAAGAAAACGACATGCAGCGGCGCGCGGCGGCAGTCGGCGGTGGGATATCATCTGTCTTTGATTCTAGTCACAATGTTACGGGCTCGAGACTGCTTAGCGTATCTAATATGAATGAACTTTAAAATTATTTAATCGGTGACAAATTTGTCTAATAAATAAACATACATAGTTTGGGTGTTTAATAGTTTTCAAATTGGTATAATATAAAATAAATAAAATTTCGTAAAGGGGTAGGAAGTACTATTAAAATTATTTAATCGGTGACAAATTTGTCTAATAAATAAACATACATAGTTTGGGTGTTTAATAGTTTTCAAATTGGTATAATATAAAATAAATAAAATTTCGTAAAGGGGTAGGAAGTACTATTATACTGGTGACTGGATCGTATAGTAATTATTTTACTATTTTAGATGACGGGATTTTGTCAAAAAACGGAAATTTTATAGGTAAGGGATGGCCAGTTTCCAAGGTTTATAGATGAAATATCCATGATAAATACCCGTAAATCAGGTCAAAAACTGTAGTATTCCAAATGAGATTAAAAATACTAAAGTCGAAATTGTACCCATTTGTAACATCATAAAAGACAAGTGACACATAATTTTTTTAAGTGAGGAATGAAACACAAAGTCTGCTCCACTAATTTAATAAATAGGTTCAGATTAACATCCCAAACATGTTTCAAAGGCATAAACCTTCATCTTCAGTGGGTAATTATTAAGATGTTGTTATTTATGAAGAGACCAATGACATTGTTGCGTTTTTTTATAAACTAATGTTGCAGAAAAATTTTTATGAAACCATATGTAACTTTAATTCGGTAAAAATATATATCTTAAATTAAAGTAAACTTAAATGAATATGTTTTTTCATTTAAGTTTACTTTAATTTAAGATATATATTTTTACCGAATTAAAGTTACATATGGTTTCATAAAAATTTTTCTGCAACATTAGTTTATAAAAAAACGCAACAATGTCATTGGTCTCTTCATAAATAACAACATCTTAATAATTACCCACTGAAGATGAAGGTTTATGCCTTTGAAACATGTTTGGGATGTTAATCTGAACCTATTTATTAAATTAGTGGAGCAGACTTTGTGTTTCATTCCTCACTTAAAATATTACTCCACTGTGAGATGGACTACTTCCATAAAATTCATAATTTTTTTTTTAATTAATGCGATTTAAAGCAATTTTAAAGTTTTACTCAAATGGAGCGCGAAGAGGTATTGTTGGCCTTTCTGGCCCGCATAAAAGTATATTAGTAAAATGTTTACACTTTTCATAGGTACTTTAAGGATATTAAAATGCGTTTATTTTATATTTGTTTTTCTGATTTTTTCGTCTTAATTGAAGGGTATTTTGCAAAAACAACCAATATAATTTTTTAATAATTTGCTTAAAATGGCTTGAATAATGGGTTGTTATTGCCAAACAAGGTAATTTTTCAAAGGTATCATTTAGCTCACTATGGCAGCTGTTGCTACAATAATAATTAACCAGGATAATATGGCAATGCGATTGAGATGCTGCAAACAGCACCAGTTTTAAAAAAATTAAATTGGTTGTTTTGGCAAAATACCAATTGAAGGTTAATGTTGACACAAATCAAAATCTTGATAATAGTAACGAGTAATTAGATTTAAACATCAGAAGGTATAAGTCGTGTCTGGCATTATTTTATTTAACTTTTGCAATTTTGCATTCTCCTTAATATTCAAAAAAAAAAAAATTTATGTATCAGTAGCATACATTGTATGGTTCTCATTACGTTGAATTTCCTGTCGCCAGCTTGGCGATTCACCACTCGGTATAAGATGCTGCCAAATAACAAATTAAGATAAACTTAGTAAACAGTATATTATTATTACCTATATTGGAAGGGATTTTTATCACATCACATAGAAAAACATTAAAATGTAAAAGTTGTGTCCGGTATTTTCAATACATAGGATGGTTGCGTAAGATGCAATATCTGTGAATTTTTTAATTTAGAATCGTACCTTCAAATTTTTTATCGTAATTTCCGGACACACTATATAATAGGTACTATATTAAACATGTTCTTACTGCAAGAAAAATAGTTTGAATTCTGTACAACTCCTCCACCGACAAGTCCTTAAGAAGTTTGAAAGCTTCAGCTTGCGTAGAAATAGTTGGATCGTGAATTTTTGCAATTTGAACAGCGTTGTGATCAGCTTCGTCGGCCCATGGATCCAGGGCCGCACCACTTTGCAAAATCGCTTTGTGAAATAGATCTCTAAAAGGTTAAATCAAAAATAATGCAAGGGTCTCTCAAATGATTGACCTCATAATTCTATATCAAAAAAATTAAATTGGAAACTTAATTAATTTTTTCTTGTAATTTTTCAAAGATAATTTATTAATTAAAAATATATATAAAGTTAGTATTTGTGTTTGTCAAACTTTTTGTGTTTGTACAAAGCTGAAAATGTAATAAAATTAATGAAGGGTGAATAAGAAATGCAAAGATATTACGTTTTTAGTACATTTTCCCTCTCGCCAGATCCATCTTCTCCAGACGGATTTCGCCGTATTACGGCTCATCAGTAAGGCTACGATCTGACGAAAGACATAACACTAATCTGCAAAATGTCGAGGACTAATTGTAAGGTGTAACATAAAGCGCTTGTCCCAATCTAACAGGAACTGTTGTAGTCAAGTTCAAAAGTCGGAAAGAAAGCACGTGCGACTCCTGTAATTATTGTGATCCACAAAAATGGTCTTTGCAGGTGCTCCTTTCCTGACTTCTAAATTCGTTTTTAAAAGGTCCTGTTAGACTAGGCCGGGTAATGCGTTTAAACGCCACAAGATGTCGCTTGACGTTACCTCTCACCGTTAGTTAATACAAATTATAAACACAATAGATTAGAGTGGTCCAATTATGTTAAAAAAAAATTTAAGTAAAGTTGTTTCTATCGTTCAAATGGCCTAGTTTTGTCCACTTTAATGTAGTAATTTGTGTGCCAAATTTGAGTTTCATAGGTTAAAGTTTAGAGAAGTATGATTTTTAATAATTAATATTTTTGTCAGAAATAAATAATAATGACAGCTAATTTGAGATTTGCACCGACTATAATTGGTTTCTTGGAAAGCCAGGTCCAAGTTGTCAACAGCTAGACTTCCCGTGATCCAGACGTCCTCCGAATTGTGCAGTTTTATTATTTAGAAGAAGGCAGAACCTTGACATGCGAAGCACTTTTATGTGTTTGGCAGATTGCGTGAGGATATCTTTTCAGGTAACCCGGAAAACTTGCTTGATAGCGCCGGTAAAGATACTGTAATGAAAGTAAAAACCGATAGAAGATGTTTTCTCATGTAGCATGAGTGGGAGTGCTTTAAAGACAACACAAAAAGAAATCAAGAGAAGAGAGCGATTTAAAAAAAGATGTTAAGACGAGGAACAATATGAAAAAGGGAAAGAAAATATGAGCAAACAATATCAATTTCCTTGTCATATTCAAACAGCTCCGGAACTGACGAAGAGTATGAACCTATAACGTCCAGTCCTTAATCATCAAGATGATCTAAAAACATATGTCAATCACCCAAAGTCGTCGGAGTTTTAGATCGTGGTAATCTTCCGACAGAGGACTTTGGTTTCTTTCTGAGCACTTAGCAGCGTTGGCCTCTTGATGACAGAGGCGACCCCTAAATTTGATTTGTTTTGTTTTCGCTTTCGTGCAGTTCATATTTATATTTAGTCATTGAAGATTTTTATTCCTAAAGTTGTGGAGACAAAATATTTGTTTGTTTGTTTTTTGGCCAACCCTAACACTAGATATATTGATAATATTCTTACCTGGATAAAGGTGATAATACATGATAATGAACCGAAGCGGCCCCCGCGCTCATCCCAAAAATGGTTACATTATCTGGATTACCATTGAACTGCTGTATATTACTCTTTACCCATCGTAGGGCCTCTACTTGGTCTTTCAAACCCATGTTACCAGTAACATTTATACTTGGTTCTTTTATTTGAAGGAAACCTTTCAAAAGTAAAGTTGATTTATGGAGGAAGAAACAAAAGATAAGAGAGGTATGAGGAAGAATAACTTTTGTAGATGAAACGGCTAATTAAACCAGTCATTTATGCTATCATATAATGGACATACTCCAGCATTTAGACGTACTCGCTTAGTCTTGACTTTGACTATGATTATAATAACATATTTATATTTTTAACTATAAAAAGAATTACCTAAAAGTCCAAGACGGTAATTAATTGTAACAAGAACTACATCTTCACTAAGAAGAAATTCTGCTCCGAATAGATTTTGTGAGTTAGATCCCATAATGAATCCCCCTCCATGAATCCATACCATTACTGGTTTTAAATTGTCTGATTCGTCTGGCAACTAAAATTATTTTTTATATCAATAAGTAGGTAATAAACCAAAAATAACCAAAAGCTTTAAAAACGACAATTAGTCAATATTGCTTTTCTCATGTATTGAATAAAAAGTGAGAATGCACAGATGCATAAAGTACCTCTATTTAGATTTTTAGAAACACATAAAATATTGTAGAATATTATTATTTTTAATAGCAAAAATTGAATTTTATACATACACTATCGTACAAAAGTAGAGCAACAAAGTGATTTTATTTCTTTGAATTTAAAAAATTAATTATATGATTGTCATCCCCAGATAATTTTAATGAAATATTATCGCCACAATATTAGTAATATTTCACAATATTTTGGTACACTTTAAACAAAACGAAGATAGAGAAATATTTTCGTTTGACTAACCTCTCGTGTAAAAACATTTAAATTTAAGCAGTCCTCCGATCCTATGAGTTGCTGGATATCGTCATTTTTGTGATAACAAGCGTTTCCTTCTTTGGTTGCATCCCTAACTCCTACCCAAGTACTGGGTGGTTGTGGATCCTAGAAACATTATGCTATGCTCATTCATCCCTAAACATTGTAATAATCACTAAACATTTTTTAAAGTCATTAAAGATTAGTATTGTAACCCAACGTTAAAAATTGGGTATAAATGTATGAGTGTGTATTTCTATAATTGAATGTATTGCCAAGAGTCCTGAGGACGACGTAGAAACTTAAAAGAGTCGGCACAGTTATACAGTAAAAATATTCAAATAAATAAAAAAAGCCGATCATAGCATATTAATTTATAGAATAACTGCTTAACTAACTCCTTAGGGGAAAATTGGATTAATTAAAATATCCTTTCAATATTATTGCATAACCCTGACTTTGTTGTCTAACTACATTGACCAAATTAAAATCAATTAATAAACGGTGGCATATTTATATTTAAAAATAAGGAAAATGATTTATTTATTTATTGGCAACACCGCAGATAATAAAATTGGGGATAAATAAACAGTGAAGAGAGGCTCTAATTCTGGGTAATTAATATAAGGTGCGAGGGTGTTATATTTAACAATATTTAAATTTAGGTCATCTCTCTTTTGGGAAAACACCTGTTAAGGCGCCCATAAATACTGCAATGATGCGTACGTCGACTTCATCGTTTCAATACTCATGCTGAGCCGAATGATTTGCATCAAGCTTTGCCGCGGCATCTAGAATCTCGTACAATGGTGATCGGAGATGCGGAATACATAATCGAGCTAGAGCAATGGCTTTCGGCTTGGAAGATTCGTTTAGATCCCTCCAAGACGAAGGCTATTTATCTTTCGAAAAATGTTAGTAGGCCTGAGACAAGACTTCGTGTGAACGGAGCCCAGGTAAACTGGTGCCAGAAGAAAACATGCCTGGAACTTATATTTGATCAACGACTGCCATTAAATGTTATGATTAGAACGCGATTTTATCTATGATATGTTACAGATATCAAATAATTACAATCTAAATAGACAGCTTGCATGTTTGAAATAAGATTATTTTACATTATTAAAATATTACTTTGGTAGAAGATCAAATTTAATTATATTATTTATAAACATCGTTTACGCAGAATGACCGGCAATTACAAAATGCACAGTAACTGCAATAAAATGTAAATAAACAATCCTTATAACTTATAATGGCGTGTGTGAGGCCATAAACGAGAAAGTAGGGATACTTGCCCCAGTGCATGTAATAAAAGCAGTAAGACTCTTATATGATTTATGGCAGCTTCAACATAAATACACCCTTGGGTCTTAGGTACTGATAGCCTTTTATACAATCACACGCAGACAATTTCGATGTCGAACCAGACATATTGTAAAACTAGAAATAGTAATTTCGTAATAATACACAAATATGTGTTTAATTACATTTTGCCCGAAATTCTACATTTATCATGTAATTATACATTGTTGTAAAATTTTAAAATGTAAATCTACCATTAAGCATGGATTATTACAGGAAGTGTGTAATAATAAAATTTAAATATACTATTGTAGATATGTAATTAAACAACTTAGTCAACTTCAATTTATGTTCATTTACAATATTTTAGTGTGTACTTCCACATTATACGTAGGTATATGTAAAATACTTCTTATCTTTCACTATTTAATATGTTTTTATAACGGTGTATTATTATACTGTAATAATATTTAGTAAAAATATATTCTATAGCTGTTAATGGGTTGTTTATTGGCAAACCTTTCTCTTGATGTATATAATCTATTTGCTTCATCTCAAAATATTTTGCTGGAAATTTACTCTCTTTTCAGCAAATTATTTTTTGGCAGAATAAAAAGGTTATATCCAGCAACAAAAGTTTACCAACAAACACCCCCATTATAACAGCCAAAAAATATATTTTTAACAAAAAAAGGTTACCAAGCTGAACCCATAAAATATATTAATAAGAACTGGCAAAATTTGTTGAAAAGGTGTGGTTATAAAAAAAAACAGCCCTTCCGTATAATTAAGTTTATTTTAGCCTCAAGTTATATTAAGAATTAAGTTGTACATACCTACATTAAGGAAAATAGATGTCTTAAACTAATAACAAATTAAAGAAAATAGGTTTCCTTTAAAAAAAAATATAATACAGTAACAAATGTAACAAATAAGGGTCTTAAACAAAAAGAAAATTAAATGACTTTTTTTGGGCTTTCATTTTAAACTGACATACGTAAACTCAACAAAAAGAAACAAAAGGTAGTCCAATATGTTAATAAACATAAACTGCAAACCAAATTGCAAACAACAAATAAATTATTTGGTAAAACCTGGATTGCTTTTAGTAAATAAAATGACATATTCGTATTTTAAATACTCTCGAGAACTGTATGTAAAATATGAATTTGCAACAAGGGTAAGCACTAACATGAGCACGGTAGGTGCATAATATGCGACCAATAAAAAATTAGACAAAAGTTATTATTTTATTGGTTGACATTTTTATGTGCTCTACTACTTTATCATACCTTTAGTTAGCATCACTTCTCAACCTAACTGACACTAGCTTACGTTCTAAAAAAATTAAAAAAAAATATTACACTCTTAAGTTTAGTTACTTTGCTAGTGGTAAGTTGCATAAATAAAACATAACTCTCTTAGGCTTGTATTATGATCTACTATAAAAAATTGCATTGCATTTATAAAACTTACCTGTTGTATATTTTCAACCAGATAAATAATTTAAAACATATAAATTAGCACAAAACTGAAAAATTGCAGAAGTTGCATCACCCAAAACAAAGAACGATTGAAATGGCCGCACGCATGCACGTTCTCTAGTGGACTGCATTGCGTGATGATCGGTGGTCTGGTAAACGCGTGACCCGAACCGTTTATCTCATTGGTAGAGTTAACTAAGTACATTGTAAATTTACATTTTTTATGGATTTTCACTTTGTGTTTCATATTTCTACATAGCTGCGTGTAGTTTTAATGTAGATTTACATGGAATTGGAGAGTTATTGCATAGAACATTGTAAAAATAGACTAAAAATTTATTTTTACCATGCACTGTGTAACTATATATACTCACTGATATGTTCAAATACAGTTTTTATTATTTTTGTATATAAAAACTGTAAAGTTTGTGTAAAAAGTAATGTAAAATTACCCCAATTTTTATCAGTATAGATAAAAGAGAAATAAAATCTCAGTTATAAAGAGAAATACCCGTTCCTTTAAAACATATAAGTTAAATTTACTCATTTTTAACCTCATGGTGATAATTGACCAATTTATTAAGTGGAAAAAAGTTTAATAACGCTTTATTCGAAATATCACACCTGGATAAGGGCGGAACAAGTCACACGATCCAAAATAAGCCTTCTATTACTATCCAAATTAATTTTATTCTATAAAAACTTACCGAATTAATTTAAAATAAATGACTTGGGCCATTTTTACATAGCAATCCCTTAATTGTCTATAATACGTATCTTTTAAACATGAAGCCCTTTCGTGAATGTACTTTATGGATATTTGTTTGCTGTATGTTTAAAATAACGACATCTCTTCACTGAGAAAATTGTATCGTATATAATATACCGGGTGAACAAAAATTATTTTCATTCAATAGGACTAACAATTCTTTTTCGAGGAACAGCCAACACCACACCAATTTTCTGAGGGTACAATATGGACTGTACAAAGAAATGCGGATTTTCATTCTGAGAATTCACATAACCAGTGAGATGGAACCAGGCTTCATCAGAAAAAGGTGTGAGGTCTAATAAATCATTTCTTTTCAATAAATTTTGGGTAAATCACCGATAGTAATTCCTGTGTCTTTCAAAATCTGCAGCTTGAATTTCCTGAAATACTTGCAGTTCATAAGGAAACAAATTTAAATATTTTTTGAGAATAGTCCTGTATATTCCATAAGTTCTTCCTACTTCTTGAGACAGGCGTCTTACACATTTTGTTTGCGTATTTTGAATTAGTTCAAGAACCAGACTTTTTAGGACACATGTTTCTACTTGAATTTGGTTCAGGAATACGCCTTTGGAATTACGTGTATACGAAATAAACGTTATGCTCCATACAGGATCTTGAGGGGGTGTTTATGTCAGGTAAAACCTTTGACATTTGTTCTTTCTTCGCTTGCTTATTTAACAATTTCATTGGAATTTGGAATCTCCACTCGGCAAAGGCTTTTGTTGGTCGTGTGTCGTGTGAGTTTATTTGGATTTTTTAATGGGGCTGCTAGCTTGGGCGCCTATAACCGTCTTTTAGACGGTATTGGATAGTGCCTCTCCACAGTTTTCATTGCCTCTCTACTGGTAATTGGGCTCTCACATAGGAAGCCAGTCTTTAGGTAGTTTGTAGGTCGAGTCTGGTCTGGCTCTTGTGTGTCTGTTATTAGTATGTTCGTCGAAACGCCCGTAGGGTAAAGTGGGCAAATCCCGGTCAGGTGGACAATGCCGGTCAGGGCTTCAAAGTATTTATAGTTAATTTTGGCAACAATGCAATGTGCGTGCACATGTGCCAGCTGACCTCTGATTCTCGATAGCCGATTTGTGAGCAGTTTGCATTAATACCTTATTTAGTGCAGTGAACCACGTGTTTTCGACAATTCTGATGTAATATTTACGGTAAGTGAAATAATACTTGGAGATAAAATCTTTCTATTGTTTTATAAAAGCTCAGTTACTACATAAAGATTGACTATTTTTCTTTCTTTTCTTGTATAAAAAAGAATAACAAAACATTTTTTTTCTTGGAAAATGAGGCAAAAGAAAAATTGTCACAGATGGGTAATGGCGGTCAAGCAACAAGAAATTCCCTCAACTTCAACTGTCTCTTTTCAACAAATTATTCCTGTTCCTAAACTAGCAGAAAAAAAGGAGCAAGCTGTAAGCAGGCAAAAACTACACGCGAAAATACTTACAGCCACACCATTGAAAAATGAGTTAGAGGAAAGGGAAATCAAGAAACAGGAAAAGGCAAAGAAGATATTAAAGGCACAGACTTCTAAAATCAAGCCAGATAAAAATAAGGGAGCTTGGATGAAGAGACAAACTCATAAAAGAAAATTATTTGATGAAAGCTCATCAGATTCTGATATTGATGTTCAATGTGATGATAATGACGATGAGGATATCGATGAGGTGAGGATAGATGTTTGATTTGCAATGATCATGGAAAAAATAACGAAGAGTGGTACCGGTGCACCCAATGTGGAAGATGGGCGCATTCTGAATGCAGTGGATGGGACACAGCAGAGGGATACATCTGTGATGAGTGTCGGCCTTTTACTTAAGGAGATTTATTCTAGCTATTTAAAATTTTCAGCTATTTTAAATTCAAATTTTGTTTAATTTTTAGTTGTAAAAAGTAAATATACCTTTTGTTCTTAAATAGATATGTTTTTTTATATCAATAAATTTTTATTTTTTATAAAGAAATACGTATTTCCAGCTTATTTCATTATTCCTAAAATATTTTTCTGCGTGACCGGCATTGCCCGCATAGGTGACCGGCATTCCCCGTATGTATGGCAATGCACTGATAAAATTAATTATTTGAATCAAAAAAATTTACCGTTGACTCAAATAAATATTTGTTTCCTATTAGCCAAACAAATATGTATTTGAAAAATACCAAGGAATTATTTGCCTAAATTAGTATTATCTGATTTGATACAAATTACTTTTTATTTGGAGTTAATCACTGAATACAAAATTCAAGCAAATATTTATTTCCTTAACAGTAATCTAACTTAAATAAGCCGCTTCAATGACTTAAGGTAAATAGG
This sequence comes from Polydrusus tereticollis, assembly GCA_963920685.1. Classification (NCBI taxonomy): domain Eukaryota; kingdom Metazoa; phylum Arthropoda; class Insecta; order Coleoptera; family Curculionidae; genus Polydrusus; species Polydrusus tereticollis. The sequence continues at coordinate 19,743,716 of OY987330.1, read as the reverse complement.
TTAAAAGTTAAGTTAACAAAATGTTTATTTGATTGATATTTATATATATTTTATCAAGTACATATTTATTTTACTTTTGTTTTACATGTATTTGCCGTAACAACAACGTTATTTAATTAAACAATTTAAGTGATTTGATTTAAATAAACCGGTAATCTCCATCAAAGTGATTGTTTTTTTATTCAAGTACAGGGTTATCCAACCAAGACTAGACAAGGCGATTTTTTGACTTTTCCTGTACTTTTATAAAAAAACTGAAATAGCCATCTTCAGTCATTTTCTCCCGCGAATTCGAATATCTTCAGCAAAAAACAATTGAACATTAAACAAAAGTACTAGGGGTCACTTTGATATTTTTTTAAATGGGATGCCGTATTTTTAATGAGCTTATCCGATTTCTCATATAAATTTTGATCTAAAATGTTGGATTTTTATTTATTTTTTATTTTTTTTTTTTTATTTTTAACATTTTCCGAATTTAAAACTGAAGAAAACAGGCGTTTTTGAATTAAAAATCCAACATTTTGGATCAAAATTTATATGAGAAATCGGATAAGCTCATTAAAAATACGGCATCTCATTTAAAAAAATATCAAAGTGACCCCTAGTACTTTTGTTTGATGTTCAATTGTTTTTTGCTGAAGATATTCGAATTCGCGGGAGAAAATGACTTAAGATGGCTATTTCAGTTTTTTTATAAAAGTACAGGAAAAGTCAAAAAATCGCCTTGTCTAGTCTTGGTTGGATAACCCTGTACATAATTGTTTAACTTGTCTTTTATATTTATTTAGATCAAATATAAATTTATTTGGTTTAAATACCTTTCAAGTACGTGTTTGTACAGACGTCACATAAAAATAAGAAATATTGAAATGTTGCTATTGAATATGGTTTAATCAGTACCTATACCATAATAATCACAAACCTTATCAAATTGTTTATAGTGTTCAAATAATAGGGCAAACCAACAGAAAAAACACATTTTTGCCGAAAATAAAGGTTATGACAAATTACGCGCACGCGCACAACGATTTTTACATGAAAATAACAAAAAATTTAAAAGATAACCATCTCTTATTTTATTTCTTATTTTTTGTTATGTTATGTGTTTCTAAACGTCTTATGGCAGATCTGTAGATTCAACTCTTATTTTATTTGTATGTTATGTTATCTTGCTGTATAAACCGACCATTAGTTGTTGTTCCCCTTAAAATATACGTCAATAAAACATTATAGAGAAGTTAATAACTTTGATACAAAATTAAATAAAGGCAAATTTAATTAATTATATTATATTTTTTACGTTAGGAGGTTTGATAGGTATTGAATTATGGTGAAAATTGAGAAAAACTGTCCTATTTGTGACCTAGGTAGCCATGATTTATAAATACCTGGCTACTAAAAAGATTTTTTGTTCGAAATTTCAAATTAGTTATTACAAGTATCTTTTCTTTGCCCCTTATCTTACTTTTTTAACTCGTTTCATGCGTACCTAACTAAAATATTCAAATATAGTTTCCTACCTTGAAAAGTATCTAACATATGGGATATACCCCTCGATATACCCCAATCTTCTAAATAATTATTCATATTACGTTTATTCCCCATATCTTCGTTTTAATTTTTGATGGAACCACTAACTTCTGTGCCACTAACAAAGAAGATTTCACTCTCACTCATAAATTTCTACAAGACAAAATCGAACACAACTGACCCAAAACGCGATGATCAGGCCACTTTTGTATAACCAATCAAATTACTCAAAGCCCAAAGTAGGCGACAGGAGTTCATTTAAATACTTAATTATTTGTTTGGATGACCAAATTATTTGAAAAGTTCGGCAATGAATGATTTAAATTAAAGTTAAAGGTATTTAGTTCTTAACTTGAAATGTACTTCGATTAAATAATTAGTTATTTGTAAATAGTTGGTTGTTTTATATTAACGATTTAATGTAAATACATAATTATTTAGTTTAAATGACCTAGACATTTAAATAGTTCTCTATTGGGTGATTTAACTAGCGATTGACGGGATTTAGTTCCTAAATAAAAATTAGTTCGATTAAATAATTAGTTATTTAGATTTTGTTATTTTAGTGGTTTTTTGGTAAGATATTTGTTTGAAGGGTTCTATGATTTGACACAAATCAACCAACAGTCAAATAACTTTGCAAATAAAACGAAATACTCTCATTTATTTCAGTTAAATCAAATTTAGTTAATTAAAATCACATTTATTTATTACCAATAATTATTCACTAAATAAATCAGATTATTTGATTAAGGGAACACAGTTTTATCAGTGTGCCAGTCAAAAGCACATTTTTGTATATTTTGTTGTCATAAAATTATACAAAACATTTTCAGATTCTTTTGCGTCAAAAACGGTAGTGAGTGCACTAGTGACTTGCTATTTTGAAATCATTTACCGTTATGTGTAATTTTTGTGCTTAGGATAAAACAATTTTCTTAAGTGACCGCCATTTGCCCACTTTACCCTACGTCTGTAATAGTCAGCTGTAATTTTCGAGAAAAGGATGGCCTTCGTCTTGGTTTCAAATATATAACTAAGAAAAAGGCTTAATATATTTTCCTTATTTTCTCCAAAACGAAGTAAGATACGAAAGAATATCAAGAGACAAAAATTTGTATTTTTAGCTGAGAATTCCTTCTACTTTAGTAATATAAGTTAAACAGGAATTATCAATTTAAATCATTTTTAATCTAGTTTATTATATTTCATGTTACTAAAGTTAAAAAGAAAATAGTTTATTTTAACTCCAAATTGTAACTAAAAGTTGACTTTATACATGGTACTTTGGTAATAAAAATTAGGTGCTTAAATTGTTTCTAAACTAATTTAATATATTTGGTGTTATTAAAACTGAAGAAGAAGCGTTCATTTTAGCCCTAATATTGGTATACCAAATACCGTCTCATATTGTTCATGGGATATAAAAAAAAGCTTTAAAAAGTAGACTTCCCTCAACTTTAGTAACACGATTTAATTTAAAATTTACAGTTGATGACATTCTCAATCTGATGGAGTGAATCTGACAATATGAAAGTTTAAGGAAGTTTTGCTGGTGTGAAACTTAATTAACGTGTAATATCTAAATTATTTTATCTTGCAGGCGTTTCAATTTCGTAACTCGGAAGCCATTTGAAGGCCTTAATCCAGGGCTGGCCCCTGGCGTTAAACGTAAACTTTCTTTTATTCATAAACAAAAACATGAGTTTGTGTTACTAAACTAAATTCAACTCAGTCCTTACAAATTAGTTTATACTAATTCCCTATATCACATTAAAATAGAGATTAAAATACTCTGTTACGTGCTTTGGCATTGGGGAAATTATTAACCAAATTCATCAGGTCCTTTTTCGATGCCCTTGACACACATTATTGATCGCAGAAAATTTGTCATAATTTTCAGTTTGCTAAATGACTGTTCTACACTGGAAACTGTCACAAGTAATGTGAAAAACCGGCCAGTGAAAAAACAAAAACAAACTAGTGACATTGTGTGAACTAACCTGCGCTAACATGTCTGAAACCGTATCTAAGAAAAAAAACTATTACAAAAGGGAAATAAAAATTTAAAATATTTAATGCATTTTCTGCATGCATCTTTTAATAACCTGACTAATAACCCTTTGCCATTTTAGATATCTGTTTTTATTGTTTTGGTTTTCGCCTTTGATTTTAATGTGAATGTATCTGGTCTAAATATATGATGGATTTGTTATATTTTTCATTTTTAAATAAAAACAGAATTTTATATTTAAGATAACGAAAGTGCACACAGAGATCTTGTAAGATCCATTGTGCCTTTGAACTTTGCTTTAGTTCACAATGTTACTGTAGTGTTTGACAAATAAATACATAGGATATTGTACTTATATTATATATGATATATGACGCATTTGAAGGAATATATATAGGAATAGCTTGTCCATATATTTTTTATGCCCATGTGTTAGATTAATAGCTATTAAGGTGGGGGCTCCTATGGGGCCCCAAACCTTGGGGCCCCCTGTGAACCACATCGAAGTGCCTTACGATAGCTACGCCACTGTACTAGGGAGATTATAAGTGATAATTTATTATCTGTATAAGTTCAACTGTTTTTGTTTTTTAATAAAAGTAATTTTTACTATTATTATTATTAATAATATAATTTCTGAATAGGAAATTACTAGAAGCAAAAGAGTTTGCTGAAAACTCACATAACGGGTGACCTCCGAACCCGCTACTTTAGAATGCGCTTGCGTCAGAAATATTAATACTACCTTAAACCTGAGTTCCCAAACAGGCGGCTTGGCATAAGGGATTCCCAAAAACTTGTGGAACTTGTTACCATCCAAATCCACTCCATCACATCCTTGCACAGCTCCATACAGTGTTTTTACTATTTTTCCCATTTTTGTATACAGCTTCTTCTATGTAGTGCTCACAAATTAAATGTTCTGCCACGAACTCCCTCGATATGTTAAAAAGTAATTGAGATTTACCACAATGAACCTGACTAAACAAACAACTTTTTAAAATTAAAGTCATACAATTACCAACAGATAAGTACATATCTAATCTAATTGATGTTTTTGGAATATTTATTTTTTTACAATAATTATATTATGTTTGACCAGGAAATTTAGAATCGATCCATATTTACTATGTAATTTCTATAACAAGGAGGTTATTCATTTTATGATATTCTATATCAATGAATTGTTAATGTTACTATTATTAATATTATTAAGCTGATGATGCGATGTAAAAAGCGATTTCGATCAAATAATATTTAAGTTTGTGTACGTAGACATGCTAAAGTAGTAAACATTTATTTGTTCTACCCTACCGTATAAGTAAAAGAAGATACTTAACCCTTTGTTCCCTAGTGGTTTCACGGTGAAACCACAAACACAAGAATTTTTCGCTGCGTTCCTAGTGGTATTAGATTGAAACCAGTGCAATTATATACCGTATAAAGGCTCCTCCTACTTAAATTTTGTTGTGGTCTGCCATTTGCATTTACGTATTAGTGGGTAATAGCACGTGTTGTTGACCGGGCAGACAGCGTTAGAGCCTGTAAGCAAATTTGGTGATTTTTTTGATTATTTCGCTATGGCAGGTAAGTTTTATTTGTTTCTACAATGATATAAACATTTGTATTTATTATTAAAGCGCCTTATTATAAATACTTTTTAACTTACAATAAATATATTCATGATATTAGGTACCGGTTTTACGCTGAAACCACTAGGAAGCTAAGCATTGTTTTTTATTTCAGAAAAAAACGTATATTCGTACAGAGAGCTAGAGAGTATGTCGGCGGATAATTTATTTACGATGTTGGAAACCATTCCTTCAGATGGCGAGTCAGAAGAACCGAGTAGTGACGAAGATGAGGTAATGCACGATGATGATCTATTTGACATTGCGAATTTGCCAATAATATTTGAAGACCAGCCTTCAAGGGTCGACAATACGGAGAATATTATTACTGACGATGAAGCCTTTTGGGACGAGGAAGATAATATTTCTCTCTCTGTTTTGAGGGAAAGGGAACTAGCCAAAAAGACAACGTGGACCAAATCAATGGAATATTGCGTTACTAATATCAAGGAGTTTACAGAAGAAACCGGTCCTAAAATCCCAGATGTTCTGGAGATGCCAGTAGATGTTTTTTTGCACTTGTTTCCCAAAACATTAATTGAGAAAATTGTGTTTGAAACGAACCTTTATGCGCTTCAAAAACGCGGAGGAGACTCTTCATTTACACCAACCTCTGCCAAAGAGATCAAAATTTTCCTTGGAATAAATATCTTGATGGGAATTAAAAAATTGCCCAGTTATTGTGATTACTGGTCTGCTAGAGAACAACTACGAGATCACTACATAAGTTCAGCAATGTCTAGAGATAGGTTTGCTTGGCTTCTGGCAAATGTGCATTTAGCAGACAATTCAGTGACGCCTGGTCGCGACTCGCCAGATTATAACAAATTGTACAAAGTTCGCTTTCTATTGGATGTATTGTCTGAAACCTTTCGTTCTTCATATGGCCCTTCAAAATATCAATCTATTGACGAATCTATGATTCGTTTTAAGGGTCGCAGCTTTCTCAAGCAATTTATGCCTCTCAAGCCCATCAAACGAGGTTATAAAGTCTGGGTTCGATCTGACGAGAATGGATACGTCTGCCAGTTTCAAATATATGTTGGAAAAACTAATAATCAACCAGAAAAAGATTTGGGCAAAAGGGTTGTCTTAGATTTGACGCGAGATTTGGTTGGAAAGGGGTATCACGTTTACTATGACAACTTTTTTAATTCCGTGCCATTACAGAAAACACTTCAAGCAGAATTTAGTTATGCGTGCGGCACTGTCAGGGCTAACCGAAAAGATCTCCCAAGTGATTTACAATCTGACAAAGAATTACAGACCCGGGGAAAATCTGAGTCAAGGGTTAGCAAAGATGGATTGGCTTTTGTAAAGTGGAGGGACAGGAAGATAGTTCAGTTTTTGGGAAATCATCAAAACCCTTCAAAAGAAGCAACTGTTACCCGAAAGCAAAAGGACGGAAACTCACAAGTGATAACCTGCCCAACGATGGTCAAAGAATATAACCAGCATATGGGCTATGTGGACAAAACAGATGTGTTGAAATCTGTTTCTGAGATAGACCGCAAATCTAAGAAATGGTGGCATCGAATTATGTGGCATTTCATAGATATATGTGTTGTAAATTCTTTTATTCTCTTTCAACAAAAAGCGCAGTGTGCGGTTCCAAACCTGAAATTTTTCCGGATATCTGTAGCTTCAGGGTTAATCGGCGCTGGTGGTAAAATAAAGTCACGGAGTAGGGTTTCTTCCCCTACAGTCACAGGGAGACATTTCAAACAAATTGTGCCTTATGAGAAGAGCTTTGAACAATGCTTGCATATGCCAAAGCACGGGACATCTAGACGATGTGCCTTTTATAGCACTAGTAGAGAACCTCACAGAACCAGGTGGGAATGTGCGACGTGTAAGGTTGGATTGTGCCTTACAGAAAAAAAAAACTGTTTTTTGTTGTATCATAAAAAATAGTGTACCTAAGTGAACAACTATTATACGTTAGTAATTAAGTTTTTATTTTCTTGAATCAGAACGCCCTAGTTCCCTAGTGGTTACATATTGAAACCATAGTCTAATAAAAAAAATAAACAAAAAAAAATTATATTTTTCACATTTTTGCCTTCTAGAAGCCCAATGAAGTAATATTCTTTAATTTTTACTCTAATTTTTGAATGTAAAAGTTTTCAGGAAACAAAGGGTTAAGTTATTTTTAGAGATAATTAAATACTTTATTAATACTTATTAGGTTACAAAATACGATACAATAATTATTTAAGAATCTAATACTAGGGATCTAAAGGTTAGTTTCTTCCTTTCGCCGAATTCATCCCCAGACGCGTTTCGCTATACAACTGCTCGTCAGTGAGGCTATATATTCCGCTGAAAGGAAGCGAGTAGCTTTCTGAATTCTGATTGTTGGTACTCGGTCCTACTGAATAGCGCTCCTGGCGGCGACTCCTGCAATTTATTGTTCAGCTGGTACAGAAAAATTATTGGAAATCGCAATGTTCTTTAGGAAATCCATATTTTCCACGAAAATAAAGATTTCGAGGTGAACCAAAAACAGAAATATTAAGAATAGATGTGACTTGATAATTAAACTTAATTTAGAACAATATATTTTTTCACCACTGCAGAGTGTCTTAAACTTTTGTTAAAAACATATTTTTGCTTAAACCTGTATATTATAAACGTACGTCTATTTTTTAGTAAACTTTTAAAATGTGAGCGATTCTCCATTAATTTATCTATAATATTCTTTGAAATCCGACATCAAATAAAAAAGTTATTTGCGATTTAAATTCATGGAAAATTTAGGTGGATCGATTATCTTGCCTGTGAGTGTATGTTCAGATTCTTATGTTAATAAACTTGATTAAATAAATTTCGAAAGTCAACGCTTGAACGTATTATACCAAAAATGTATTTTCCTCGAGAATGGCTTATTTTATCGAAACAAATGTAGGGTACCTTGCACTATTCAAAACAAAGAAGGAAATCAATGATATTCCGTATATGCACATAAATATTCTGCAACATTTAGTGATTTTTCTTATATCGGTCTTGTTTTTAATCTCCTCAGGTAATTAAAAAAACGTATACTTATATATTTTAAATTGCACTAATTCAAGCAACACAGATTTCCTATTTTCAAAGCCTTGATATACAACGTTATTAAAATAGCATTTACTAAGAAAAAAACCGGGTTTTTAATAAAACCTTTGCAAAAGAAGACTTGTTTTAGGTTTCACTACTTTATACTACAATTCTTATTATTTTATTTCTTTTTACCCTTAACTAAGCAAAAGATAGTTGTTCAGAAGTGGGTTAAGATGCTTGTCTTGACACTTTGAGGACACACACTAACAAACACCGAAAAAACGTATAAAAGGAAGGAACAAATAAGTTTATTTAAAGGATCCTTTTTTTTTGGGGTTTTGTTACTCAAAGAAGCTAAATCTAATCAAACGCTTTTTTTATATTGACTGTTAGTAAAGGCAACTTTGGAAAACATAACATTTTAAGCTATTTCAGGCTTGCCTGCAGAAAACAAGAACACCTCCTAGGATTTTCAATGTATTTGTATATCAGGATTTTATCCTTTGACCTCTATTACTGATTGAAACTATTTGGGTCTTGTCGTTTGCAGTAAATTTTGATATCGGCTCCTGTTTTAGAACTGGCCTGACCAATACCATATAGAGGTTGACCTTGAATAACAGGGTTTCTTTTTTATATTTATATTAGATTTGTTCATTAACCAAAAAAATTATAATTTTACTCCAAAATTAACATTTAAATATTTAAAAAGAGCAAAGGTCACAGACCCTATAAATAATTTTTCATCATTAATTAAAATATTATACTAATTTGTCATTCATAAATGTGTCGTGAAGTATAATTTATCTTCTTTCAACTGAGATGGTAACTAGAGTGCTTTAATTTATCTTACTTGTGAATTAAGCACATTTTTTTCAGCTCTGTTCGTAATGACCCTATTTTCCGGCAGGTATATATCCGATGGCAGATAAAATCATAAAACGCTGTATGCAAAAATATGAAAAAGTAACCTTAAAAATATTATCTAGATTGCCCTTTTAAATTTTATTACGACACCTGACATCAGTCTACTTTTGTTTTAAAATATTATAAAAAGTCCCATTTCTTAAACTTAAAATTAAATTACAAATTAAGACGTTATGCTATTTTGACGTAGGTACTTAATTAAAATAAAAAAGAACTTTTTACTTGTAATTTTTTAGTTAAAGTTGTTTTATTTCAGTTTTACATAAATTTATTTGTTGCATTATATTTTTTATATATTTTACTCCAAAAAGTCATCCGTTTATCGTCAGGGTTAATTCCCGCGTAAGAATCTTCCCCAATATTTAAGAAATTGTGTTGATCGTTTGTAAACGGCTTCCATACAATGCCGAGTCCTTCATCAGGAGTAGGATTGCCATATCTAGCAAAATTAGTCCATAGTTTAACTACAGTTCTTATGCTTTTTTCTTCTGTGGTTCCTGGTTTCAGTATTTCAGCTGTTGCTATGTTGCTAAACATGTAGCTAACCTCATCAAAATGGCAAGTACCTTAAAAAAAGTATAAGAATTCTTCTTTATTTATCAAGTAATGAACTCATGGAGAAGTAATGTAAAAATATGTTCCTATAAATTACGACAGGTAAATTATACATAAACATAAAGAAATATTTGTAGTTTTTATAGTTTGACCACCTTCTAAGAGGTTAATGAGAGTTCATATTTCATTTTCCACCCTCTTGCTTCAGTCGTCACCTTGAATTAGGGGCCAAAGAAACGTTTTATTTTTAGGCAACACGCTTTTAGCCTGGAATGTAGAAAACTATCGGGAGATGCATCGCAAGGCGACATCTTGTGGTGTTTAGTTGCATCAACCGCCTTGATATAACAGGAATCTGTATACGTTCAGAAATTAGAAAGGAAACATCTGCAAAGCCTATAGAGCTGGTCATAATTCATAATTACAGGGTCGATGTCATTTAGCATTGAAAGCCTGGAAAGGACTGCTGCCTCACGTACCACTCGGCCAAGATAGCGTGAAGTCATTCGATGCGCCGTGGCTAGAGACAAAATTTGTCATGTTTATAGAGACTTTTATAGAGTAAAGAACGGTATAGTTGCACTGTAATCTCCACGAAGCAACATGCTTCTCATTTATTTATTTACTAGGTTCCATTGTTATTTATAATATTACCCTCATATATTTCTTTTGCTTTACTCTGCGTGTTCAAGTATAAATCAGTGAACTATATGAACTAAACGAACTAGTCTTTTGCACTATTTACTTTATTAAACGAGATCGAAAGATTGAAATCGGCAAAGTGAATTAAACTTCCCAGCACTACTACTATTTATTGCAGTAAAGGTCAATGATATAATGAAAACTTTACTATACCGTTAGATACCATCTAATTTGCCTGTAGTAAATTAGGAACTTCAATATCATAATTCCACCTTCTTATTAACAACGATTGATATTCATACCTGGTATATGTGATAGCTTTATCTTGTGTTTTAAGAAATTGATGGAGGTATCCAAAGTGCACCTATACAAATACACAGGATATTTAGATGTTTTTGAATGATTCACTGCAACAGCATAACATGGTGTAATGTAAGCAACATCTCCCAATAACTGTAAAAAAAAAACCATAACTATTTGTTAGCTATCACATTTAATACGAAAATAGTTCCATAATTTTCTTAAAGGAAGTAAGTATTCCAGTGATCGACAGGCAGGGCCGTAACTAGGTATAGGCAGAGTAGACCCATGCCTACGGGCGCAAAAATCATAAATAAAATTATTCTGAATAATGATAAATATAAAAACTTCTATTAGAATAGATGGCAGATGGCAGGTCAATATCAAGGCGTACAAGCTAGGATATTGCAAGAAAATCCTACTGCAAGATTTGTCCCATGCTCTGCACATAGTTTAAAATTAGTGGCATTACACAGTGCTTCAGTTAGTCCCGAAATAATAACCTTTTTTGGAATTATTCAAAATTTTTTTAATTTTTTAGCGTATTCCACGGTATGCTGAAGTAAATTAAAAAATACATTAAATATTACTTTAAAAGGCTTTAGCGATACAAGTTCGTCATCCAAAGCAATAACGTTGAACGCACTTATCACTCAATTTAAATTGGTCTTGGATCTTTTAGAAGAGATGACTGATGCTTCAATATATTCTGGTGAAACACTAATTGGGCAAAAAATTTTCAAAAAAATCTTTAAAATTTCGACTTTATAATTCTTTTAGTTTTTTGGTCATCTTTGTTAGATAAAATTAATAAAGTAAATCTTTTACTTCAGAAAAAGGAGTTAACATTAGATTCAGCATGCAAACACATTAAATGGTTATTGGAAGAAATCAAAGCAAATAGAGATGGTTATTTTGAAAAATCTAAAAAAAATGCTTTGCAGATTTGTCAATATTGCAATATTTCAACTGAATACACGAAAGTTCAAAAAAGAAAAATTATAAAAAGGGCGGTCAACTTGCTAATGATTTATATTTAGAACCAAAAACAAAACAAAAACAAACTATTATTTCAAGTCATCGATTCAATAATAACACAGTTAAGTAACAGATATAAAGGCTTAAATGAGATTTGCAGTGATTTCAGTTTTTTTAATGGAGCAATTCTTTCCAAAATTATTCTTGCTGATACTGAAAAATGTATTAAAGATTTGTGCGCTAAATATCCAAACGGCTTCAATTGTAACGAATTTATTCAGGAAGCAGAAAGTTTTAAATTTCAACCGCAAGAACTTTTTGCTTTCCAGTGTCAATCTGCATTGGAAATGTACCAAAACCTACATAAATTTGAGGTACTGGCAGAGTATCCCAATTTTGCTACAGCATTACACATTTTTCTTATAATTTTAGTCACTAGTGCTTCTTGTGAAAGATCTTTTTCAAAATTGAAACTTATAAAAAAATTATTTAAGATCGACCATATCCCAAGAAAGGTTATCTAATACTGTTATATTATCGATAGAAAGGCTTATTACAGAATCCATTCCTTTTGATAATTCTATATCAGATTTCGCAACACAAAAAGCCAGAAAATATTGTTTGTAAAATTATCTTCCTAATCAAATATTTAGGAAAAGCGTAGAGTCTAGTAGTTAGTATTTTATTTATACCTACACATTTCCAATATTTCCATTTTTTATTTTATTTTTTTTTTAGTTTTACAATACATACATAATCTTCTCTTATTATTAAGTAAGGTTAATAATTAACCGATAAAAAAAATTTAAACCAAAGAATATTAATAAACTTATAACTTATTTAATAAAAAGTAAGAAAATTTATACATATAAATTTTGTGTGTTCTTTAAAAAAATGTTAAAGTGTCCCTCCCTACTACAGCGCATTTCTCTAGGGAGCGCAAAAAAGAAACCTTGCCTATAGTAGAATATCACCTAGTTACGACCCTGTCGACAGGCTCAGCTAAAATTCGAGTTTTTCAATCATGCATGAAGATAAGAAGAAAAACAGATTTTAGTTTACTTTTTTAAGTACAATATGTGGAAGATAGTCCTCAGATCGCATTTTGAATAAATATTCAAAATAAATTTGTGAAACAATAGTTTCTGAATGCCTAATTGGCCCTGATTAAAGTTAGGTTACAAATCTTACGTTTCTCAAATTATTATCATAATCGCCACCTGTAAAGTAAAATTCCTGAATTTGTTGTTCTAAATCTTTTCGCTCTTTTGATCCAGCCTTTAAGTTTAAAAAGTGTGGAATTGCCGAGTCAACCGTCATAATTCTGTTTGGATTTAATAATCTGTAATAATCAAATAGCAACCCCTCCATATCGTTGTAACCTGCAAATCAAAAAAATAAATATATAGTGTTGCATTTGCAAAAACCTCTTCGAATAAACCAACATAACGGATAGAAAACATATTTCAGGCATAAGTTGCATGATCTTAATATCGGGTGTTATCTAATTACGCTTAGGAAGCACAATAAACTGTTGTTTATGGTGCATTATACTCTAAAATTTCTAGAAGGTGTCAATAGGTGTACTGCTAGAATTTGGAATTAATACAATACATAGGCAGATTTATAAGTCACTCGAAGATATTATCTCGTAAATATACGCTCCTTCTACCAAACATCAACTCAAGATCCTTATTTGTTGACGTTTTCATCTTTTATTTTGAACAGAAGTACTCAATCCTCAACTCACACCTCAACAAATACCTAGAAGAGATTCTGAGACCCAAAGGTGACAGTAACCATAGCCGAGAAACATTCGATTTGCTCAGCTTCATCAATTTATTCGGCGTCAACTTGGATATTAAACGTTTTTACTTGAAATATTACATTTGAATTATATTAAACCGAACCCGTAACAAACAGTTATTCCGACACTTAACCAATAGAAGATATTATATTATAATAATACTGTGCGAGCAAGAATCATTATTATCAAAGGGTACTTTGCATCTGAGGCGATGGGTTTTACCGAACTAAGTCGCTAAGACGTCGTTCCTAAGACCATCTGCAACAACAGAAGTACGTGAAATAATGCAAAATACGCCAACAAAATGAGTAAGACGCCTGTCTCAAGAAGTGGGAAGATCTTCTGGACCACGCAGGACTATTCTTAAAAAACAGTTAAATTTGTTTCCTTATAAAGTGCAAGTTTTCCAAAAATACAAGGTTGTGTTAAAATAATCGAAGTGCAGTATAATTCAGATCAAATTACTTTAAGTTTGCGATCAGCAAGTCATAATTTGCAGAGTCGAACGCTTCAGACAGATCCAACAAAATAAGCACACTTGCCCTTTTCTAATCGATCATTTATCCTTCATTTGGAGAACGTCATCACTCTGTAAGAACCTTCATGAGGTCGTGGTCCCCCGTATAAAAATGCAACGCTTTCCTCGGCATAAAGTGCTTGTACCAGGCCATAAAAAATTATATCTTACGTACCTACTATTATAGGGACTTGATTATATTCTCCAGATGTTACTATATCGACTGGATTTTTTGAGATAAAAGCATTTTTGCTCTCTGAGTGTTCAATAACAGGTCCAAATTGTTTATTTATTGTCCCTATTTCTTCTCTCTAAAGATAAACAATTTTATTAATAGGTAAATTATAAATTACTATACAGGGTGTCTGTAAAAGGTATTTACAAAAACCTACCACATATTCTTCAGACCAAAATTAGCCGATTTAGGTAAACTTATCTTAGTACAAAGTTGCTTAGTTTGGCCGCTAGATGGCGCTGACGTGACAATTTTAAAATCGTTTTTCTGGATTAATTCAAAAACTGCTCATACTATTTTGCCGAAATTTGGTACGTTGGCACAGCCTTATGGGACAAAAAAAAACCATGTTACAATTCTGATAAATATCAGTCCATGGGCGTAGAACCTGGGTTATTTACTAATTGCTTATTTCAGATTTCTATGCCAATGGAACAAGAGGGGTTTGGGTACAAAATTTATTTGCTACAAAAAAGGTACTCTTGATTAGACTCGATTCCTCGTACGGTTTTCGAGAAATTTGCATTTTATTACTTAATACGTAGTAGTTTTAACAAAAAAAGGAAAAAATAACTAAATCATAAACAGAAATAAATCGAAATATCATAAAAATTGCTCAAAATGTCCACCATTTTTATGAATACAAAGATTTATACGTCGAAGAAAATTAAAACACACTCTTTGCAGAACTTGTTCATCGCTCTTAAGACTATTTATTGAATACGTTGCCATAGTTGTTCTGCGTTATCTGGAGTTGTCCTGTAAACCACTGTCTTAAGATGCGCCCATAAGAAATAATTTAATGGATTTAAGTCCGGAGATCGTGGTGGCCAATTTACAGGGGCATTATCTCTACCAATCCATTTATTTGAGTACTGCTGATTCAAAAAATTTCTGACATTTCATGCAGAATTTGGTGGAGCTCCATCGTGCCTAAAGCACATATCTCTCCGAAGTTGTAAAGTTAAATCTTCTAGCAAATCTGGCAGTGTATTTTGTAGATGTTGCAAATAAATTTCTCCGGTTATTTTTTGTGGAATAATGACAGGACCAGCAATGTGATTACCAATTATTCCAGCCCACACATTAATTCTAAACTCATTGTGAAAATGTTTTACCTTGATAGCATGTGGATTTTCATCCGCATAAACATGTTCATTATGAAAATTTGTAATCCTTCTTCTTGTCGAACATGCTTCATAGGTAAACAAAATATTGTTGGCAAAGTCGGGATTCTCTTCTCTCTGCCTATGAACAAGCCGACTAAAAACCAGGCGCATTTCAGGATCATTAGGTAAAAGATCTTTAACTGGCTTCTTATGGTATGGATATAGCAACTGTTCTTATATTATCAATGGCTTTAGGAGTAAATTAGCCGATTTCCCGCAGGCGTCAGCAGCAAACATCGGGTGGCTTGGTATGCGACGATTTGGAAACCTTTCGGAGTAGACTCTGACATATTCTCGACCATTTCCTTGGCAATACCCAAATACCAATATCATATCGGTATATTCTGCATTAGTGTATTGCACCGCCATGATAATTCACGACAATTAAAGTTTTCTAATAATTAATGCAAGCAGATAAAATGATTGAACGTTAGCAACAATATTAAATGTTACAAATTTGACAATAATGTTGTCAGATGAAACTAATAAAAACCAACAATCATAATCGTTTGTGAGGTGTAAGGTCGTGTTCTACATACCTGAAAAATACCGTGCGAACAAAAAGCAGATGATAAAAAAATTGTTCAAGAGGTTTTTTGTAGTAAATAAGTTGGTTTAATCTAAATTTTAAACTTAAACCTCTTATCTTCCATTGGCGTAGAAATCAAAAACAGAAAAATTCTATAAAACCCAAGTACTACGTGGTAAAAATTACTACGTATTAAGTAATAAAATGCAAATTTCTCGAAGACCGTCAGAGGAATCGAGTCTTATCAAGAGTACCTTTTTTGTAGCAAATAAGCTGGTTCATCTGAATTTTGTGCCCAAACCCCTCTTGTTCCATTGGCATAGAAATCTGAAACAAGTAATTAGTGAAAAACCCAGGTTCTACGCCCATGGACTGATATTAATCAGAATTGTGACATGGTTTTTTTTTTCCCATAAAGCTATGCCAACGTACCAAATTTCGGCAAAATAGTATGAGCAGTTTTTGAATTAATCCAGAAAAACGATTTAAAAATTGTCACTTCAGCGCCGTCTCGCGCCCAAACTAAGCAACTTTGTACTAAGGTAAGTTCACTTAAATCGGCTAATTTTGGTCTGAAGAATATGTGGTAAGTTTTTGTAAAGACCTTTTACAGACACCCGGTATTAAGAATCAACTAAGGAAAGACCACCGCGTAAAAAAGTAAAATGTGTTCTACCTAACTTTGACTTTCAAACATTCCTTTCTCGTGTCGCTCGAGATCGATAAATCAGTGGCGTAATCAGATGAGGCGGTGGCCCTTTCTTAGTTGATTCTTACTCTACACCGCACTAGTAGTCTATTGCAATAAATAAATCTTTTGGTTTTCGGTCATATGCAAATGAAGACCTCAAGCGCCACATTCTATTAATTTTATAATCAGACTCTGTCTAATTCTCGACTTTAACGTGACATTTCGGTCATGGAGATATGGCGGTTATAATCAAAAGTTAGTCTTGAAGTTAGATTACAAAGTTGATGAATTCGGAGGTAAAATTTATTATTGGTTATACATTTTTTGTAATATTGTAAGGAGTGAAGTCACTGCCATCTATAATATTTTATATTTATTTCTCAGTTTATTAAGAAACATTGCGTAAGTCTATGTTTTACCGTACAGAGAGATACTTTAACGTTAAATTGCACACAACAACTTTCTTGCCATTTTAACACTAATCTAACACTATGCCTTTTTATTGTACATTTACCATAATATATTTTGTTTGAACTTCATACAACTGTTCTACTGGCAAATTCTTAAATGTTCTCAGTGACTCTTCTTCCGTAGTGATACTTTTATCAACAGTTTGGGCAATTTTTATAGGATCATGTACACACTCATCCCATCCTTTAATTGCAGAACCACTTTGAATGATTGCCTTATGGAACAGACCACTACAATTTGTAAAAAATATTGGAAAATAGAAGTAGATATGTAATTTTCAGTCCTATTTCGATAATAACTTATTCTTCAAAAGTTCTTGTTAGACACTTTGTTTTACGAAAGATAATAGGGGTAGCAAAATATAATTGTGTAAATAAAAACTAAATGGTAATTAAATATCTTAATTTTACACATATTTGAGGAAAGTTGAATATTTCTCAAAAAATATTAATATTAAAAATAAACAGAGACAACTTTAAGAATATATAATTAGTTTATTTCAAAACTAAACTAAACCTTGGTGTATGGAAACTCACTAACTTTGATAGAGGAGACAATATGTGATAGTTAACGGAAGTCCCGCCAGCACTATTTCCAAAAATTGTAACGTTATCAGGATCTCCACCAAAATATTTGATATTTTCCCTAACATATTTTAAGGCCATTGTTTGATCCTTCAAACCTGCATTACCATATACTTCTAAAGAAGGGTCATTCAGTCTTAAAAATCCTAAAAGTTATCGTCAATCAAGAGAAGTACATGTAAAATTTACTGGATTAATAGTATGTTTAAGTTTGAGATAAAATAAAATAATTTAATTATAGCTTTCTGAAAGCCAGACGTTTTAGTGCGTATTATCAGTAAAACATAGTGTCTTTGGAAATACCTAACATCCCTATACGATACTGGAATGTTACTAAAACGACATCTTCAGTAATTAAAAATTCGGCGCCATACATTCTCGGTGAACCTGTTCCTCTGATAAAAGCTCCACCATGAATCCAGACAATGACTGGCTTCAGAGGCTCAGATGCTCCTCCTAGTTTTAGCTAGAATAATATATGTAGAAATGTATTTTAATACTGAAACTGTTGATAAAACCGATATTAAATATATTATTCTTACCGATTTTGTGTAAACATTGAGGAACAAGCAGTCTTCAGAACCTACTGGCTTGCCTGTAAACTCATCCATAGAATAACATTTGTTTAATTCTTTTGTTGCATCTCTAGTTCCGGACCAATTTTCTGGTGGCATAGGTGCCTAAAATTTAAAGGACGATTGTTCAAAAGTAAATAATGAAATATATTAAATTTAAATTCATTGTTGGTATTTATTAATTTTTGTTTCTAGTATAAACTTTCTAAACAGATTGAGAAAGTTATTTTTAAACAACCCTGCAAGAAAATGATGGATTGTGAAAATTCGTAAAAGGTTGGTTAGTTATTAGTCGTCCCTGGACGAATAATGTCACCGCCTACTTCCCGACGAGTAGCTTCGTATCTCACCGCGACCGTCCACGCAAACCTACCTAGAGTCGTAGCCCTTAAACTGAACTTATAAATAATACTAATCTACTGTCTTGCAATATAAAAATAAAAGCAATTTTAAGATAGAAAACGAATAATTATTTGTCGGGTAATATCTTGTCCTTGGAGATACATTAAAAGAAATATTTATCTTTATTCTAAGCTTTACCTTAAACCGCAGGTCACCTAATGGTGGTTTAGCATAAGGAATACCAAGAAATTGATAAAAAATGCCACCGTCCAAGTTTTCACCCGCACAACCCTGAAGAATACCCTGCGGAAGGGTTACTTGAATAGATGTATCCATTTTTAAAATTTAATTGCAAATTGCATGTAAGTATGGTAAAGTACGACAATAGGTACTGAAATTCTTAAACATCTATTTCTAGTACAAAATATTAATATATTAGTCTTATCAGATAATTTGCTGTACTGATTTCTATTATTAAAGTATTTAATTAATTTTATGTTAACAAGGGTATCTCGCATTACGTAATAACGTTATGTTTATTTAAGTAAATGTTCAAAACATTAAGATATTAACGATCAACAAACATAAATACTTTCGCTTTATAATTAATAACTCTTTAAGTTATGCTGCTTAGGAAAATATTAGGAGTGGGTTAGTGTCGAAGAAAAACAAGTTTCCGTTTGCTAACATTTCTAGTTTTATTAAGCCATCCTCAGGGTTTTGAAAACTGCTTTCATTCACAATAAACGGCGTTAAAAGTACTTTGTTGTCAATGTGCAAACTTGTAAAAATACATAACGCACACATGAAACAGTTGAGTTAGTTAACAGTTTTGTATTGAAAGTTTGTTTTTCTTCGACACTATTATCTTAAACAACTTAAACATTTGTCTTTAATACTATTTAAGAAACTACACAATTCTTGGACGCGCTTCGCCGTATTACGACTCCCCGGCAAGGCTATGGAGTCTGACAAGAAGAAAAATACCTTACAGTGCATTTCAACGCATAATGTACATTATTGTACATATACATATGCGAGATGTTGCATGTGGCGACATCTCATGGTAATCGAGCTAACCACCCAACCAGTCCAGCGAGGTCTTAGAGAAGACCAAATGCTGGAATGGAACCTGCATAAGCAGGTATCTAAGATTATTATTAGTAATATATTATAAGATAAAGTTCATTCAGAGATGTTTAAGAAATTGAGTAACTGATCCCTATTAGGAAAGGACCGGGCCAGCTGTAAAATTAAAATATGGCTGAACAGGTGCTTATTTTGCTTAGAATTTAATCATGGTTTGTAATAAAAATAAGTAAGACGTTAAATAATATTTTATTTATGTTTAAATGTAAAATTACAAGTTATTTTATTATTAAAAGTTATATTTATGATTACAAAAATATACAAATTATTCGGTACTTATAATAATTATTCACTTAATATATCAATATCACTATCGCTATCATCATCTGTTATAATTATTATTTGTGCTATATTGTTTATATGGATATAGGATTTTTCCACTTTTTCAACATGTGTAACAGAATTTGCCCAACTTTGTGAAGGGATGTTAAAAACTTCAGTTTCTATCAGCTCAAATATACTGGAGTTAATAGTAGGGCAAATATTGTTACGATGAATGGCAGATTTCAGTTGGTGCCAAACATGTTCGATGGGATTAAATATACAATGGTATGGTGGAAGCCTTAAAACTGTATGTCCTAGATATTTTGCATAATTAAGTATTCCTTCTGTACTTTTAAATTTTGTAAAACCTCAATGAATTGCCTTTTGGTGTAATCTTTCTGAAAATAAATGTCATTATCATACATGTAGTTTAGAATTGTTGCTCTTGTGTCATTTAGTGAGGGAGTCTTGGTCAATTGCATACTATGGTAGCTTGCATTGTTCATTACAATTACGCTATTGGGAGGTATATTTGAAATTACCTTGTTTTAAAACCAATCTTCAAATAAATCAGCAGTGGTGTCCTCATGGTAATCCAGAGAATAATCTTTAATGTTTTTTGCAGACAGAGAAAGTCCATTTGGAATCCATTCGTCTTTAGTTCCAGCATGCAAAATCGTAAATCGTTTACCCCTTTTTGATGGCGCGCTTGTTTTACACTTGCCGCTTGAGTCAACCCAGCCCTTTTCCGGGGTATCATATGTGTCGAGCCAGGTTTCCTCCAAGTAAATAATCGGCCTTAGCTGATCTCTGTAAATCCTAATTTTTTGTAGATATTCGGATCGCCATTCCCGAATTCTACTGGATTCCATTAAAACTTGTCTTTTGTTAATTTTTTTAAATCTAAAACCCATGTGTTGGATACACTTCCATAACGTTGTTCTGGCACATTTAACGCCGGTTTTATCTTTTTAAAGTTTCTTAATTAAATTATCTAATTTAGGCACGCTTTGTTCCTCGTATAACTTGTAAATTTTACGCCGTATTATATCTTGATCACTTCTATCTACCTCCGAGAAAATGCCAGTATCGGTTCTTTTTCTCCTCGCTAAAATGGGATTATTCACAATTTCTCATACAGTTGATATTGGAATTTTTGTTAATATGGCCGTTTCTTCTAACGCTGCTTGCTTGCTGACCGCACGTTGAATGAGAGTTGAATAAACATTGTTTATAACTTCCTTAGTTTCCACAGAAAAGTGTTTTCTGCTTTTCGACGGGGTTATCTCCTGAGATACATTGGGCTCGCACATATTTTCCATGACTTACACATCATTAAACGAACGCTGTATTACACGCAAAGTAAGAATAATTACTAAGCTTAAAACTAACTAGAGTGGCTACATATACAGTCTTTAGAACATAAGTTGTTTTATGGGATTAACCCTCTCATTTTGAATCAGGTAAAAATCGGTTTAAAATCACCAAACTATTACTTTAATAATGAAATTACGTCTTCCGGATTTGCAGTTTACTTTAAGACATTTTTAAGTACGGACCATAATTTACCTGCATTTATTCATTCAATTATTGTTTGTTTAGGGCCACCCTTGGATAATCCCATTCAAAGGCAAAGTGTAACTTTCTTATATCTCTGGACAGGCCTTACCTGCTTATGCGGGTTCCATACCAGTGTTTGGTCTTCTTTAAGACCTCGCTGGTCTGGTTGGGTAGATAGCTCGTCACGTGCGACATCTCACATATGTATCTATACATTATGTGTTTAAATACACTTTCGTTTTCATCATACTTTATAGTCTTGCCGAAGAGCCGTAATACGGCGAAACGTGTCCAAGGATTGGGTCTGACGGAAAGAAAAGGAACAAACTTCTTCCTTTTATATCGCATTCTCGGTTCGCAGAAACAGAGAATTGGCTTTCAGCGCCACCAGACATTAGATGCCTGCTTATACGAGTTCCATTCCAACGTTAGGTCTTCTCTAAGACCTCGCTGGTCTGGTTGGGTGAATTGCTCGATTACCAAATGCAAATCATTCTGCAAAATTAAAGTTACAAAAATCAGAATATAACTCAAACAACATACTTTGGTCTCTTACCTCCAGTTTATAAATAATGTGACATAAAACATTTTATATCCGCACACAAATCTTTTAAGAGAGGTCCCCTACGAGGTAATAAACAATTCATTTGCCCACCTGATAATATTTAGATTTGAATCAATTTTTTGTTAGGATATAACGAGCCATATGGGACTACGTGGTTGTTATATCAACCCTAATAAAATGTGTCTCTAGACAAAACCGAGTCGCTTAGATAACATTAATAACGTCTATAAAGTTGAGAAACTTTCAGGGTTTCTGTGAATCAAGGTTATACTCTCGCATAAGCTTGATATAATTCTGTTGTTTACTTGAACCTTGGACATTTATTTGTTTGTACAATAAAATTTGGATAGGTGAAGCCTGTCCAGAAATATAAGAAAGTTACTAAACTGCAAATCCGAAAGACGTAATTTTATTAATAAAGTAATAGTTTGGTGATTTTAAACCAAATTTTACCTGATTCAAAATGAGAAGGTTAATGCCATAAAAAAAATTATGTTCTAAAAACTGTATATATAGCCACTCTAGTTAGTTTTAAGCTTAGTAATTATTCTTACTTCGTGTGTAATACAGCGCTTGTTTAATCGTGTGTGAGTCATGGAAAATATGTGCGAGCCTCATGAATCTCAGGAGATAACCCCGTCGAAAAGCAGAAAACACTTTTCTGTTGAAACTAAGGAAGTTATAAGTAAACAATGTTTATTCAACTCTCATTGAACGTGCGATCAGCAAGCAAGCAGCGTTAAAAGAAACGGCCACATTAACAAAAATTCCAACATCAACTGTATGGAAAATTGTGAGAAATCCCATTTTAGCGAGGAAAAAAAGAACAGATACTGGTATTTTCTCGAAGGTAGATGGAAGTGATCAAGATATAATACGGCGTAAGATTTACAAGTCATATACGAAGAACAAAGCGTGCCTACATTAGATAATTTAATTAAGAGGCTTGAAAAAGATGAAACCGGCGTTAAATGTGACAGAACAACGTTATGGAAGTGTATCCAACACATGGGTTTTAGATTTTAAAAAAATTACCAAAAGATAAGTTTTAATGGAATCCAGTAGAATTCGGGAATGGCGATCCGATTATCTACAAAAAATAGGATTTACAGCAAAGGCCTAGTATTTACTTGAATGAAACCTGGTTCGACCCATATGATACCTCGGAAAAGGGTTGGGTTGACTCAAGCGGCAAGTGTAAAACAAGCGCGCCATCAAAAAGAGGTAAACGAATTACGATTTTGCATGCTGGATTCAAAGACGGATGGAATCCAAATGGACTTTCTCTGTCTGTAAAAAACTGTAAAGATTTTTCTTTGGATTACCATGAGGACACCACTGCTGATTTATTTGAAGATTGGTTTAAAAATAAGCTAATTCCCAATATACCTCCGAATAGCGTAATTGTAATGGACAGTGCAAGCTACCATAGTAGGCAGTTGACCAAAACTCCCTCCTCAAACGACACAAAAGAAACAATCCCAAACTACATGCATGATAATGACATTTATTTTCAGAAAGATTACACCAAAAGGCAATTAATTGAGGTTTTACAAAATTTAAAACTACAAAAGGAATACTTCTGTGATAATTATGCAAAAAATCTAGGGCATACCGTTTTAAGGCTTCCACCATACCACTGTATATTTAATCCCATCGAGCATGTTTGGCACCAACTGAATTCTGCCATTCTTCGTAACCATATTTGCCCTACTATTAACTCCAGTGTACTTGAGCTTATAGAAACTGAAGTTTCTAACATCTCTTCACAAAGTTGGGCAAATTCTGTTACACATGTTGAAAAAGTGGAAAAATCCTATATCCATATAAACAATATAGCACAAATAATAATTAGAACAGATGATGATAGCGATAGTGATATTGATATATTAAGTGAATAATTATTATAAGTACCGAAAACTTGTAATTTCACATTTAAACATAAATAAAATATTATTTAATGTCTTACTTATTTTTATTACAAACCATTATTAAATTGTAAGCAAAATACGGACCTGTTAGGCCATATTTCAATTTCACAGCTGGCCCGGGTCTTTCCTAATAGGGATCAGTTACTCACTTTCTTATATCTCTGAACAGACTTTACTAACATAATACTACTTATTAAGTACAAATATTTGCTTACCTACTGGTCATTTATTTACGGAGGTTCGTTCACATGTCTAGTTCTATCAGAACAGAGGTGGCCTAATTATGACTTTAACTTAAACTCCCTAAATTCGGAAGAAAAGAACAATTCACGATATTCTAATAGTATTGAACACAATTTGTGAACCCTTTGGCAAAGGACGCATGCTCAGAAATGATATCATACATTTAAAATCCTAATAGAAATAGGTTGAATCATGATGGGCATACATATCGTTACCAGCATTTTCAAAAAAGCTATCTGACCTAGAAATATAATTATTCCTTGCTCTTAATTTTTTTTTAATTTCCGTTTAACTATAACACTTATATAAAATAAATCACCCAAAGAACCAACTTATTTTAATAATGTAAATTTGCTTTGGACACAAATTAAATAGGTTATAGAAAGTGTATTACAACGTATTTAGTTTATTTTTATCTAAATTTTTCTATATGCTGGAAAATTGTATATAATGGTATACATTATGTTATGTAGAACAAACTAAAACATTTTCTAAGGACCACTCACACTGAGGTTTACCCAAAAGAAGAAAACAATACTGTCTGATGTCAAAGCCGAAAATATAATAGTTTTGGTTTAATACTAATTAATTTTTTTATTTTACAATTATTTACATTTAACAACGTCAAATGAAATAGCGTTACAGATAAACTAACATTTTTTAATTCTAATTTAATCTAACCTATTTGCAGTCTTATTAAAATGTTCTTCAATGGTGTAAGGTTCAATGTTTTTTAAGAAATTAAATACTATTTTTTTTTTTTCGTAATATTACACATTTTAATATCTAAAGGGAGGCTGTTGTAAAATTTGATACAATTATAATAGGCACCACTTTCATACAGAGTAAGTATATGTTTGGGAAAAGTATAATTTAGGGTTCTTGTTGGATACATGCTCTTTCTAAACAGTGATTTATTTTTAAAAAAGAACAAGATGCACTCTTGCATCTAAATTGCTAAGAATATGAGCAGCCCGTGTTCTCGAAATTTACCTCTATAGGTCTCTATAAAATTGTAACTAAAAATAGTTCTTATTTCCCTCTTTTGACATATAAATAATCTTTCCAACTCTCCGCAGGTCCCATATAGAATAATCCAATACCTGAAATGGGACTCAAAATTTGCATAATTGACCATTCTAGATGTTTCTTGTCCAAATATTTTGCCAGTGTATAACAAAAAAACATAGTTCATCCATCGTCAAGTAATTTCTCCACAAATGGATTCAAAATATTGCCCCTATACAGCTGTGCTGTAATTGTGTCATGGAAAAAGAAAGAACCAACAATTATTCTTCGGGAATCAGCCAACCAGACATATTCTGTTCTTACGGATGGTCTTCCAGCTCCTTTTTTTATCCTGTATAGAGCCTGTTTCCCTAAAGCAGGCAATTATAAGAATCTCCAGCAGTAAAGGCAACGTGAGGAAAATTTTCGCGAGAATCGTCTATGCATAAACGCTGATTATTTTGCCACTCACAATTTACTCTAACCCCGTTTCGAAAATACGCTTCAACTAAAAAATTTTTGTGCTGTTCCTTAAAACCCATTGCGTAAATATTCAAGAAACTGGATAAATTAGCGATGAATCAAATTACTTATAACGACTGTTAACAATGACGGAATAACTGAGTTATTGGTAATGCTAGTATTTATTGACAGCTAAGCAGTACGGCCTTAGATGCAAAACACACTTTGATTATACTCGCACGGTACCACATTGTACCTAATAAAAAAGATGTGATTATAATGTCAACCTATGCCACTCACCATTTTGCTATTCTACAGGCTTGGTTTCAATTATTTAAAACATCTCTCTTATCAAGAATCCCTAATGACATTGTTTACCCCAGCTAAAATAAATCTTTGAAAGCTTTAATGAAATACCTAAAGGAATATATTTGCATCTTTTAGAAATAATATTATTTTAAACGGCCAAAATACTTCCAGGAGCTTCCAGCAACAAAATAAATTGCTTTGATTTTATTGTGTTTTAAAGCTACAACATTTACTGCGAGGATAATTTAATGTCTACGTTTAGGTAAGTTATTGGAATCCTTAAATTATATTAAGATTGTTTTATATTAAGCAGCAGACACTTACTAAAACTTTTTTATAATGTCTACAGTAACTAATAAAAATGATACTCTGATGACCGCTAAAATTAATGATTTTAACATTAATTCAATTGACATATATAGAGGGTGTTTCTAAATGTCATGTACGTACGAAAGGGGGTGATTGCCTGGCTTATTTTATGACTAAAAATCCATATAAACATAAGTCCACAAACGCTTTGTTACTGATCTACAGCGTGTTCAAATTGCAAAATTTTTTTTAGTTTTTCTTAATAGCTCCTGCAGTTTTTAAAATATTTTGCTCAAATTTGGAACAAAGGTTACGCTGTAAGACTTACATCATTGGGTATGCCATATGGTTCTGAGAATCTACAGGAAGATATTTTTTCCGGGGTCATGCCTCTTCTTTCCTCCTGAACTTTTTGTGGTGCGCCGTTGGTAGAGTCTAAAATATTAAGTGTATTTTCTCTTTTGTTTATAGGCTTTTTTGTCTCTTGTTGGTTTTTCGTATCTGCGACCGACATCGAGAAAAAAAGTAAAAAACGATTTTCTGTATTGACAGTTTTGTGCCTCTACCTGTTGAAAGTTAAAGCTGGGACGACCCGGTTTTTGTAGCAATGATTTACAATGCAAAAAGCCTAAATGCCCGTACTCGTTCGAAAACCCCCGGAGTATTTCTTACGATTTCAAATACTACACTAGAGATTTGAGGTGCTCCCATAGGAAAAAATCAAGGCTATTTAAGTCAGGGGACCTAGGGGGCCATGACTGAGGTCCACCCCGTCCTATCCACCTGTTCTCATATCACTTAAATACTCCCTAGCCAAAATAGAAAAATGTGCTGGGGCGCCATCGTGCATATACCACATTTCATTTCTCAGCAAAAGAGGTAAGTCTTTGAGTAACTAGAAAGAACTGCCCTTGAAAATGCGTTTCTACAATTTCATGTGTTTTTTCGTCAGCCCATATGTGGTTGTTGTGAAAATTTAAAATTGAATTCCTTGAAAAATTGGCTTCGTCGGTAGAAAGGATATTACAATCAAAATTGGGGTTTGCTGCTAGCCTATTAAAGTACCACTGGCAGAAATTAATCCTTAAAGGGAAATCTCGAGGAAGAGGCGCCTGCACCTCCCTTTGAATGTGGTAAGGGTATAGCATAGAATCAAGCAGGATTCACCAAACAACTTGATGACTAATATTTAAATGTTCACAGATTTTTCTGGTGCTAGTGCCGAGATTTTCTTCTATTTCATCTAGAACAGCTTCTCCGATCTGTGATGTTCTAACAGTACGTGGTCTACCTACATCATTGTTATTCTTATTAAAAGTTCCAGTTTCTACAAGACGTCCATGAATATGCGAGAATGTTCGATGATCAGGTATCATTCTATTGGAATAACGCTCCATGAACAGACTTTTGGCTTCTCTTGCATTTCCATTCGCAAGGCCATATATATGAAATGCATCTCAGCCATTTCAGAATTCATAAGCCACTAGATCATTTTAAAAATTTTATTTATTATTATTAGTTTTTGAGGAGTACAAATCACTGAGAAACTTCACTAATAATGCGTTGGAAAGGGAGAAAAAAGCTTATATGAGACTGCAGATTGGTAGGGGTAGTAGGGAGCTGTGGGGTGCTGTAAATAAGCTAAATATTTATAATAGGAAACCTCAACCAAGGATTCCCGCTGTTCTTGATGATGCCAACAAGATAAATGAATTTCTCGTTGACTCTATTCCTCAAATTTTGCCTTCTCCAAACCTGAATCAATATTATAGTGGCACTCTTTTTAACCTAAAGTCTCACTTGAATTTCCGGGTCATTGATGAGACCGAAATTATGTCATATTTATCTTCAATTAAGACCAAGGCTGTTGGATCTGATGGATTGAGTGTGACTTTTATTTTGCTTTGTTGTCCATTCCTTATATCGTATATTCAACATATAGTGAATTCTTGTATAGAGCAATCTGTTTATCCATCCCTGTGGAAAGAGTCATATGTTGTACCGCTTCCTATGGCTAGTGAGGTACGGGAACTTAAAGATCTGCGACCAATAAGTAATCTGCCTGTTGTGTCAAAAATTTTGGAGTGGGCTATAAAGGGACAACTGGTACGGCATATAGAGTATAATGAGGTACTTCCGGACATGGCTTTAGAAGCGGTCATAGTTGCGCGACAGCGTTGCTTAATGTCACAGATCACATTTTTAGGGCCATTGACTCAGGTAAGTTAACAGTGTTGGTCCTTCTGGACTACTCCAGGGCATTTGATACCATTAATCATGACTCTTTAAAGTTAATTTTAAAATATATCGGACTCTCGGCATCTGCAGTTTCATTCTTTGATAGCTATCTTAGTGGCAAGCAACAGCGAGTGACTCTGTATGACGGATCTCTGATGCCAAACACATATCAATTGGAGTGCTTCAAGGGTCCATATTGGGCCCAATCTTGTATACAATTTACACTGCATTCCTAAAAAATGTTGTTACGAGCTGCTCTGCACAAATGTATGCTGATGACACTCAGTTGTTCTACTCATTCAATCCAAGTGACTTAAATCGTGGTTGTGAGCTTATTAACAATGACTTGAATGCCCTTTTTAGGTTCTCTCAAGAACACTCACTGACACTTAACCCAAACAAAACCGTCGCTCTTCTGTTCGGCAGAAATAAAGATCGGCTAGAAAATAAAAATAATATAAAAGTAAAAATCAATGATGTGTCAATACCTTTCATTGAAGTGGCCAAAAGTCTTGGACTCTGGCTAGACACGGATTTGAGATTTAACAAACATATTTCTGAGTGTGTGAAAAAATGCATTTTTAAACTTAAATTGTTGTACAACTCCCGGACTATTTTAGATTCGAATCTTAAACTCATGCTATGTGATTCTCTTATTTTGTCCACTTTCAGTCATTGTGATGTGGTATATGGTCCATGCCTCACAGCCTTCACCTTACATAAAATTCAAAAAATTCAGAACTATTGCCTACGCTTTGCATACGGCATTAGAAAGTGTCACTCGGTAAGGCACAAGTTGTGGGATGCGGGTTGGTTGAGTATGAAGCAGCGGCAATTGTTTCATGCAGCTGTTTTATATCATAAAATAATATTGTTCAAAAAACCTTCTTATCTACACCAAAAAATAACTTTTCGTACTGACGTTCATAATTTAAATGTAAGATTTAAAGGTATGATCACACCACCTATTCATAAAATGTCGGTTTTTGAGCGGAGTTTTTCTTACAGCGTTTCGGCTCGTTACAATGCTATCCCTACAGATCTAAAAGCAAAGTCAATTGCATCGTTTAAAAAATTTTATAAAATGAACTTACTGGGAAATTGATAAAATTAATGTAGGTACTTTGTACATGTTTTTGGGTTTTTGTTCCTTATTTTCATATGTATCCTTGCCTTAGGTATTTATGTTTATTTATACTTATTGCCGTCGAGCTTATTGCTAATTATAGTTTCATCTTTTTCTTTTTCTAGTGTATAAATCTTTGTGAATAACATATAATGCTCCTGCACTGTTAAACTTTTTTAGTTAAGGTTAGTTGTTAGGTATTCTAGTTGTAAACTCTGTTTACAGGTTATATTTTAGTTTTTTTTAAAGGTTAAGTGGAAGACCAACTCTTGTTTCAAACAAGAGATGTACTTCGCCCTTTCAGATAAACATGTTAGAGTATAAATTTTATTATTGTGAATTGAACAAATTTGATTATCTGAATAAAGATTATTATTATTATTATTATTATTATTATTATTATTATTATTATTATCTAGCAAAATACAGAAAATTGTTTTTTTATTTTTTTTCTCGATATCGGTCGCAGATACAAAAAAACCAACAAGAGACAAAAAAGCTTAAAACAAAAGGGAAAATACACTTCATATTTTAGACTCTACCAACGGCGCACCACAAAAAAGTTTAGGAGGAGAAATGGGCATGACCCCGGAAAAAATATATTCCTGCAGATTCTCAGAACCATATGGCATGCCCAATGATGTAAGTCCTATAGCGTAACCTGTGTTCCAAATTTGAGCAAGATATCTCAAAAACTGCAGGAGCTATTAAGGAGATACTTGGAAAATCTTGAAATTAGAACACCCTGTAGATCGGTAAGAAAGCGTTTGCGAACCTGTTTATATAGATTTTTAGTCATAAAATAAACCAAGCAATCACCCCCTTTCGTATGTACATGACATTTAGGAACACCCTATATAACAAAGTTAGAACGGCTTAATTATTATACTTATTTTGATTAAGGCAGTATTCGTAATTCAGCTATTTTCCTAGATTCAGATAAATTTTATAATTTCAATTTAATAGTATGGTGTAACTAAAATGAATACCTAATTTGTGATAATGACTATTAATGATTAAAAATTTGACTGACAGGCGAATTGTGCATGCATTTGCGAAACCTTCTATCAATTCAAGGCCAATTTGAACCGCTTCCTTCGCATCCTCACTGCTTACAGAACGCTAGAAAGGATTTTACCGGAAGCTCCTAAACCCGAATATAAGAAAGCAATTTTTAAAGGTTCAAATCCCAATAAACATTTTCCGTAACTTATAGTAACACCAAGTTATATAATGGTTATATAAAGGTAATAGAGGTATATAAGAAGGTTTCGGAGTTTTATAATCTGTGCCTTTTGATAACCTATTGTTATAACGGGTTTATAAAATTACTACAAGTATAGAAGAAGGTAACGTAACTCTTTCCATCACCATTTTATAAAACTTGTAGTAATCGTTACCAATGGTTTCATAAACAGGTTATATCAGGTTTACCGTAACCTCATTTATTCAACTTAAATACTTTTAGTTATGTAGAAGTAATATTATTTACCATAATAAAATCTGGAAAATAGTAGTGTTGGGTATGGTATATTATAAAACTCTTGGTGATATATCAGTAACGACTGTAACGACCGCTTCGTCTATACAACTTCGCAAACACAAGTTACACAAATTACCCCAATTAACCTTCCTGTTTTTGTTTATAAAATGGTCTGTCATATTTAAACGCAAACGCCTAAAGTTTTTGATATTTCTCGTTTTTCACAATGAATAATTGGAAAAAAATAAAACACAGCACTTCATTTCGCCGTAAAATTTCGAAAAACTTTAGGCAAATTTTAAATTCTGTGGCATCAGATTCCTTAACCAGGATTATTAGTGGCCATAACCTGAAAATCCGTTCGCAGTGTCAAGTTAAAAAAATAATTTCTACTGCAGATGCAAGTCCATGTAATGTCTTGGAAGATGTTCCAACCAAACCGTATGTGGAAGAAAATGCTGAGACCATGGCAGAAGCCATTTCTATGAGCTTTTTACTGATCGGGCGAATCGTGACGCGTAATGAAAATTCGTTCGACCGTTGTCAATAATTTTACTGCTTTAATAATAATAATTTAACTCTTACTTTTCTTAAATGTCTTCGATTTAGAGTATTTTTATTAGCAGTTTAAACCGTTACGTACGACTAATAAACACACTCAATTTTTCTGATACTAGAATAACGAAGGTTGCCTATCTAAAAGATACTGTAAGTAACATAATGGTGTTGAATGTCACTATTCGTTATATAAGGTCACCATGGGTGATATTATGCATTCCAACGTTTATATCGTTACTACATTGATTCCGCCATGATTGTTTAGTTAAATTTAGAAGTATTAAAAAGGGACGTTACAAAAACACAAAATTTAACAACAATCAATACGAAATAAACGCTTACCTATCCAATGGTGGCATATACTAATAACTTTTGGTATTAAATCGTAAAATTAAAAAAAAACATATATATATTTACTGAAAACCTGACCTAAATTTAATTATTATTGGGTATTTTAAGAGCCCCTGCATTTTTTGGAAGTATTTGTTCTATTTTTGCAGTATAAAACTGTTCCCACCTAAATTTTGGGTCATACGTGAGTACAAAGCATAAAATAAAACTACCAATTTATCAGTTCCTTCTATATTTATTATTTAATTTAGCGACTGCCATCTGTAATAGTCTTACAAAATCTGAACACCAATACCTATGTATTGTGGAAACAGAAAAAGACCAATAAAAATTAATAAAGTGAGTATAAGAGAGAGAAATATATGCCTTCAATAAAAAGAAGTGACAGATGAGAAATGACATAACAGATCGAAGTGACGAAATTTTGGTAGCGGAAATATTTCGAGAACTTTTGTATGCAACGTTTATTACGGTAACCGAAACATATATACCACTAATTTATATAACTAAAGGTGTTAAGACGCGGTTATTTAGGATGTTATATAGTGCTTACTACAACCTTTCTGTTACTTTTAGTTAGATAACTTACATTTATATAGCGTTACTAAACAAAGGTTTCCGCAACCTTTATAAACTCCCCATTTAAGCGTTTTAAGGGTTTTATAAGAGTAACAGAAATATTTCTATTACCAAATATATCACTGTAAGTTATTTAGGGTAGGTGATATAGCATTTACGGTAAATAATATAGAACCAAAAATGTTTATTGGGATCTATGTGCTTCTACATTATATGGAAATCCTTAAACCCAAACATATGTCTCAGGATACATACCAGGTTTTGACTGGATGGTTTTAGAGATGTCAATACTTGAAAACCGACTGTTCAAGACCTATGACATTCTATAGCCTCCTGATTACAAACGTGAGTCATTTTCTTATTCACTCACTTGTGGCGTTTCAAGATTAATGCTTGATGCATGCACTGCAAATACGTAACACCTACATACTTTATTGTGAGGGTTTTCTGTCTAGACTGTGAATATGCAATGGCATATCTTTATTATTTGGTTCTTTATTTTTTAAAATGTTTAACAAATACTACAAAGTCTTCTAATATTTTGTTTTTAAAGATTCTCCTTACAAACCTTTTTCCTAAACAGAATAAAAAAGTTTAATTTAAAAACTTTTTTAATGGGGGAAGGTAAACACTGAGAGTTTGGTTTAATAAGAATAATGCTAAAACTTTGTGAACGGCTAAAACGCAGAGACATACAACAAAACGAGAAAAATAAATGTTTTAAATCAGTTTAAAGGGTTCGCGTGATATTTACCACTAAATAATATTAAGGGAAACTTCGAATATTAAAGGCTTTCTGTCAGTGGAATGATAAAATGCCTTACTTATATTCCAATATAATTTCCTAATTACAGACAAAAAAACTGTAGAAAACAAAACACACCCTTTCTTCACCGTTTCACCGTTTCAGAAGTTTGTTAAAAAAGAAATTGCGCCTCCAAATTTTATCAAGCTGAAAATATCTGCTAAAAGTTTCTAACGATACGTCAGAAACATCAAAGTAACAATCTCGTGCCCTCTTATAGTGCCCTCGTTAAGATTGAGACGTATTAAAAGACAAGAATAAGAAGTAACGAATACGAAAACGTAATTACAGTGGGTATGTGACGAAATAAAAAAGGTTATTTTATTTTCTATTGTTCTTGGGGGCAAAGATGGGGAATTATCATTATCGCGGATCTAAATAAAGCAAGTAATTAGAGCGACCCCAGAGCTCCTGGCTGCAAATATGATTAAAGATAAATTTTGTATAAAGCAAGTCATCATGTTCTGGTTACTTTCTTAAATTTTCACCCTTATTGTTTATTGTGAATATCTTATTGATGACTATTGAAAGTTATTATAATTTTGAATTTGAAGATTTAATTGGATCGGGATGATTTCTTTGAGTGCCGTGATTTTAGTGAGATTTTAGAAATTTCATTTGATTTCCAATTTACTCCTTTAATCTAGTTTGGAACATATTTTAGGGTGGGATCCAGTCCTTTGGGTATTTATGCTTCTGGATTATGTTTGAGTCTATAATATGTGAATTGATGATAAGTGGATTCAGCGAGACTTTAGTTCTTTGAAAGTATTTGGTCAGTGTCCATGTGCATGTCTCTATGTAATACGTTTATTGATGTAAATCTTGACGCATTCTTAAAAATTTAAGCTACTCTCGGAATATTCTGAATAATGTGAGGCGCATCTCTGTCAGGATTAGTCAAGGGAAACTCGCTGAACTGTTCGCACAAACTGTCCGCAAAAAGTCGCAAGTCTGTAACCTGTAAAGCTTCGTATATATGTTTCAGGAAAGGTATACAGTTTTTTTTAAGTCGAATCATTATGTTTTGCTTGCTAAATATTCGACTCCACGTTGGGTACAATTTCGGGTTTCAGGCTTAGGGAAAATTGATAATATATAGAAAATCTTTCAAATCTATTTCTCCGATACAGATAGTTGTACTGTTGGAGAAACGATTGCTCAAATGCGATAAAAATAATGAAAATAAATGCAACCAATGTTTTCAGATTCAATACTACTTTTTGTCTAAGTAAAATAGCTGCTTTTCAAATATTATAACTTGCTACAGCTATTATTCTGTTCTCAATACAATTCAATGTTAAAACGTCTATTTTTAGAGCTTGTAAAAACGCATATCCTTTGACACGTTTTGCCGCCAGAAAAGTAAACCCATCGCGGTACAGAAAGCGGGAAAAATAACAATTGGTCCAAAGAAAACTTGGCGGAACGATAAATAGCCTATTAGAGACAAGGCGGGAAGTATGGTACCTTGTGATTGATCCGTATGACAGCGGGGCGTGATTTTCTGGCGACAAAGCAAACTTTCGGTTCCTCGGCAGGGACTGCGAGTTAAACCATTAAAAGGAAAACACGTACGTCAAAATTAGCGTGTGTCAACGTCCATCGGACATGACAATAAAATTGCATTCGCCTAACAGCAATAAATGTAATAATGTTATAAAAGTTTTCTTGTACTAAAGTAAGTAATTAAAGTTAGTAATTAATCATGTGAGTTAACTTGTAAACAAGTGCCGAATTGGATGAATTAACGCCAAATTAAATGTGATCTAACTGTCTAATTCACTTAGCCAAATATAGAAAACCAACCAGTAAAATAACCTAAACCCGAGGAAAATTCAAAGCCTTACTTTTAATGTTGGGAGTTAAAAATACAACTTGATTCCCACATGTACTTTTTGGGTACCTAGTAACCTTTATCTCTGCAGCTCAGAGCAGGTAGAAGTGCCGCAAAATCGTCTTTCCTATATATCCCCGATTGGTTGTAACAGATACTTCGTTAAAGTAAAACACTATTTTGTGTGCAGTTTACCTCTGTATTTTAAGAACAAGACTATTCCATTTCATGTATTGGATTGTTTATTTTCCTCTTAAACAGTACACAGGTTGATACCAGCAGGGAAATTCATTACAAAATAATTGAAAAGTGCTGTAGAAAATGTTGTTACACGAAACCCATTTCCATTCATAAAATGAAATACACTGACATAGAGAAAAATGGATCGTATATATCATTAGGACCTTTTCGAATGAAATACAATAAAGCTCGGAAAAGAATTCGTGATATTCAATAAAAAAGGCGAGACACTTCAAAAGCATACCTACGGACGTGGGAGACTCTTCTCTCTTCTGACAAAAATTTGGCATTTCAGGATTTTTTGTGGAAAATCCTTTGAATCGATAAAGGGGATAAAAAGCGACGTAAAAAACTTAAATGGCTTTGAGTTAAGGAGGGGCCACATTTATTATTTTTATATTACCTAACTCCTGTATACAAAGATTACATTATAAAATAATGAGTTCACATTTTAATAACAGTAATTAATTAGAGTATATCCACTAATGCAACTGAATTTCTTGTTCATTTGGCTTTGTTACAAATATCCGGTTAATCGCTTTATCCCTTAATAGCTCGGGAATGCCTAAAAGTCTCCATTCTATAAGAACCTGCTATTTTCTTGTATTTGCCTTGTGACCCAAGTGCAAGGGGTTACGCCATTTATAAAGTCTTGCCCATACAGCTCCTGATGAAGAGTAATATGGCATGGATAAAAATTGTACCAGCGCGATATGGTTATAATTGATTTTTGACTCATTCCAGCATTCCGCCTGAAACCTACATGCGGGTCAATAGCTACCGCTTCTAAAACACCCACTGCCATGTTTTCATTCGTGTGAGTTATACTCTGAACTCGTAGTATAGCCACAGTTCCGTATACTGTGGTATAGCCTTTAAACTACCAGTAGTACGACATATTATGGTTTTCAGCCTTCTAAATGCCATGTGATATTTCGGGTTGTTAGGAAACCTCTCTGCCCAGCTAGCTTCTCTTTAGTTTTTTCTGCACTCCCCCAAAATTACCAAGTAATACTAAAAATAATAATAATAAATTGAAAAATTAGTCCATACTTTCAGTGGAGTCAATATAATGTAAATAAAACAATGCAGTCTTCCCCCACAGTTTAATGATTGACATAAAATTCTAAGTGCCTGACATGTTTCGAGCACTTAAGTACTTATCTTCAGGGGATACCAACATCGAGTTTAACATAAAAGTAAGTTGTCTCAAATTAATGAGTACAACTCAAAGGTCAATTTATTCACATCTCGAATACGCCAATATGGTTTTTATTTATGGTTTGTGTAATGGGAATGCTACAGCGGCTGCTAAAGAATATCGTGAACGATTTCCACATGAAAGAACACCGAACACAAAGGCCTTTATCAGAGTTTTCAACAATCTCTGCGAGACCGGAACGCTTCCAAGTGCTAATGTTACATCCGAACGAGCCATTCAACAGGATTTAGAAGAAATAGAAAATGTTCTATCTTTAGTACAAGAAGATGCGACGACAAGCTCACGAAGAATTGGAATTCAGTTGGGAATTCCCCAAAAAAGAGTGATCAATACGCTTCACGAGCAAGGCTTATACCCGTACGATGTACAGCGTGTACAGAATCTTCAACCTGGAGACTACGCCAAGCGTATGCAATTTTGTGAGTGGATAATCAATAATCGTCATCTTTTACCGCACATACTTTTTACTGACGAAGCTACATTCACCCGTGACGGCATCAATAATATTCGAAACTCCCATGTATGGTCGGACGAAAATCCTCACGCAATAGTCGAAAGTAATTTGCAACACAGGTTTTCAGTGAACATGTGGTGCGGCATGATTGATAATAATTTAATTGGCCTTTTTCTTTTGGAAAATTGCCTTACAGGAGATCACTACTTAAGTTTTTTACAAAATGAATTGCAAGGACTACTGGAGGAGATTCCTTTAAACATCACAATTGAAATGTATTATCAACACGACGGAGCGCCTGCCCATTTCGATCGTCGGGTCAAGCAATATTTAGACCAAAGGTTTTCAGGGGTTTGGATTGGTCGCGGTGGTCCTATTAGTTGGCCTCCTAAATCGCCAGACCTCACGCCGTTGGACTACAATTTATGGGGTTGGTTAAAAACTGAGGTTTACACAGTAAAAGTAGATACTTAGAGATGCATTAATTAGACGCATTAGAAATGCTGTACTCAATATTAGCAGGAAATGTTTGGAAGTCAATGCCGGTATTTTTGAAAATATACTAAACCAATGATTTATTTAAAACAATGTTATTGTTGGATATTTTGGTTTAACAATATTATTATTTTATTTAAGGCTGTAACTTGAAAACAAATGAATATTGGATAACAGCATTTGAGTTTTTTCTTATTATTTTGACGCATAGATTACACACATTGATGTTTATCAACATTTGCCTAATATTGTATTTCAACGTTGGAAGGATTGTGCTTTTGAAAGTTTCGCTTAGTATGTTATACTGTTTGGTGACATTGTATGAAAAGGATCCACGATATTGGGTTATCCTGTGCTGTGGCGAAGTCAAGAGGTTTTTAAATCTGACATTAAGGTTGTGAACAGAAGTTTTAAATTTTAGTTTTTTATACAAATAAGCCGGCTTTTGAGTTATTATTATTTTATAGCAAAAGGTAAGGCAATCTTTTCCATATTGAGCCACCCCAGATATCTAAGTAAGTAAGAGACGCGCGCTGCTCTGCTCAGGCCACAAATGAGCCTAATGCAGGAGTTTTGAAGCAGTTGCAGTCTGCGTGAATCTGCGCAAAGCCATAAACCACATCCCCATAGTTAAGATGCGATAGTACTAACTATTCACAGGGTAGGTACGACATTTCTTACTGTAAATGGCGACTTGTATATATGAGCTTTAAATTGCAGAAAGCTCTTTTACTTATGGTCGTAACGTGGTTTGTAAATTTAAGTTTGTAATCAACGAGTCCACCTAAATTTTTTGCTTCATCTATAAGAGCGAGCTTCTCGCTATTAAGACAGATGTTGACATGCTCTAAGCATCGAAGACGTGCAGCGGCTCTGCCAAACAGCATTACTTGTGATTTGAGGGGATTGAGTTTAAGGCAATATTTGTTTGAAACGTCGCAGAGGACGTTCAGGTTCCGATTGATTAAACGACAAGAAGCAGCCATTTCGTTAGGAAAAAAGGAAAAATATATTTGTGTGTCGTTCGCATAGAAATGAGATAAGCAATGCAGAAGTACTTTATAAAATTGTGAAGAATATCGACTTGCACCTTAAATTAGGCATTACCATTTGACATTTTAAAGTAAGGTTGATTGGAGGTTGATAGTAAAATTTTATCGAATGTGTATTTAAGTTTCCTCTCGATATTAAAATTGACGTATTTTTTGTAATATCTTATTTCGCTCGTTTCCAAATGAACGCCCTGTATACAAGTATGTTTCCAACAAACAAATTACAGAAGAGAATTTTTATGGAAAGCCATTTTTCAAGTCTGTGGTTTTTTTTATAAGAGGTATGCATTTTATTTTCCATTTCGCAATACGTGGATTTATATTTGGGAATAACACACATAATATAACAAAACATTGGGCTGAAATATCTTTTGAAATATGGATGAGCAGCAAAGTACAACAAAAGAAAACGTAGAAAAAATAACCATTTATTTTATGGGCACATAAGAACAGGCTAAATGGAAAAGTAAAATATTTAATGTTTACATAAAACTAAGTTTGAATTGTGTTTCCAGTTAGTTACCACGGAAATTGACATTTACAGAATTAAAACCTAATATAAGAGTATGAATAGGTTAAAAAATATCCAATTAGGGTGCGATATCATTATAACTAATATAATTTTAAGTAATCAAGAAGGGCGTAGTTTTGCATTCATGTACTGTACTAACATCAAAACCATCGAAACCAACTAAAAAATAATCTAAATAAAAACTATCCCGAAGGCTTGTATAATGAGTATAAATCATACAGAAGTCCTTTAGGTAAACTCATTGAAAAAAGAAAGATGCCTACTATAAATCTAAGCTGTCAGACGCTCATAACGACCCTAAAAAATATGGAATTATGAACGAAATATCTAGAACTACAAATAACAAAACTAAAACTAGCTTTTGTATTCTCGATGGGGGAAGAAATACTTGCTTCGACACATTTGATGTACCAAGTGACTGGAAAGTATCAGTTGTCACACCAGTTTTTAAAAATGGAGATCCAACATAAATCACAAATTATACACATATTTCAGTAATCAATAACTTTGCCAACCTCTTTAAAATATGTCGAAAGCAAAGATTGCTAGAGTTTCTGGAACAAGAAAAAATATTATATCCTGAGCAATACGATTTTAGAAATAAAAAGTACTGAAGATGCAGTCATTAACTTAATTAGTAACATCTATGGGCAACACCAAAATGGTAATAAGGCTCTTAGATCTAACAAAGGCTTTTAATACCGTGGCGCATGATATTCTTTTTGATAGATTGGCTGAAGTTGGAATACGAAGTAGATCACTTAGTCTCATATAAAAATATCTGACAAAGAGAACTCAACAGGTCAAAATCAATGCCACCCTCAGTGACGATGTTACAATTATCACCGGTACCGTCCTGGGACCAATACTCTTCTTGATATATATAAACAGAATATGCAGCATAAGCAACTAGCGTGCACTAGTCTTCTATGCTGATAATACAGCACTTTTATTCGCTGGAAAAACATGGGAGGAAGGGAAATAACATAGCACTCATTGTAAGAAAACAATTTTTATCACTTCCCCCCAATACAAAAATCACGTCAATGAGCTCCTCCTTTAAACAATTCATTTTTTAAAATAAAATATTATGAGATAAAGTATACCTTATGTCTCTCGTAAGGGTATTGTCAATATCTATTTCTTAAATAAGTATTGGTCTGTGTGGGCATATTTATGGTTTTTGGTGAATATCTTGAAAACGGTCCAGAGTCTTGATATACTTGTGATACAAAAAAATATTTGTATTTAAGCTCTGCATTAGATAGTCGAATAATATACAGGGTACTTCATTTAAAAATTGTAAGAAAGACTAGTTTGAAAGTTGTCATTTCTGGAACCAAATTTTGGACACCCTGTGTAAAATATGGTACGAAATACGGTCATATATACAATGTAGGTCTGCATTCGAACGAAAATCCTAACTTAATTGGTATAGAAGCTATGTCTCCGAAGTCGCCCCTGACAACTTACAAACTTGAAAAAATACTAGGGATATTAATATATTTGCTTAATTTAACATTTGATTTCAGTGCTTTTATTGTTGGATGTAAATAAAAATGATTAATAAAGTGTATTTTATTCAAATGCATTTTTTATAATAATTGTAAAAATATAATGGATTTGCTTAAAGTTGATTACCTCAACATACTTTTTCATCGTACTTATTAAATCCTACATTTTTAAAATGTAGATTTAAATTTAAAATATTCTTTTATGCTTAAACAGGCACAAGTCTAAGTCATAAGCTTTGATAATCCTCTTTGCTTTTAAATTAAAATATAATTAACTCTTTGTTCGTTAACATTTTTACATTGCCTTTGAAATTTATACATATCAACAAGCTATATTAATAAGTATTAAACGCCCCACCCATAATGTATAAAAATAAAATTATTTAAAGGAAACAGGAAAATAGCAATGTAAAGATAGGCATTGGAATCTAAAATAGAGAAGGTGTACGGAGAGTACGCTTATGAAAAATACCCCAATAGTCCTAGTGCCAACTGCTTCAAACATTAAACATATATTATGTCATATAAAGTAGCAACAATATTATATTTCAATTTTTCAATGCTCGGTGAGTTCTAAATATTATAGGTAACCTGTAGTTATAGGACTGAAGTGTTTTTTTTAAGGGGCGAGAGCGCTTTGAAATTTTACATAAAGAAAGCCACAAATAAAAGGTAACAAATACCTTTAAATTTACAGCTTTTAAAAAGCCCAGCAAAAGATTTTCTGCCTACGCGGACAAATTCTCGGCCTCGGCATAAATTGGCCCCAGGAATTTTCCTGTCATCTCTAATCGCTCAATTACAATGCCAGCAAGAATTCCAGATTCCTGCTGATTCCATTTTGCGAGTTCATAGAGTGGAACATTTTTAACCGGATGACTTTTTAATAAGAGTAACTTTTGAAATTTGCCTCGATGGGCATGATTTAATAATAGGGTCAGGAAGTTATTTTGCAAAACCAGCCATACAATATATAAAAACCTATAAAGGCATGAATCAATCTTTATATTTATAGCCTAATATTATAATAAAATAAAAATAAACTGCAGTTCAGTTTGTCAATAAAACTGTAGTCGGTTTACTTTAATAAGAGAAGGTAGACAGCAACCAATTAATAAATATTCGATTGAAGTAGCCGTTACTTGATGAAGATCCATTATAAACTGGTTAAATAATACAACAATGTGTATAAATCTTCACTAAATAATTTATTGTACCATGACAGTTGCTTCGACAACACAGTGTCTTCTTCGGATGGAGAAATCAAATTGTCTAATAAAAATGGTCCTACTTAAATATAAAACTTAATCTTAATCTCTTTACATAATCTATTAGTTTAATGGTATTTTTACAATACAATTATAAACAAATCTACATAAACCTATTTTACTATATTAGAAGGGTGTAATATCAGACAATTACAGTTATTTATTAATGATGGGAAAACCAAACATTATAGATTTAAATTTAACGATGGGGATCTATTCAAGTCCAACTGGTCATTAAGTATTATATTTAGGTTTTTGTGTTTATTAATTTCCATACTTTCTAAGAAATTCAGTTTTAAAGATTTATTTTCTAGATGTAAAATTTCAAAGTTGTCATCAAAATTATGTTGTTCATCGTTTAAATGTACGGCATAATGAGAATTGGTTATATATATTTTTGGACAACTTCCACACTTTAGTTTATAAACTCCACTTTTATGTTCTTTTTTGATTTTCGTCTTATTGTTTTTAATAAATTTACCTAATTTATTATTAGTTTTATAGGCAATTTTAAAATTTTGATTCTTTAGGTGTATTTTAATTTTGTCGGTAAGTTTTCCTGTATAGGTAAGGGTTTTATAACTTAGGTTGGATTCTGGTTGTACTATTGGATAAACTAAACTGATTGCTTTATTAAATTGTTTTTTATTGACTAATTGGTCTATTAAATTAGGCGGATACCCATTATTTACTGCAAGTTGTTTAATTATGTTCAGTTCTTTAAAATAATTATCTTCAGATAAAGGTGTATTAACATACAATACACAATAAATCTAGTCATCCATACTCGCACAAAATGTCGGCATATAATTCGTTTGTCCACACTGATAAAACTGTGCTCCCTTAATCAAATAATCTGATTTATTTGGTGAATAATTATTGGTAATAAATAAATGTGATTTTAATTAACTAAATTTGATTTAACTGAAATAAATGAGAGTATTTCGTTTTATTTGCAAAGTTATTTGACTGTTGGTTGATTTGTGTCAAATCATAGAACCCTTCAAACAAATATCTTACCAAAAAACCACTAAAATAACAAAATCTAAATAACTAATTATTTAATCGAACTAATTTTTATTTAGGAACTAAATCCCGTTAATCGCTAGTTAAATCACCCAATGGAGAACTATTTAAATGTCTAGGTCATTTAAACTAAATAATTATGTATTTACATTAAATCCTTAATATAAAACAACTAAATATTTACAAATAACTAATTATTTAATTAAAATAAATTTCAAGTTAAGAACTAAATACCTTAAACCCTAATTTAAATCATTCAATGCCGAACTTTTCAAACAATTTGGTCCTCCAAACAAATAATTAAGTATTTAAATTAACTCCTTACTGCCCCTGGAATTCGGAAAGTCGCCTGCTTTGAGTAACGTGATTGGTTATACAAAAGTGGCCTCATAAATCGACATCGCGGTACTCGTGTTAGA
The DNA here is from genome assembly GCA_963920685.1 of Polydrusus tereticollis. Lineage (NCBI taxonomy): Eukaryota > Metazoa > Arthropoda > Insecta > Coleoptera > Curculionidae > Polydrusus > Polydrusus tereticollis. Next base: position 19,700,175 of record OY987330.1, on the reverse strand, counting down.
TCTTGTATTTTGTCTCCTAGAAATTTTAGAGTGAGAATGAAAATTAAATGTTCTTTAGTGACTTAGCACAGAAGTTAGTGAACCTGTTTCATTTTTCCATGGTTAGTGGTTTCAGCAATAATTAAAGTAAGATAATATGGGGGATAAACGTAAAATTATGACAAATTATTTCGAAGATTGGGGTATATCCCATCTGCTAGATAATTTTCAAGGTAGGAAACTATTTTTGAATATTTTAGTTATGCATGAAACGAGTAAAAAAATAAGATAAGAGGCAAAGAAAGGATACTACATGTTTTATTGAGGTATATTTTAAGGGGGACAGCAACTTATAATGGTGGGTTTATACAGCAAAATAACATAACATAAAAATAAAATAAGAGTTGAATCTACAGATCTGCCATGAGACGTTAATAGAACCAAATAATATAACATAAAAATAAGAAATAAAATAAGAGATGGTTATCTTTTAACTTTTATGTTATTTTTATGTGAAAATCGTTGTGCGCGTGCGCGTAATTTGTCATAACTTTTATTTTCGGCAAAAATGTGTTTTTTCAGTTGGTTTGTCTTATTATTTAAACACTATAAACAATTTGATAAGGTTTGTGATTATTCCGGTATAGGTACTGATTAAGCCATATTATATAGCAACATTTCAATATTTCTTATTTTTATGTGACGTCTGTATAAACACGTACTTGGATAAAATAAGAACTGATTTGAATAAACATTCTGATCTATTGAAAATTAAAAAAAGGTATTTAAACCAAATAAATTTATATTTGATCTAAATAAATATAAAAGACAAGTTAAACAATTATGTACTTGAATAAAAGAACAACGACTTTGATGGAAATTACCGGTTTATTTAAATCAAATCACTTAAATTGTTTAATTAAATAACAGTGTTGTTACGGCAAATACATGTGAAACAAAAGTAAAACAAATATATACTTGATAAAGTATGTATAAATGATAATCAAATAAACATTTTGTTAACTTAACTTTTAACACATTTACTTTAAGTCATTGAAACGGCTTATTTAAGTTAGATTACTGTTAAGGAAATAAATATTTGCTTGAATTTTGTATTCAGCAATTAACTCCAAATAAAAAGTAATTTGTATCAAATCAGATAATACTAATTGAGGCAAATAATTCCTTGGTATTTTTCAAATACATATTTGTTTGGCTAATAGGAAACAAATATTTATTTGAGTCAACGGTAAATTTTTTTGATTCAAATAATTAATTTTATCAGTGCATAGACTTGTTAATACACCTTTATCTGAAGATAATTATTTTAAAGAACTGAACATAATTAAACAACTTGCAGTAAATAATGGGTATCCGCCTAATTTAATAGACCAATTAGTCAATAAAAAACAATTTAATAAAGCAATCAGTTTAGTTTATCCAATAGTACAACCAGAATCCAACCTAAGTTATAAAACCCTTACCTATACAGGAAAACTTACCGACAAAATTAAAATACACCTAAAGAATCAAAATTTTAAAATTGCCTATAAAACTAATAATAAATTAGGTAAATTTATTAAAAACAATAAGACGAAAATCAAAAAAGAACATAAAAGTGGAGTTTATAAACTAAAGTGTGGAAGTTGTACAAAAATATATATAGGTCAAACGGGTAGAACTTTTGAAAAAAGAATTAAAGAACACAAAACGAGTTACAACAAAAAACATACCAATTCTCATTATGCCGTACATTTAAACGATGAACAACATAATTTTTATGACAACTTTGAAATTTTACATCTAGAAAATAAATCTTTAAAACTGAATTTCTTAGAAAGTATGGAAATTAATAAACACAAAAACCTAAATATATTACTTAATGACTAGTTGGACTTGAAAAGATCCCCATTGTTAAATTTAAATCTATAATGTTTGGTTTTCCCATCATTAATAAATAACTGTAATTGTCTGATATTACACCCTTCTAATATAGTAAAATAGGTTTATTTAGATTTGTTTATAATTGTATTGTAAAAATACCATTAAACTAATAGGTTATGTAAAGAGATTAAGATTAAGTTTTATATTTAAGTAGAACCATTTTTATTAGACAATTTGATTTCTCCATCCGAAGAAGACACTGTGTTGTCGAAACAATTGTCATGGTACAATAAATTATTTAGTGAAGATTTATACACATTGTTGTATTATTTAACCAACCAATTAATAGAACAAACACAGATTCACTAGGTCTCTACCAATATGCTGAACTTAGCTAAATTCACGTAAACAACTGATCTATATTTTCTCTTCATACGTTTTATTAATGCCATTTAAACCAAAGTACTTTCTCTAACTGAGAGTTGCTGGCAACGCAAATGCCCTTTCTTTTCTACTTACAATTGAAAATCTTATAAATCTAAAATGTAAAACGCGGTATTAAAGTTTTACTAACACTATGGGATCTAACTCATCTACATATTTAAGTGGTGTCAGAGCGAGATTTAGTGTTAATATTCCATTAGAAATGTAAATTATTATTGTAAAGCTTCAGTTAGGTATATGATATATTTCAGTTCCACTCAGGTTTGCTAAAAGGTACATAGTTTGTTTTATAATAAACTATACAGGGTTTTTCAGAATAAGATGCTGATCCTTAACGGTGTGAATCCTTAGGTGATTTTTAGAAGAAAAGTTCAAAAAACATATATCCTTAACCTATCAACTTTCGAACTACAGGGCGTTAAAATTTTAAGAAAAAAATCGTTTTTCTGTCATAACTTTAACAACTTTCTAGCTATTTTTATGAATTTTTCACACATGCCCTCTAAACATCAATAGCCATTTTTTGGTGTAGAAAAATTTTAAAATTTTTTAAGCGGTGGCGTCCTGAAAGGGTTTGGACTAGATATTTTGGAAAAATATTATGTACGCCACTGCTTTTTTTCAAGATAAAAATTATTTTTAAAATACTCATTCATTTTAGGCCAAATTTAATATCTAGCCTTTTTATCGTCCGACAAAGAGTTTCCGACAAAAAAAATAAAAAGCATTAAATGCGTATTCGCTATGTGCCTATGGTTTATTTTTTAACATTAAATTAAAACAACTAACATTAAATAACTTGTGAACAAAAACGAAAATAATTTAGATTAGCTGTTGAAAGTGGCCACCACCTGCAAGAATGCATGCTTCAGCTCTTCTCCTCATTGAGTCTTGTACCCTTTGAAAAATTCCTGGAGTATTCCTGATAGTGTCGAAACAAACTATTATGCGGTTTCTCAACTCCTCTTCAGTATTTATTGGGATGCTGTAAACCAACGTTTTCAGATGTCCCCACAGGAAAAAATCTAGACTGTTTAGATCAGGGGATCTAGGTGGCCACGATTGTGTTCCTCTGCGCCCTATCCATCGTTATAATGTTGATTTAAAAACTCTCGTGCTAAGAGACTGAAATGGGCAGGTGCACCATCGTGCATAAACCAAATACGATGTCGGGTTAAAATAGGGACGTCGTCTAGCAAATTTGGTAAAGTGTGTTCAAGAAATTGACGATAATTGATTCCGTTCAATCTGGCTGGTAAAAAATAAGGCTCAATTAAATAATCACCAATAATTCCAGCCCAAACATTTACAGAAAATTGTTCTTGGTGGTGGGATTCCGTAATGGCATGTGGGTTTTGTTCTGCCCAGAAGTGATTGTTATGAAAATTTTGAATGGCGTTCCTGGAAAAATAAGCTTCGTCCGTGAACAAAATTCTGGCATCAAATTGGGGATTTTCGGTAACCATTTGAATAAACCATTGGCAGAAATTTATGCGTAATGGAAAATCCCTAGGAAGTAGGGCCTGGACCCGTTGAATATGGTACGGATATAACAAATAACTTTGAAGAATTCTCCAGACTAGGACATGAATAATATTTACAATATTCTCAATTTTTCTGGTACTTATATTAGGGTTTTGTTCCACTAAATTTAAAACAGCTTCTTCGGTTTCCAGTGTTCGTGTAGTTTGGTGTGCCCCTTTTAAGTAGTTATTTGTTTCAAAAGATCCCGTTTCACATAACTTTCTGTGAGTTCCTGAAATCGTTCGTGCATCCGGAACTATTCTATTTGGATAACGCTCTTGGTATAATCGTCTGGCTTCGAATGCATTGCCGTCAGCAAGCCCGTACAGGTAATGCATATCCGCAAACTCGACATTTGTAAAATTTACCATGATACTTATACGTTTAAAAAGTATTACGTTTTTAAAATTTAAGTGGAAAGCCGTGTACATAAATAAATAGCTGTCAAAACTATTTGGCATTAAATATTTCGTTATTGTCATTGTTTCCTTAACAAAGTTCATAGCCTACTTGTCAGAAACCATTGGCACATAGCGAATCCGCATTATTTGCTTTTTATTTTTTTTGTCGGAAACTGTTTGTCGGACGATAAAAAGGCAATAAATTAAATTTGGCCTAAAAAGAATGAGTATTTTAAAAATAATTTTTATCTTGAGAAAAAGCAGTAGCGTACATAATATTTTCCAAAATGTCTAGTTCAAACCCTTTCAGGACGCCAATGATTAAAACATTTTAAAATTTGTCTACACCAAACAATGGCTATTGATGCTTAGAGGGCATGTGTGAAAAATTTATAAAAATAGCAAGAAAGTTGTTAAAGTTATGATAGAAAAACGATTTTTTTCTTAAAACTTTAACGCCCTGTAGTTCGAAAGTTGATAGGTTAAGGATATATGTTAATTTGAACTTTTCTTCTTAAAATCACCTAAGGATTCACACCGTTAAGAATCAGCATCTCATTCTGAAACACCCTGTATACAGAGTGGCGAAAAAGTCGCGCAAAATGCCTGTAACTTTTGAATTACCTCGTATACGAAAAAGTGACCTTTATGAAAGTTGTTCAGTAAATTATTATGCATGAATTTTTTCTGTCATTTCTGGTTTGGTTGCCATAGAGACCAACTTACTTTTTTTAAATGAAACACTCTGCATATGATTGCATATTTGGATTCTATTGGGAAAACTCTGAATTTGTAACAAACTTTATTAACAAAATAAATAGCCTAGAAAATTAAACAACTTCGAAATAATAAACAAATGAAACCTTTCCAGTGGATCAGGTGTTCAAAAAAAAGTCCCATTATATGTCTACTAACTATGCCCGCCCAAACATTGACTTTTTCGGGCCTCCGAGTATGAGCTTCCT